>CM075816.1:16774559-17293024 GCA_037975025.1 Excoecaria agallocha | reverse complement strand
TACACTACCCTATTAAATTACCAAGAATATAAGAAGTAAACCATTAACACATAATTTAATTAAATTATTTAATTTATAACATAAACAGAAGTTCAACATCAAACATCCGTGAAAACTATATTCATAACGTTCCAACTCTTATTCTTTTTACTAAATGGTTAAGAAGCCTAGAGAGGAATTAAGAAACTTCATATACTGGAATAAGTAGCTAGCCAAAGATTGTACTAACTTATATCCAGTTTTATTCAGTATCCTCATGTCACAATACAGACATGAGAGGCAATTAGCCAAAGTCGTTTTGAAAGGCATGAAGAAGCCAATAAAAACAAGACAGCTTTGATCAGTAGGAACCTGAGACAATTAATTTCAACTCACTATTGTTCACTCTTTTGATTTCGCTTATCCAACTCCAATTGTTGAAACTATAATTTAATTTATATTATTACAATTCCAAGGTTATCTTGTATACTAAGAACCCAAGGTATAAACTTTCATAGCCACTCAAAATTCCTTCACTACTAGATATCTGTGGATTCTCTAAGTCAAGGATTAGACTTCAAAACTAACAAGTTTGATGGCTAGCAACCTACCACCAAGCATATGGTGAGTACCCGTATAAATGGAACTTTATCATGAAATTCAATATTGCATATTCCATTCCACCAAGAGAAACTACTTTAATAAAACAAATAAGAACTTATGTTTCCCTTGTATGCTACTTTCTCTAAAGCTTGAAAATTCGCTTGACACATTCAAGATTTCACAATGACTTGCACTCAAACTTTATCAGAAAAGACCAACCAAGAAATCCACAGTCAGGTATATCAAACTCATGTATACCAATTTAAAGTCATTTCGAAGACATTTACATATTTAACCAAGAAAGTACAAATAATTAAACTTTTAACCTTATTCATGGCAAATATGTGCTCACAAACACTGTAACTCATTTACTCTTTCAGGTTAATCAATTTTCTTATAACAACCTCAATATATACAAAACTAATATAAACATAATTCCCATATCATAATCATATTTCAATTTATCTCACTAATATCCAGCCTTATATATTTATTTAACACCAATCAAGCACATATATGATCAAAGAAGTTCCCAAACCTGTCAGTCGAATTTGCTACAATCTGTCTGTCACCATGCTCGCCGGACCGGTCGCCGGAGCCTCGCTGGAGATGCACGGTCAGTGTCGAAATGGAGTTCACGCCACCCCAAGCTTGCCGGCGGTGGTCACGCGCCTCAAGGCATCATGGTTTAGCTGGAAAACCATCTAAACCCGCTGGATACCTCACTCCCCGATCTACTCTTCACCCGCGAGTGGAGAAGATCGGCAGGCACCGGAAGCTTCATCTCGCTGCTAGGAGTCGACCGCCGGTGATCGTGTCGCCAGCCGCCGTCGTCGCTCGCCGGAAAAGAAGAGAGAAGTCTTCGGTGAAAGAAAAAGAAAGAGAAACAGATGGTGGAGCAAAAATCTCAGCCTTGCTACGGGAGGAGTGACGTCGTTGCTGGCCAGGAGAGGGAGGAAGCGACGACAGGGGAGGTCGCCGCTGATCGGCGCCGTTGGCCGGTCCCTTCTCCCCACCCCGATCTCCCGTTCCCCTTCTCCTCTCTCTTTCGTTTTCTTTCTTTTTTTTTTTTATAATCATAATAATCTTAATAATACTAATAACAATACCCCACCATTTGTCTTTCTTTTATTTTCACACACATTAATATTTTAAACCCACTATTTCTCTTTTCTTTTCCTTTTTCAACCACACAACCTTATTTAATTTAGCTCACATAATATATATATATATATATATATATATATATATATTAACTTTCATAATATGTTTTATTAACCATTATTAAATTAAAACCCGAAAACATAATCAATCCAAATTTTGTTTTTGGGGCGTTACAAGTTTCGCCTATCATCCCTAAATTGACGGCCAAACGAAAATGGTGAACAGGTGTGGTAGAAACCTACTTGCGATGCTTTGTGATTGACGAACCCAGAACTTGGTCTTCATAGTTGTCTTGGGCAGAATTTTGGTACAAGTCTACTTATCACGTGTCCATTAACACCACTCCTTTCGAAGTGGTCTATGGCTGCAAGGTGTTTATTGTTTTCCAGTTTGTACCGGTGAAATCCAAGTGGCAGCAGTGGGAAGGGACTTATTAGACCGTGATGAAGCTTTAAGGCAATTGAAAGCTCACCTAGCACGTGCTTAGTCGAAGATGAAGAGCTCAGAGGACCAACATCGCTGCCATGTAGAGTTTTAGGTGGGGAACCAGGTGTATGTGAAGCTGTATCCTCACCGTCAACTTTCTATAACTTTAAGAATTACTCCCAAATTGGCTCCCTGATTTTATGGTCCGTTCTCCATTATTCAATGCATCAGACCAATCGCTTATAAGCTAAAGCTCCCTCTTGGGTCTAAAATACATCATGTATTTCATGTGTCTCAATTGAAGAGGGCTATCGGAACAATTCAGGTTGTTTCTTCTCTACCGGAGGGCTTAGAACCATATGAGGTAAGTTCTCCTAACCCTTTCTGCATTCTCTCTAAGCATACCATTTGCAAACATGGGGAGACTATTCCCCAATGGTTGATCCAATGGGAGGAAGGAGGCATAGACAATGCTGCTTGGGAGGACGAGTTTATAATCCACAACCAATTTCCTTAATTCAAACTTAAAGACAAGACTGTTTTCCCACCCGGAGGCAATGATGAAGAAGCTGCTAGCAAAGATGGGACTCAAGCCCATAGGCCCACAGTTTGAAGAGTTTATGTCAGGAGACCCAAAAAGAAGGCTGAAGTTGAGGTGGAGGCTGACTTGGCACAAGTTAGTTAGTAACGGGCAGAGTAGGGAAATATATATATGTATGTTTGTTTAGAAGGGGGGTATGCGGAGAATTAATGGGTTTTGGTAAAGGGCGGGCAAGAGCAGAGTGTTTGGCTGCTGCTCCTCGTGAAGTTGTGCTGTGTTACTCTTTACTGTTATTTTTTTTTGTCATTTCTCATTAACTGTAAATCAAGATTCCAGAGCATCCTAATTGTACTGGATTCACTACAGAACTAATATACAGAGTTCTTTATTATTCCACATTGCTGATTGTGTTTGTGTTGATTGTAATTTTCTTCATTTGTTTTGTGAGTTGGTTACTGTTGTTTCTATCAAATCACTCTATTTGAAATTGACAAAATTTCGGAAGCGAAATGTACAAATGTACAAAAATGTCAAAGAAAATGTGTTCCGAGATAAAATAACATTAGAATCTTCTGGACAACGGGCTTGCAGCCATTCTTGTGGAAACGAAGCAAAACCAAGTGAACAGCCTTTTGCTAGTGTGTCTTTTTTACATGAGTTGCTTCAATTTCTAATGACGACGCAGTCATAAGGGATAATGATAGCACGTAAGAGGCAAGTAAAGTTGAAAGAACGCTCTCCCAAGTGGACCGCAAAAGAATTGCGGTGCTAATAACTCGCTGTGCCCTTAATCGTTCATAGGGATGCAAAGCATCTCTCTCATTCAGTAAGGCACATTTTTGCACTCCTGAAGGGTTGCTCGTCTTGAGTATGTGATTCTGAACCTTCTGAAGCAGCAATTAACTGATTTTCACCATATGGACTTTCAGAGCTTCCACCATCTTCGGGTTGGTCATCTGGATCTTTTTCTCTGTCCTCCTTTTCGTGGTAACTACCACCAGTGCCATCTTTTGGGATGCCACGGACCAAGTCTGGTCGAGCCTCAACCCCAACTCGTCGCAGGTGTAACTGCATGTTGCAGTTATCCACTAGATAATACAGCATACGCAGTAGGCAGACATCAAACAATATGTACAAGTAAATATAGTTTTCAATTAACCTGAAGATGCAAGTTGACTTCATCAGGGCGAGAAAGAAATGGGAAGTCCCCTCCAGATTTGAGGTAAGCCCGCCTTGCTTCAGGATATCTTTCACCTAATTGATCTTTGAGTTGTTGAGGAATTGCACAATAATCATTTGTCTTCAAGGACGAAGCAGTAACCCATGCCAAAAGATCAACAGAGCTGTGAGCAATTTTGCTTTCATGTTTGTTGTGCAGCATCAAGTGGCAATAAGCATAATAATAATAATAATTATTATTATTATAATAAGCAATGAAACCAATTTGGACATATTTCTGAGCTGGAATCTTTTCATCTTGTTAAAAGGAAATCATAATTTTTTCTCTGCTGGAAACTGTCTCGGATTATCATCCGACCAAACAAATATTACCCTCCATAAACAATGTATGCTTGATCTTAAAACATGATTGGTAAGAGAATAATCCACGAACTTTCTAGATACTTACATCCATTATAGTGATATTTGAATCTGAAAGGAGCAGAGATCCAACTGAAGCAACATCAACATTTAAAGTCAACCTTGAGGCCAAGTCTTCTCTTGAGAGGGTTTCTACCTGAATTAGTGCCACGTAAAAAAAATATTGATTGACCAAGTATTTTTCTTTTTAAATATTTTCTGTATCTTATTTTTTTCGCCTGTTTGCTTTCATTTGGATGTTCTGAATTGGCAATAAAGACTGAGTGTAAGTAGGATGGAATTTCCTAAATGGATGAGGAAAACGTTCATTTTAATATTGGGTCCTAGGAATTTGATTTTTTTTTTTAAAGAAAGCAAATGTATAAATCAAGAAAATATCCACAACCCTGAAAAGGAATTAGCATGGAATGATAAGAATAAACAAGCAGTAATACACCTTAAGTTCTTCAACAGAAGACAAACCGTAAGATTAACAGATAACACAATTCAGCATACCAAGTCAAATTTATACTTATTTTTTAATGTTCTGGCAAAAAACTTTTAATATTACTCAAATTAAAAGCCATGAGGTGTCTTTGTTTTTATCCCAAAGTTCCAGTTGAAAAACCGTATATAACTATATTCTTGCGGACAATCATGAAGATTTGGAGCAGCTTTTCACTTAAGTACCAACGCTATCTTCAAAAAAATTAATCACGAATGCAAAAGTAACATGCTTTTTGCATGATGAAAGGACAGAACTGAATGCATGACAAAGTCTATTCACCTCAAGTCAGGACAGTGACTGTTGACGAGGACACAAAGAAACCAGAAGGAAAAAAGAAAGAGAGAATATGGAGGGAACAACTTTAAAACTGCATGTTCAAAAGGGGATTATATTGTGCTGTAAAATTTGTGAAATGTCAAATGCATCAAACGAGACATCTTCAGGACATCAAATTATTGGGTAATGGATAAGTGAAATGGGATCTCAGAAAGTCCACAGATTAGGTTGAAGCCTACCTGAGAAACAACAAAGTCCACGGAATCTGCAATAAAAGGTTCATGAGGTCCATCACGAATGCCTGTTAATACATACCTCTTCAGCAAAAATGAAGGGGTCCAACTAACACTGCATGGGAAATATGGAAAGCAGTTGGTTTAGAAGATTATGAGATCACAGGTGTTTATACAAATCATAACAGGCACAAGTAATGACAATAAGATGTAAAACAGTAAAGAATGCAAAGCTGAAATTCAAATGTTATATGAAAGAAGTATCATTACTAAATATTGACACACAAACACACAGAGAACAAAATAGAAGTATCATCATTGAATATAATTGTCAAATAATTTACAACCTTAAGTTGCAGTAATGTGCTTTGGGAAAGAATAAAAGAAAAAGTCTTAACGACCCAATCCTCTTTTCCCAAGTCACTTTGCATTTTCTTAATGTTTTTAAACTTGTTTTTGTTTGACAAATGCCATATATTAGTAGTTAGCATGGAGGGGGCAGTTGGTTGTTAGTAGGCGGTTGTCCATAATTAGCCATTGGCCTCATGGTTTGCTGAATACATGAAGCAGTACCAGATGGAGATATTCATGCACGTCCTCGACTCAACCACACCAACTTCTAATGCTAAACTAGTTGAGTTCAGTTACATATTCCTCTTTCTCATTCCATCTCTCTAATGCCATATGTAACCTAGAGATGTTGAGAACACAAATCTTTATTTATTATTTCATTCCATTCAGTTGCCCCATAACTGAATGCAATTTTCTTACTTGGACATCTAACACCTATGATCAACATCCCCGAATTCTCTTGAATATCTCTGCTTCACTTTTGTATTCTGTGCAACATTTATTCTTTTTATTGCTACCCATCCACCACAGCATTCTTGTTCAGAGGTAACCACATTAGAATATGTTATTCTGTTTCCCTTTTGTCAATGTGGCACAATCTATGTGATTTAGACAGTTGGCCTGGTTATCATTTCATAAAATCTGCTCTCCAACTTTCACCTTATAGAAGCTTTATGATCATCTGATACAGAAAAGAAGCTCCTCTATTTTCATAGATATACATATGACAGAAAACTAATATATGCAAAAAACTTCCATGCATATTCTACTAGGAATAGAGCAAGTTGAGGAGTTGCATGATAAAATAGAACAAATGTTCCACAAATACAGAACCATCATTTCAAGTTTCTATAAATCAATACGGGCCAAATTACAGTACATGTAGTTGAAAAAGCCTCATCTTTCTCTCTCTCTCTCTCTCCACAATGTGCACACATGTTATCAATCTTGTTCTAATTCACCACAATGCTCCAAATTGAAGTTCCCAAACAAATGAATGGAGCAACTTTTAACTCCATGAAACCTCAAACACTTACTCTCTTCCCTTTTTTTTATGTGCAAGAATATGGCCTATTGACGGAGGAAACATCTTAGCAGTTATAGTACCATTACCTCTTATCTCATAACCAACTACCACTGGTTATTTACCATCCAACCCAGCATTGACTGTACTCTTCTGGTGTGTGGTTTGTTTTAACAAGACCTGATAATATCTTGCGCACAATGACCAAATCTTTGCACAAGATTCATGTGATATGAATAAATGGAATCATGCTAACAATGCCAGTCAATGATTCTGCTAATAACAGGCAGATAATAAAATAGTAAAAATGAGTATTTTGATCACCACATACACAGGAGCCCATGGCATTGCAGCTGCAAAACTGCACGTGTCCAAAAATGTGTTCGACAGTATCAATGATCTAACTCTTCTTGGACGATGCTGTGCAAAAAGTTGTGCTAAGAATCCTCCAAGTGAAGTGCCATAAAGATGTATCTGTCAAATACACATTGATCAATCCACTTAATCTCAAAGAATAAAGCAACCGCAAGAGACAAAAATAGTATCTGATACATTCAAAAATACAATCTATCAATTTACTTTCAATGTATTATATCAACAAAATGCACGAGGAAAGGTATAGGATATATCCCACTGAAGGTTCTCACATGATGAACATCTATAACATCCAGAAATTTTTCAAATGCCTGGATCCACTCATGATGATTCCATACACGTGGAATATCAATAGAAATTACTCGGTAACCCTGAAAAGTTGCAAATAAAAATAAAAAGTAATTAAAAATTGACATTACACAAGAATAGTATAATCAAAATGGCTAGACAATATGCATTCACAAAACCTAAAGATAATTGACTATTAGTATCACTATTTTTAAAAAAGCTAGCTACATAATGAATCTTCAACAAATTACTAGACCAAAGAAAGAAAAAAAGAAATGGGTAAACATGCCAAATTTATTCCTGCTTACTCTAACATCTAAGAAAATTTACCTTCATGGACAAAGACATAATCTGCTTATAGTAAACATCTGCTGTCCCTGCTATTCCAGGAAGGCAAATAAGCGGTGGAACTGCTTTTGGCCCAAAATCATAATAGCGCCATTGCTTCGTGCCAATCTACAATGAAGGCAAAACAGGAAAAAAAGGTGGTGATATACAACCATAGATGCAGCACAGAGAATTCAACAAGAAACACAACATCAAATAGTTAATTTTCCATAAGATAAGTGACAATGAAAATAGTGTCCAACGTTTTAAAGTGCAAAGAGGAAGTACAGATTGAAACTCAACATCAATACTCAATGGCAGCAACACTTATAAATTATGAAATAATAAATCAAAATCAATCTCACAATAATACAGATGTAATATCTCAAACAACATATTTAAAATAGAAAACTGAAGCCCAATTCTAAAAATGAGATGCATATAAATACAAGTCTATCACTGACCTAATACTCTTACTTATCATAATTACAGCAAAAACATACCCAGAAACCAGAATAAATTAGCAACCAAAAGGAGTGATTAAGCTAAAATTGAGCAAGCCTCGTTCAAATTCAAAACATATCGACCCAATGCAGACAAATCAAAAGTAAAGAAATACATATCCAATAACGAAATGAAGTTAAAGGATAAGAGCCATGATTAAATTGAAATTGAGATTAGCAAAAATCAAGAAGATGACAAGAAAACATACAGGGATCTTGTGCAGAGGAACTTGAGACTTGAAGTAGACATAATCGCCCGGCGCCGAGGAGACGCCTTTCATTGCTAATTGCGGCTTTGAAACATCAAACAACCGGTTTCCGATGCGAATGAATATATTTCAAACTCTATTATGCATTTTTTGATCCCAACAAACCATTATTCCCCTCGAAACTAATTCCACTTATCTCTCTTAATTATTGTTTCGTTAACTGTGGATCGGGTCGGCTTGATTATTATTATTATTATTTCAAGCAAATAAATTTCATAAGTCAATAACAAATTATTATATATGTAAAATTAATTAAAAAAATTGGAATGGTTGAGCTCATAACATTTATCTAAACGGTGCAGCTAATAATTTTTCAATTATAATATAGAATGAAAATATCAAGTAACGTGTGCCATAACGGTCAACTCACGGTGAGGTCTTCCAACTGCTAGTCAACGTTATAAATATTCGTTCAAGCTTCAAGGTGACTTTATTTCAGGATGGATATTATGTCAAATTAATAATATCGGATTAATGGTTAATTTCACTTTCCAAATATTTTGGGTAGATTAATTTGTTTCCAAATTTTATTTTTGAGTATATATTTATTTATTTATTTTAAGATTAATCTATCAAATTTCATAATTAAAAAATAATTTTAGTTTTTTCTTATTCGTAAAAGTCGGTGTACAATTATATTTCAAAATTGATCAATGAATTGGGAGCTTAAATATGGGCTTTCTTGATCTATGACTGCTCAGTCCAATGGAGTTTGGGCCAAAACTGTATCTTGGCCAGTCAGGTCTCCAGACTTCATTCCAGGTATGGGATTGAGACCGCTGTTTATCCCCCGCTATATTCCTCCGGTCATTGCCGCCTCCGCTGCTTGACCGTGCCTTTCTGGACAAACACTCGCACCGTCAGTTTCTGTTAACTTCCTATCTGCTTTCTGTTTGTCTCCCATTTTTTTCGAATCATAAGCTTCCTTTAGCACGCATATAGGCTTCTCCATGTTTCTCAAAGTTCGTGTCTTTTCCCACTCAATTCAACCCACATACAACAACACCCTGAACCCATATCTCAGATTGTTTAGATATTCTCACTTTGGTTTAAAATTGGATTTCAATTCGTCAAGCTTAACACCAGCAGAATCTCAAAACAATGTTGCAATTTTCTGGGATTTAGACAACAAGCCGCCAAATTCATTCCCGCCTCATGAGGCTGCTTTTAAGCTAAAAAAGGCAGCATCTTCTTTCGGCGTCGT
The DNA here is from genome assembly GCA_037975025.1 of Excoecaria agallocha. NCBI lineage: Eukaryota > Viridiplantae > Streptophyta > Magnoliopsida > Malpighiales > Euphorbiaceae > Excoecaria > Excoecaria agallocha. The sequence continues at coordinate 17,283,375 of CM075816.1, read as the reverse complement.
TAAATACATGATTGCCTATGCTAATCGGCATGCATTTAGTTATGTGCCACAGGTTGTGAGAGAGCAAAGAAAGGAGAGGAAGATGTTGAATCAATTAGAAAATAAGGGTGTGATTAAACCAGTTGAACCATATGTATGTCGAGTTTGTGGGAGAAAATTTTACAGCAATGAGAAATTAATCAATCATTTTAAGCAAATTCACGAGCATGAACAGCAGAAGAGGCTGAATCAGATAGAATCAGCAAGAGGGAAGAAGAGGGTGAATTTAGTTGCAAAGTATTCGATGAAAATGCAGAAATATAGGAATGCAGCTAGAGATATTTTGACACCAAAGGTGGGTTATGGCCTTGCTGGGGAGTTGAAAAGAGCAGGTTTTTGGGTTAGGACTGTATCAGATAGGCCACAGGCTGCTGATATAGCATTGAGGGATCACATGGTGGATGTAATGGAGAATAGGAGAGCAGATTGTTTGCTGCTTGTATCTGATGATTCAGACTTTGTTGGTGTGCTTAAGGAAGCTAAACTTAGATGTTTGAAGACAGTTGTGGTTGGGGATATAAATGAGGGGGCATTGAAGAGAGTTGCTGATGCTGGGTTCTCTTGGCAGGAGATTTTGATGGGAAAGGCTAAGAAGGAGGCTGTGTCTGTTGTAAATCGGTGGAAAGACCGTGACATTTTGAAGAGATTGGAGTGGACTTATAATCCAGAAGAGGAGAAAATTTTGTATGGCGTGGTTACTAAATTTGATAATTGTGATGGTATGGTATTGATGATAATAGTCAGAGTGAGGACGCGGATTTCGATGGTATGGATGATGAATATGAAGCTAATTGTATGGAAAAGGAAGTTGGAGGTGCTTGGTGGGAGCTGAATTCTCATCCTGAGTCTACTTCTTGAAAAATTAATGATAGTTTGCAAGTCATATATTGAGTCGGTTTTTTGACTTGTTGATGTGATTCTATGGGTAGTTTGCCTGAATGGATGGATTTGATTCATGTAAGTATACAAAACTATGTCAAAGCTATTGATGATTTTTATGTCTGATATGGTTATTTTTGTGTCTCGTATATTTAATAGTTGTATTTGCAGATTAATTTGATAGTTTTAGTCAGTTTCCTAGACATCTACTCTGAACTCCACCACAATTTATTTCCCATATGAATGATAAAAATCTGTTTCTGCATGCTTATTTACTAGTCTCTTAACATTACTGCATTAAGGAGACTGGTTGTTAAGCTTTCTGGCATCCAAGATAATATAAAGAAATTAATTCATGAATTTTGATAGATTGCATTGAACTATCATTGGTGGTTTTCTTAATGCTGTTGGGTAAAACAATTTTCTTATATTTTGCTTCAGACAGATAGCATCTCTGTAATATGTTTTCCTATTAATACTTTCCTCAATTTTTAAATTTCTAACTCTCACCAAGTTCAAAGAAATTCTCAACAAAAATGCAGTTCTATTGAAATGAGGGTAAAGTCCCCAAGAAATGCATATCAAGGAGTACCTGCTGCAACTTGCATTATGGTTTATCTGGACCATTCATTGCTTAAGCAGTAGCTTGCTTATGGCTCTTAGTTTTTAGTACCATCCATCATTTTCTGAAGGCTGAATCAGGCCATTGTAGACTTCCAAAACGGTTTTCTTTATTCACTCTTTAGTAATAAAAGTTCATGCATATAACTTCTTATCTTTGTTAAAATTATTGACACGAACAGATTGTACACAGCAACTACTTCTTTTGACAATGATCCTTAGTAATGTTTAACTGACATCTGTTACAAACTATTTTTGGGTTATTGGTTCTGAAAAGTTCTATTGGATTTTCATTCACTACCAATCTTTCTTTCAGAGAATGCATCCGCCTCTAAAATCTGAAGTAGTACGGTGTGTTGTTTCTCATGGATGCAGGGAGCCAGATGAAGTTGCACTCCCCAGCCTTAGCCTATTAATGCTCTGTGCCTCATTCCAGGCCTAGTTATCGATAAAATCTTCTCTCAACAATTTGGAAATTAATATGGATTTGATTTACTACTTCAAAGAGAGTAGCTCAGCAGCTTTCTGGTACAAAATTGAATCGTTTACGGTCTGTTGGTGCTACGAGTAAGCAAGAGTTGCTTTTCAATATACGAAACAGCATGCATTCGTTATCCTTATCAAAAGACTTTAGACAAAAGTGGTCAGGTTATTGAATGTTGCCTAGCCTCCAAACCATAGATCCTTTCCTTATTTTATTTATTCTCTCAAGGATTTAATGCTCTAAATGGAAAGGTCCTGCAGAATCTGTTCTCGTAATAGTTAAAACTGGGGAATTGAAACTAGTATTCGTGCAATTCATATATTTTCCAATGTTTCAAATACTTGTGCAACCAAGGCTTCACGCGCACACACCCACTCTCTAAATCCACAATTTCAACAAATATGACCAATTATAAAAATATGAAACTAGGAATCTATATCTTAAACAAAATGTCTACTAGCCAAAGATTACATTGATGAAGGCAAATCTAGTAATGAACTCAAAGCAATGGAGAAGGAAATCATTGGTTGGCCCCAACGAAGTGTTCTCCTTATACCAGCAAGTATATGCAGTCAATTAAAACACAAATCAGTATCGACTCATTGACAGTAAATACAGGAAAAAGAGATACAGTAATCTAGTTAGAAGTGCGTTATGGTATGTTCTGATGTCGTTAAAAAGGAAGATATAACCTACTTCCTCACTAATTGCAAAATAGCGAGGTCTCAAAAAGTTTGCTGTTGTCACCAATAAAATATAAACAATTTCCCCTTGCCAACATGGTTAGTGATATAGAATTACATGCCTCCGTACGGTTAAGGAAAATGAAGTGAAAACGAAATGAAGCCTAAAAGACAGAATTTTCATATTGATCTTAATCTCAACTAAAAACCAAGTCGAGCCATCAAGTATATATATTGCTTTCAGGAGCTACAATGAAGAAACCCCATAGATAAGCAAATCACAATAGTTTATCAGAATTTATCACCAATGATCATGAACAAAAATTTCATCCAAAGTTTCAGCATCCTAGATCAAAATTGTAACCTACGAATGATGGATAGAAGTCTAGAAAGACCATAGTACACAAGACATATCATAGATTACCTCAAAAAGAAAAAGAAATGAAAAAGACCCCAATGAAACAGACCAACAAGCATATAACAATTAGCAATGCTGACCTTAGATCATTTCAATCTCTAGCCTAATCTGCTACATTTTGAAACCAAGAAAAGTTATGCACCATTATTTCTGAAGTCTTTGCAATGAAGTAGAATTAGAACAAGCATGTAAGCTCAATTCAAAATCAAAAGTAATTTATTGGAATTGCTTCAAAGTTATACACTGTCTAACCCATAATTGAAGTCCTAAAAGAATGAAGCAATATGTGTGGAGAAATAAGAAAATAAATAGGCATTTCTCTTGATACATAGCAGATATGCCCTGCAAAGAACTTGCTCAGCAATCAGCAAGTAAAGCACACTGCAGAACAAGCTTTTTTTTTCCTAGAATCATAGAAAAAGAAAAAAGATTTCAAAGTATGTGCAAGTTTATATGATTCTAATCCAAAGAGAATTTGAAATTCACCCGGAAGTCTTCTTCTTTGACCCCTTATAGTAACTGAGGTACCATCTCACAAACTTCTTAAGCCCAGTTTCTAAATCAGTTGTAGGCTTATATCCAAGCTCTCTTTGAGCCAAACTAATATTGGCATGAGTAAACTCTACATCACCATTTCTTGGCAAAGGCACCACTCTTTTCTTAGCTTTAACTTTCAAAATGCTCTCCAATATGCTCACAAGCCTACTAACAGGAACAGGAGATGTATTTCCCAAATTGAAGACCCTAAATTGTGCTTGACCCCTCTTCTTCCCACCACTGCCAGTGCTCTTCTTTGCTGTATCCAAAGCCGCCAAACAACCCTTCACAATGTCATCAATGTACGTGAAATCCCTGGCAACACTCCTTCTATCAGCTGTTTCATAGAGACCAATCCCTTTACCCTTCAAAATATCATTAGTAAAAAAGAAATAAGCCATGTCAGGCCTTCCCCAAGGACCATAAACAGTGAAGAAACGCAACCCAGTAATGGAAAGACCATAAATGTGATTATAAGTGTGAGCAATTTCCTCTCCAGCCTTCTTAGTAGCAGCATATAAGCTGGCTGGCTGATCAGTCCTGTGATTCTCTGAAAAGGGTACTTTTTTATTAAGCCCATACACCGAACTAGAAGACGCCCAAACAACGGCAGGTTGTGGATTAGCTGACTTACAAACTTCAAGCAAATTCACAAACCCAGCAATGTTGCTATTAATATAAGATTTGGGATTTTGCATAGCATACCGAACTCCAGCTTGAGCAGCAAGGTGCATTACATGCGTAAAAAGAACCAAATCAAAAAGCTTTTCCAACAATGCCACATCATTAATATCCCCTTCAACTACAAAGACCCCAGATCGCTCAAGTACCTTTTGCCGGGCTCTTTTGAGCCCAATTTCATAATAGTGATTGAAATTGTCGATTCCAAGCACACCATCCCCTCGCCGTTTCAGCGCCACAGAGACATGAGTTCCCACGAACCCAGCAGCGCCGGTGACCAAAACGGTGAGCCCATTTCTTGATTTGGGTCTTGCAGATTTGACTACCTTTTTTACCCAAACAGTATCGGAGCTGCCACCGACTAGATCACTCTGCTGATGGCGATTGTACGGCGAAGGAGGAGAGAGGAGGAAGAAGACGAGGAAGAGAATAAGGAAAAGAAAGGAGTAGAAAACGAGCTTTGAGAGAGAAGAATGTAACCGCAGAAAGCGGTGGTGAGAGTGAAGGTATAGCGAAGATTTATCCGGTTTGAATTTGCCTGGTGTTGAAGGTGGGGTACTATCAAAGAGGGAGGACATGTTTTTGAGTTAAAAAAATTATGAAAAGATACCGCCTCCGAACTCCTCTATATTTGTGGGAGCTGCAGTGGCGGCCCGTGGTTTATATGGGGATCCGGCGACTTCGAGGTTGAAATGAGTTTTTGGAAAGGAGGACGTTTACAAGGCAAAGTGAAAGGGCAAAGGAAAAGTTGGGAATTTGCAATTTTTGATTTTTAACCCAAATTTGATGATTGGTTGGTTGGCAGCCTTTTGAATTAGGTTTAATTTCATACATTTGAGTTTATTCAAAAAACAAAGTAAAGGATAATTACTTTTTATTTATTTATTTATTTTTATTTTTTATAACTATTAAATCTGTAAATTTTGATCCTTCTGTTATTAAAAATTTTATATGATTTTTCTAAAAAAAATTGTATAATAATCTTTATCTTTTTTACTAGGACTAGTATTTTTTTTGGTATGCAATTATCTAGCTAATATTTTTTTAAATTTAATACTTTCATCGTTTTTTTTTATTAATAATTTTTGTGACAAATTTCGTCACTTTTCTTATAAATTACTCAAGTTCTGTTCAATGTATATAGACAAAAGTTAACCCATGGGCTTAATTACATGTGAGAGTTTGAAAATTACTTCCAATTAATAGTGATGGTTTACTAATACGACCAATTAAAAGCGTATGATTAAGATATGATCAAAACATAAACTCTTTATTTTCTTATTTAGTACAAAATTTTGCCATAAGGGGCAGCTATATTCAAACACGAAGTTTCTTACTCAATTCCAGTTCTCAATTTTCGTGATTCAACAAAAGTGTGCCAGCCTATGAGATCAGTTGGCTTAGATTTGTCTTGTTTCCACAAACAATCGATTCTAATTTATTTCTACAGAGTATTTTTCAAAAATTAGAAAAGAAACATATGCATACACTCGTGGAAGATGAATTTGGGCACATGTGTGCTTGCGGTGATTATATATATATATATATATATATATATTCATTGAATTAGCATGGAAATGCATGTTTGAGCCAACTAAAGTAAAATTAAAATTTTATTTATCTGTCACTTTTAAACTTTTAATATAATTTAATTTATTTTTTTAATATATATATATATATATATATATATATATATATATATATATATATATATATATATATATATATATATATATATATATATATATATATATATATATATATATGTTCATTGAATTAGCATGGAAATGCATGTTTGAGCCAACTAAAAGCCAATTTCGATACTCCCTCCGTCTTTTTTTATCTGTTATTTTTGAATAAAATTAAAATTATATTTATCTGTCACTTTTATACTTTCAATGTAATTTAATTTACTTTTTTAATTTATTTTTCTTTCCCAATAAAATTAGAACCAATCATATTTGATAATTTAATTTTAATCACGTAATTTAATATTAAATTTAAGTCTATTTATTATTTTTTAATTTTAGTGAAAATAACAAAAGTGACTAATAAAAAAATAGAGGGAGTAATATTTTTAACTGAGATGAGCCAACTAAAAGCCAATTTTCGATGGTAATATATTTTACTAGGGATAGGATGACTCAGTTAGTTCGGAATAATAAAAAAAAAAAACACATTATTTTGTCTTTAGGTATATATTTTATGCTACAAGGAGAAGGGGAAATTGTCCTAAATTCATAGTTTCGAAAAGGAAAGATGCATTACTGCCTAAGCAGTGTGTCAACAAGCTAAAGGTTTGATGGCGATGATGCATAGTAATATTTACTGTTAATCTTTTCAAGGGAAAGTTCTTTTATCTTGTTAAAAATATTTATTAATTACATAAAACAAAGTTGTTCAAGGATATTAGGATTTCTTTTTATTGCTCGATAACCTTTTAATATTCAATCCGATTTTTTTAAATTTAAAATTTCACCATTTGAATTTCTTATCGTTCGATTCAACAATCATTGGTTTGGTTGAATTATGATTTTTTAATTACAACAAATTTATGTAGCTTCACTTCTTTTAAATCATTAACACATTCATTAATTGGAATTATAGCTCCCTCCCTATGAAGTATATATATATATATATATATATATTAGCTTTTCTAATAATTTATATTTCGAGATTAGCTTCAAATTATTTGATATGATATCTCTTTTTGGAAGGCTACGCTCGTCCAGTATTCAAGTTCAGTTAGCTTTGATTAATTTGTACCGGGTACTGTAAAAATTCATTGTTAGAGGCAACCCTTCCAACGCCGTAATTTTTATATACATACCGAGCTCGTAAATTGAATTCGAAACATATTTATAATCAATTTATTTCGTAGGCTGATATAGAGGCAGTGCAACAGAATATATTATCTTTGTTTATCTTCAATCTCGTGTTGCTTGCTTACGAGGTTAGGTGTTTTTATGATGTATTGGTAGATATATTATAGCCCTGTCTGACTTCATCATTAATCAGATACTAAGATTGGGCCAATACATTTGAAAAGAAGAAGAAGAAGAAGAAAACGGGGCAAAACACTTGCATGGAACGCGATATGGAATTTTTAATTAGAATAGACAGGAACAAAATACAAAGCCGACCACATGGTGTAATAAATTATACTGTTTTTTTAATATATGATATTTATAAATTTAATTAATCCGAATTTGCATCGAATAAATTTAAAAAATTTGATCTTTTAAATCTTAGTAGGTATTTAATAATTCAAATTTGAATTCAAAATCTCTAATTATAGAAAAAAAAATCCGTGCTATTTAATCTCACTCTTTGGAAATTATAATGACACTACCACCTAACATATTCTTAAAAACGTGTAAAATTTTTACTTTTTATTTATAAAGTAATAGATTTGCAGTGGGAAAAAATATATTATATCAAAATATTTAAATTATTATAATAAATTAAAGTGACTGTATTTTGATAGAATAATTATAACATTTTACTGTATTTTGTAACAAATTTTTTTTTATGGATTTGATTGATTATATTTGCGGTAGTAATGATTATTATCTATTAAGAATAGAGGTGGGTGAGGAGTGTGATAGGGAGCATATATAATGCAATTTTGGTTGAAATAGTAGCAAGAAGTTGAGAAGGGAATAAAAAGAGAAACTTGCAAAGGGAGCAATGCCTTCTCAAACAACCTAATTTGGTGTCTTGTTTTCTAATTCAAGTTAGATTTCATTTGTTTTTGTTTTTTCAGACATTCATCATGAAAACCAACCACCAAGATACATGCAATTCTTCCCTGTCTACTGTCTAAGCTCCTTCTGCCAATTTATCTCTTAAGTTCTTTTGGCACATGAATTTCTTTATTAAATTTAAGGTGTCTTTTTTTTTATAGTTTTTTCCTTTTTTTTCCATAAAACTTTGCTTGAACTTCTAGCCGTCAGTTTAATTGATGCTTCAATCTGACATTGAAAGTGAGATTATTTTGAGTAGTGAGTTGGAATTTTAAGTTTGTCAATAGTAAGGGAAAGAAAAAAAAGTATTGATAATTTTTTTAATTAATCGGAATTTGATATCCACACGGTTCATAAATGTGATAATTAAAAAATTTCCATCAAAGTGAGAGTCTTTCATTGCTTTGTTTTTCTTTAATTCTCCGGATACTGGAAATAAGACAATTTGGAGTAGCGATACTTTTGATATTAATAAGGGGATGCATCAAATCAATACAATATCTAGTAAATTTTGCAAAAACACAACATTTCTTGGAAAAGTCTTGCCTATACACAAATCAACCTAATAATAAAATAACACATATATAAAATTGATTGAACCTAATAATAACATCACATATATATAAGATTGATTAAAAAAATAAAATGGTAGTTAGCATGCATACGTGTGAATATATTATTAATTTGATTTATATATTATGCTTAGACAGGATCATACCGTGTGGTGAAAAAAAATTAATTTGAACTCAAATGACATAGTGCGTCCTATATCATTTTTTTTTCAGATAAATTGAAAATTAAATTAAAAAAAAATTATATCAAAATTTTCTTAGTAAGGATATTTTTAAGAGGAAATTACATGAAATGCCACCCTTTTTTATTTTATTTTCATAAATACCCCATCCTATTTTACAAGTTTTCATTCTTGCCTTTTTATGCTTTTTATGTTTTATAAATACATTTATCCTTCTATTTATTTCAAATATGCCTCTTTTCTGGAAACTAAGAAAACCCAACACGACAATCATCATCCTCAATGACCAGAAAAGCCCAATTTCTTGTTCTGCATTTGGCCGCCATCGTAGAGGACTCGCGACGTCGTGGTTAAGCACCTCATCGTGGCCGTGGCTTCTTTCCCAGCAAGTCTGTATCTTAGAGGCAGAAGTGTTCATGAAGCTGAAATAATTATACAGATTTGAATGTATGAAATTAGCACAGGGGTAAGATTAATAGTATTCAATTGACAAAAAATGAGTTTATTGTGTCTTCTCGTTTTGTGTGTAATCATTATTTGGATGGTGGTTGATTAATTTTACTAAGTTTATGATGAAGTTTTCTTTTATTTTTATGATTATTTGTGATGTCAAGTGCTCAGTCCCTATTTCTTTTAGTTTAACTTTGTTTTTCTTATGGTCTTATGCGAATTACCAAAGGTTGGACTGATGGTTTGTTTAAGTAGTTATATCAATCAAACTCTTATGTTGATCTTGCAAATATATTTGAGACTTCGTGTTTTGTTCATTGTTAATTTTGCAATTATATTTGAGAATTTTCTTTGTTGTGAGATGCTTCCCTGTACTCTTGACTGGTTATTTTGAAACTGAACAGGAAGGGGCTGAAGCAAAGTGCAAGAAATTGGAAATAAAAAATATAAGACTTCAGTTACAAATAATTCACAAGCTTGCATTTCTATGGAGAGAGTGTTGATAAAAATTGAAGGAGAAGTGGATCGAGGAAAGAAAGATAGAGAATAAAGATGAGAGCTTATTTTGAAAAATCTCCACGCTAAGGTTTTAAAAGACCAAGGTCTTTGCTGGAATCCATCCCTTGGAATCAAATTGATGAGAGCTTATGCTGCTCGCGGTGAACCCAGTCTCACACGCCACATATTTGATGAAATTACGAACAAGAATGTTGTTTTCTTTAATGTTATGATTAGAAGCTATGTTAACAACCATCTATACGATCATGCTTTACTTGTTTATAAAAACATGTCTAGCCAAGGATTTGATCCTGATATGTACCCTTACCCTTGTGGCTTAAAGGCATCTTCTGTTTCTGGTAGCTTGTGGGTCGGCTTACAAATCCATGCAGCTATAGTCAAAGTTGGGCTTCACTCCAACCTGTTTGTTGGAAATGGACTAGTTGCCATGTATGGGAAGTGCAAGTGTTTGAAGGAAGCTCGGCAAGTGCTTGATGAGATTAATGTAATACTCATCTATTAATTGTAATTCAATGTAATTCTACTAAATGCTTTTGACTTGATTTGCTTAGAGGTTCGGTCATTTTCTTTGTTGTGAGATGCTTCCATGTACCGTATTTGTTTCATAGAAAGTTATTTTTTTCATTTTGTGGTGAAAAAAAAAAATCATACACTGTATTTTTTTTTAAATTATACACTGTATTTTTAAAAAATTTATACACTATATATTTTTTATAAAAGATTATATATTGTATTTTTTTACAAAAAATCATATAATGTATTTTTTTATTTTCAAAAGATCATATACTGTATTTTTTTAAAAATTATACACTATATATTTTTTATAAAAGATTATACACTGTATTTTTTTTACAAAAAATCATACAATATATTTTTTTATTTTCAAAATATCATATATTGTATTTTTTTTATTTTCAAAAGATCATACACTGTATTTTTTTTATTTTTGAAAAGATCATAAACTGTATATTTTTTTTTATAAAAGATCATAAACTATATATTTTTTTTATAAAAGATCATATAATGTATTTTTTATTTTGAAAAAATCATGTACTATATTTTTTTTTATTTTCAAAAAATCATAAACTATATTTTTTTAATTTTATAAAGATCATACACTGCATATTTTTTTACAAAAGATCATATATTGTATATTTTTTTTACAAAAAATCATACAATATATTTTTTATTTTGAAAAGATCATATACTGTATTTTTTATTTTTAAAATATTATACACTGTATTTTTTATTTTTAAAAAGATCATATACTGTATATTTTTTTACAAAAAATTATATACTGTATATTTTTTATTTTTTTATAAAAAATTATACAGTGTATTTTTTATTTTGAAAAGATTATGCACTGTATTTTTTATTTCAAAAAATTATACACTATATTTTTTTATTTTTGAAAACATTATACATTGTATATTTTTTTACAAAAAATCATACAATGTATTTTTTATTTTAAAAAAATCATACAGTTTATTTTTTTATTTTCAAAAGATTATATACTATATTTTTTTATTTTTGAAAAAATCATATACTGTATATTTTTTTACAAAAAATTATATACTATATATTTTTTTACAAAAAATTATACAGTATATTTTTTTATTTTGAAAATATTACACACTGTATTTTTTAATTTTCAAAAGATTATATACTGTATTTTTTATTTTTGAAAAGATTATGTAATGTATATTTTTTGTACAAAAGATCATACAATATATTTTTTTTATTTTTAAAAGATCATATATTGTATTTTTTTATTTTTAAAAGATCATACATTGTATTTTTTTTATTTTTGAAAAGATTATATACTGTATTTTTTTATAAAAAATCATACAATGTATATTTTTTTTATAAAAGATTATACAATGTATTTTTTTTGTTTTAAAAAGATCAAATACTATATTTTTTATTTTTAAAAGATCATATACTGTATTTTTTTATTTTTTAAAAAAATTATACATTGTATATTTTTTTATATATAAAAAAAATTCTTATTTATGCTTTTCAAGAGAGAGAATCGAAATCCTTATTTATGCTTAGTGAATTAAGCTATGAAATCACTTTCATTGAGCAGATGATATTTGAGAATTATCCTTGTAAATTCTAACACGAGTGATTGGGTTTCATAAAATAGAGGTGTTGATTTAGATATTTTTATGACGATGACCGTCGAAAACGTCAAATAAAAGGAGAATGTGAAATTGCAAATTCTAAATTACATGAACAATAAACTTATTAAGTTTTATTCGTGAGTTTCATTTGATTAAAACAAGTAATTCATGGATTAATTTCTTAAAATAAGATGTTACTAATGCACTAAGAGCAATCGTCGGTCTGATGGATGCTAATATGTCATCTCTTTGTTTCATTTTCGTGACAAATTTATGCAGCTGCTGATGTATTTTTGTAGAGAAACAAGAAAATCTCAGCTAGCCTGCTTGAAACTGCTCCTGCAATTTGGGTCCTTTTTGAGTTAATCGAATACCTCCTCCTTACTTTAGTGTGCCATATTTCGATCCTGTCAAAAAAAAAAAGTCTAGTTATTTTATGTACAAAGGATGCTGATTCACTATTTTATTAGAAATACAAAAGACGAGGATGTAATTACTGAATATTAAGGAGAGTGAGAGGCAAGGTAGATGGGGGTATTTTTGAAAGTAAAATTTAAAAAATGGTAATTATGAAATAAGAAATTTAAAAAATAGTATTTAAGATATATGAAAAATAGGGGAGTCCAAATATGAAATGTGTTTTATTTTTTGTGGCGTTTATGTAAAAACCCCTATTTTTTTAAGTTTATATGTGTTGTAGGCTGGATTAAGCCCACAATTGACAGCTAAGCTTGAGTCTGCCCTTTAATAAATGGGCTTTTAAAAAATTCAGATCAGGCCATTTAAAAAAAGTTATTGAAGCTCATAAGTTTTGTGAATGGATTGGATCGGTCAGATGGATTTCTGAAACCACAATCAGGTCTAATTTATACTAAAAAATTATTGCATATTTTACAAAACTACCCAAAAAACAGAACTTATGCTTAAAAATACCTCTACCTTTATTTCATTTTTAACATTATCTTATTTTAAATTTCTATTTTTAAAAATACCACTTTTTTAATCCAACCCAAACTCACCCTCTTCTTTCGTTCTTCTTCATGCTCTCAAAACCAAATCCAATCTAGGTATTCTTCTCAGACATTGGAATCTCTACACTCTCTATTTCGATTCTCTTTCTTCTGGTGCCCCTTCCACCGCAAATTTCAACATCCCTTCAAGCATCGGTGGTGGGATAGAAGCTTTGGGTTCCTGTAATGGGTTGGTTGAGTTGCCACCTACCAAGTAAGTTTTTTGGTTTTCTTTGATTTCATTGTTCTTATTAATTATAAGATATATTGTTCTTAATACAACATGTAGAACATGATTAAGAGAAAAGGAAAAACTTGGATTTGGAACTGCGAATCGGCAAATAGAAAATATTTTATAGTAATTTCGAGTCCATTATTTATTCTTTTTGTAATTATTATTCCGTAAACCAAATTGTTTTGCCAGTGACATGTTGGAATTTTCATGGCTTTGGTTTGGTTGTCGGTAGCAGAGAAAAAGAAAAAAACATAAAGAATCTTAACTTATCTCGAAAGCCGAACAAGAAAAGGAAAAGACAATCTACAGCTAAGCAACCAAATACTTCATATGCGAATATTATAATTCAGTTGTCCTAAATAATAATCATTCAGCAGATAAAAGAAAAGATAAAATAATGAAGAAAATTCAGCTCTTTTTGCTGACCATATATAAATTAAAATGCGATTAATCAAATATCATAATTAGTTGAATTTTAAAAAAATATTCTTTTCAGGGCACAAGTTGTGGGTTGGCCACCAATTTGGTCTTTCCGTAAGAATGTAATGACAATGTAGAAAAACAGTGACAAAAGCGAACAGAGCTCCATTGCCAACACCTCCTTTGGCGGAAGTTGGGGTGCAGCTTTTGTGAAAGTGAGCATGGATGGTGGATGTTCTTACTATATTTCATTGTATTTTTCCAGTACCGTTGAATACTTGAAGGACCATTTACAAGGCTTTACATGAAGTATGAAGCAGAGTAGCTTTTCTTTTGTTTTCTTATTCTCATGTCAGTTATGTACTGCTGGATTTACTTCTGATTATATTGTTATCTGTTTACCAATTGGGAAAAACAAGTAATTATGTGATAAGAATTTTGAGCTGGATTTTCTCATTTGCCTATGTGGATTCTTGTGAAGAAAAGCATTGTGTCTGCTTTTTCTTAAGGCCAACAGTTTTGAGTTTTCTTTTCATGTTCTCTTTGCTGATTAAAAAGAAATCGAGTGGGATTTAAATCCTTTGGTTATGCTTTTGAGGTTCAGTTGAAATTTGGTATACCAAATGGTATACCTAGGATACCACCTAATATACCAAAAAATAGAAAATATTTATATTCTGAATTTGGTATACCGGCTGGTATACCTGATATATCGGCTGGTATACCAAAAAAATAGAATATGTTTACACTATGTAATATGGTATACATGATATACCGCCTGGTATACCAAAAAATAAAACATGATTTTCTTTCACAAAATTGAATTTAAGTATATGTATTTTTTTTTGTATTTAAGCTCTAACAATATAATATATGCACATCCAATAATTGAAATGCAATTATCAATAATAAATTCTTTAACATTAGAAGAGCAACCACTTTTATAATTGGAAGGAAATATTTCTGAAATGATGCATTATGTGAACATATTGAGCAAATATACTATTGAGAAAACAAGAGATAGGGATAAAGAAGAAGAATTGGATAAAAATCACAATTTTCACAACCATCCTCGACAAAATAATTACAATTGAATGATAAATTTTATCTTATAAATTACAATCAATTTCATATTTGAAATTTACTTACATATATTATCAAATAATAATCCATTATTGGCGTCCTATAAACATTAGTACATGGAAAGATACAAACCATATGAAAATAATTTTCATTTTCCATTTGTAATCCACTTATCATGAACATTCCGAATTTGATAATTTTTATTTACTTATCATTAAATATAATCCACCTTTTTCAGCTTTAATTAATAGTTAAAAAAGTCTATTATTAATATTTAATCTAGCATTTTGAAATATATAATATAATTTTAATTTTTTTAAACTGGTATACCATCGAGGTATACCCTGTATACTGGTGGTATACCTTCAATTCTAGATTTAGATATACCAATGGTATACCTGGTATACTAGTTGGTATACCGACAGTATACCTAGTATACCGGTGGTATATCAAAATACAGAATATCATTTTCAATTCTGAATTTTGGTATATCACCAGTATACCTAGTATGCCAAAATCCAGAATACAATCACAATTCTGGATTTTGGTATACCGCTGGTATACCTGGTATACCAGTGGTATACCAAAATCAAAAATAAAATTTAATTTTGATTATCATTCATAAAAAGTAAAAACAACAAATAAACCTCCACTCTCTACCATATCTTCAATTCCATCACATCATTTTGATTTAAACATAAGGTTGGTTACAAAATTGTTTAAATGAAGAATAAAATAAAATAAAAAAATAGAGTTTGCATTTTAAACAAAAATAAAAAAATTGATGTATTAAGTATGGTAAGAAAGCCAAGCCAGTGACTGGTCCAAGGTACATGCCACTGTAAACCAATGCCAAAGATCTACTCTTAGATACAGGAATCCATTTGGACAGAATGTTTCAAGGCAGGCATAGCAACACCCTGAAACAATATTACAGAAAAAAAGATATGAGAAACAATGCCTGCATGAACAGACATCTTATTAGATAACATAAACAAAGAAATGCAAGTAGAATCATATTCATTACCCAATTCATAGTGTAACCATAAGAAATTTTACACTTACCTCACCAATTCCCATGAAAGCACGGACAACAAGTAGGAAAGGCAATCCAAGTTTTGCGTTAATGGGAGTGAGAGCTGTGGCAATAAACCACCAAACTACACCAAAACCCAAAACCAGCTTCCCTCCCACTGTATCTTCCCAAATGCCTCCAGCAATATGTTACCGAGTACCAATCAGTTAAAAAGATAACACCATATTTATCAGTCTAGAAACATAGACGGAATAACCTCAGAACCTAGTTCATGAAGTTAGCTGGTGTGTAGGTTATGAAGTGGTCCTTAACCTCATCAGAAGGTGATTAAAGATTAATGACAAATAACTATTCTATTAAAATTTGAGTATGATCAATGTCGAACCCCCTAAACGTGAATAAAGTCTAGATAGTAATGTACAACCAATAAACTAACAATTTATTACCTGGGTGATAAGGTATCCCCAGAAAAAGGAAGATTGAATTAGACCAACAATAGATGGGTTCCAATGATACTCGACAGACATAGGAAGTATGGCAATGCTCATATTAACCTGCCAAACAGAATCTGCTAAATCAAACAGGCCTACCATGATAAGCTGAAATATCTCTACTTTTGATTGATTACTGAAATTGTAATTATTAATCAATGAAAAATGAAGAAACTTCATTTCTTTTCAATTATACTTCATGCTATATGTAATTAAAGATTTCGTGTAATAATTAAGAACACCCACAAAATGCATGGACTAGTCCAAAAGAAAAATAATGAGTCAAAATAACACTTATTAGAGTTGTGATCTAACTAGCACACGAGGCTAAGAAAGGAACACATGCATCTAAATACTAACATATCTTTTATAATCAATTAATGTTGTGTGATATCATTAACTTTATATTTGTTCCACAAAGGTGAGCTCATGAAATGTTAGCATCAGTTGTAATTCAAAAATTCAATCCTTTGAAATGTTAGCATCAATGGAATTTAGAAATTCAATCCTTTAAAATGTTCAATTCTATATATAATTAAAAATCCAGATTTCTTACTAAATTGGCATGATAACTAACAAATCCCAAGTGATAATAATATATAAAGAAGAAAATAAAAACAGCAAAAATAAATAAATAAAATTGATAGTTAAGATAATTTTCGTGTCAACTAATTCTTCTTTACTTTACTGGCTTATAAACAACTAACAAATCAAATTCAACCTCAGCGGCAATGTCCTATAAAAAACACAAAAGAATACATAATTCAACCTCATATGAGATGAAGAAAGACGGGGCACAAGCAAGAGAAGTCATCTCAAATGACCAAACCTTCTTGTGTTATTTCCTGTACATGGCAGTCCATGTAAGCTTCGATGGCTTTAGGTAGTTGTGGAAGTACCTCTTACATTTCGAATTAGCAAAGAGGAAAACCTTTATCAATCAAAGAGCAAATTACTGTTTAGGTCTTTCGTATGGCAAGGAAAATAAAACGGTAAAAATTTGCAAGTGCAAAAGCAACATCAAACAGCAATCTGAAAAGAATTGTTAACCTGAGAATCAGAACGAACAAATGTGATACCTTTTCCAAGGTAAATCTTGGCACCGCTGAAGCGGCAAAACTCATTCCTGATATGCCATTACAAGTAATACATTAGACCAAGTTAAATAACACCTAAACCACTAAATGTAGACAAATCAATTTGGAGCATTTTGATGCTAAATCAAATGATATTAGTCTAATTCCACCAATTAAGTACAGAATTCCGGCAAATTATCATTTAAGAAACAACTAAAGAGAGATAAATAAGCAAGAAATTAGAGCATACTCTGTCTATGTTGCAAAGAAGAAGCGTAGAAACACAAGATAACAATAACCCATCGTTTTGGGAACTCTTACCACCAAGGCGACGAACTGCTCGTCCCATCATCACACAAAACGGCATCATCTAAAGAATCCTTAAACTTCAATGACTCTAGCACCGATTCAGATACATCGTACGGCTCCGACTTAACATTCGCGTACACTTTCCCAAAATCACTCCGAAAAGAATCCCTTACAGAAACGCAAAAATGTCGATGTTATACCAAAATCAATAATAAAATTTTATTTGTTGCTTATTTGTGAAGATTGTGACTGAGAAATAGGCAAAAAGAGGCAAGAAACTAATAGGAACAAAAGAAATGGGCTACCAAATTAGGGCTTAAAATGAGAAAACGGTATTTTTAAAAATAAAAAATTAAAAAAAGGTATTTTTAAATATGTTTAGAAGATGGCTGTATTTTTAAAATTTAGGATTAAAAAAATGGTATTGTGTGCAATTTCCTCAAAAAATTATTGCATAAAACCTAAGGGATGCTAAATTGGATTTAAAAGGGCAAAAAGTTATATATATTAAAATAAATAAAAGCAGAAAAGATTTGTATTTATAGTTTTACTAGCCGTATAAATAGTTTTTTACCGTATGTATATTTTTTAACTTTGTGTCATACAAAAACGGTCAATTCATATTTCAAATTTGACCGAGCTTTTCAAGTCTTCTTGTTTTGTTCTTCACTCTGTAGTCTTAGAAGAACCCGACAAGTCTTTAGTTTTTAAATGGAAGAAAGGGGACTCACTTTTACCCAGAAAGGCCGCCGTCGTCGCACGTGTGAACGGCGAATCGCACGTGTTCGCGGTGGATATAAGCACAGGCGAAGTTAATATGCAAGAAACTAATACTGTCTTTAATTATTCAGCGATGACGATAGAGGATATGAATTCTGCTTCATAAGCCCCGCTTTCAAACGCCGATTTCAGCCGTACGATCATCGAGCGTGGAGTTTATGCATTTTTACATCAAAATGTGATCTCAAAATTATGCATTTTTACATCAAAATGTGATCTCAAAATCAGTCTCTTTTGCTTCACCATCTATGTTGGTCTTGGGTACTACATACCTGTTGATCGCTGTAGAATATATTAGGTGTTTAGTTTGTGTGTGAGCTGTAGTCAGTTTGTGTGTGCAAGCACGTGTATTTTATTTATGTTGATGTGTCTATTTTCTGTTAGATGGCGGTTATTAGTCTCTTCTTGTATATATAAGCTCAGTACTACTGTATTCTTGATAAGAGTTCATAAATAGAAATTTATAGTTTCCATTTTCTTCATTTCCCTATCTCTGTAAGTAGAGTTCTTCTTCGTGGTATCATAGCAGGTTTAGTTACTTGTTCTTTGCTTAAACTTTCTTTACTCTTGATAATGACGGAAGTTCCAAGAGAACCAACTACACAAACTGAGGTTATGTGTTTTCAAAACTCAAATCATCCAAGGATGATCCTAGTTACTACGCCTCTCAACGGAAGCAATTATTTGTCATGGAGCAGAGCTATGAAGATAGCACTAGGAACTAAGGTGAAATTAGGATTCATCGATGGAAGATGTCGTAAACTGGAAGAAACGTCATCAGGATATGATCAATGGTGCAGAGTTGATTGTATGGCTACTTCTTAGATTTTGAATTCTATTTCAAAAGAAATTGTTGAGGCTTTTCTGTATACAGATTTTGCAAAGGATCTTTGGAAGCAATTAGAAGAAAGATTCGGTGAGTGCAATGGCCTGTTGTTGTATCAAATTAAAAGAGAAATATGCTCAATTTTTCAAGGAGATATATCTATGATGAAATATTTTACAAAGCTGAAATAGCTTTGGGATGAGCTATGTTGTTTGGCTCCTATTCCGAAATGTGGCTGTGGAGCTTCTAAGAAAATGGTGGATATGGAATCTAATGACAAATTAATGCAATTTCTTATGGGATTAAATGATGTATTTGATGTGGTCAAGAATCAAATTCTCGTTATGGATCTATTGTCGAATGTTAACAAAGCCTATTCTATGATTTTGAAAGTTGAAAAATAGAGAGAAGTCAATGTGAGTTTTTCATAAGGTATTGAAAATGCTATGATGTTGAGATCTCAGATGAGTCAAAGAGCAAAAGTAATGATTAAGGGAAATAAAAAGAAACAGATTAACAAAGATAATCTGTACTGTGATTTTTGTAAAATAAAGAGCCATACAAGAGATACGTGCTTCAAAATTAATGGATATCTTGAATGGTTCAAATGAACAAAAGATAAGAAATCTAGAGAAGTAGGAAAGTTTATGGCAACCATGGTTGACTCACCTCTTGACTATCAATGACATGACAATGCTAGCTGGAAAGAAGACATAGCAAGTATGATTCAGAAAGGAATAGAAAAATTCTTAAAAGGAAAAGCAAAGGAAGGAAGTATGGATGAGAATGCAATCAATTTTGCGTATTTTGAAGATTTTGCAGGTAGCACTCAGAATCTTGGTTTAAGTTCACTTGATTTTATTGCACATGGTTCTTGGATAATTGACACAGGTGTTTCTAATCACATGTGCACTCAACTACATCTTCTTTCAAATCCTATACTTGTTGAAAAATACAATCTTGTTCACTTACTTGATGGAAGAATTCAACATGTTAGTCATACAGGAGATGTTAAGCTAAATGACATATTAGTCTTAACCACCTCTTTACATATCCCTTCCTTCAAATTTAACCTTTTGTCTGTCAATAAACTAACTCTTACAGCTAAAATATAATTCATTTTTCTTAAGGAATTCTGTGTTTTACAGGACCTCTTGACCAATCGAATTTTAGCCATTGGAAAAGTTGTAGCTGGACTGTACGTATTAGATCATAATTCGTTTGATCAAGCTGTCATTTCTCATGTTTTTAATCAGATGTCAAACAAACAAAATAAACTAGCTCATTGTTATCAAGCTAGTCTTCCTGATTTTTGGCATTAAAGATTGGGCCATCCTTTTTCTATTGTGTCAAAATAGTTGATCTCTCAAATAAATGATATGAATATTTTTGGTTTTGATCAACCTTGTGATGTTTGTCATAAATCTAAACAAACCAGAATTACATTCCCTGTGAGCAAAATTAATACCAAAACATATTTCGAATTGTTGCATATGGATTGGTGGGGTTCATATAAACAAGCCTCTTTAAGTGGAGCTTATTTCTTTCTTACCATAGTTGATGACTATAGTAGAAGTACATGGACTTATTTACTCAAATATAAAAGCCAAACTTCTTCTATCATACAAGCATTCATTCAAATGATACAAACACAATTCCAACTACCTGTTAAAACCATTAGAATTGATAATATTTATGGCACAGAATTTACTAATTCTGTTTGTCAAACTTTGTTCTCTAACCTTGGCACTATCCATCAGAATACTTGTGTGTATACTCCCCAACAGAATGGCATCGCCGAAAGAAAACATAGGCACCTGTTACAAGTTGCTAGAGCAATCATGTTTCAATCTCATTTACCAAAATATTTTTGGGGAGCTGAGATGCCATTCTAGTAGCCACTTATATCATAAACAGACTTCCTTCATTTGTTCTAAATTGGCAAACTCCTTTTAAGATTTTGTTTCATAAGAAACCCAATTATAACTCTATGAGAACATTTGGGTGTTTATGCTATGCTTCAAATACTTCACCTCATAAAGATAAATTATATCCACATGCTTTTAAACCTATCTTCATTGGTTATCCCACTAGTCAAAAAGCTTATAAACTGTATAATGTTCAAACTCACAAGATTTTCACTTTAAGAGATGTCATCTTTTATGAAACTTATTTTCCTTTTCATAATTCTTCTAAAGAGAATTTACCATCCATTCATATTCGTTTGATTATTGATGATTCTCCAGATCTCCGTTTATCACCACCACTTGCTACTCCTTCGACATTTCTCCCAGTTTCTCCTTCTATTTCTTTGACCCCTTCTCTTCCAACCGAAATATCTCAACCTATTCTTGTTGTTGCTATCCGAAAGAGTCGATGAAATATACACAAACCATCTTGGTTAAATGATTTTGTGTCCAATAATGTACAGTCCACTACTATACTGTGTCCATTGATAAACATTTAAAGAAACCATCATCTTATACTCCCAATATTTTTCCTTTTTTGTGTCACCACATATTACTCCCAGCTACATGTTATTTTTAGCAAATGTTTCAAATATCAAGGAAACATGTTCTTTTAATCAAGCTCGGATTGAATCCAATTGGATGAAAGCTATGCAAGTTGAACTAGATGCACTATAAGCTAACAAAACTTAGGAACTTACTGAGTTACCAAAAGGAAAAAAGGCTATTGGGTCTAAATAATTTTATAAAGTTAAATTGAATCCCGATGATAGTGTACATAGGCATAAGGCACATATAGTGGCCAAATGATATAATCAGATTGAAGGTATTGATTATACAGAGAGCTTTTCACCTGTTGCAAAAATTGTAATTGTTCGCATTTTCCTTGTTGTGATTGTTGCCAAAAGTTGGCCACTGCATCAAATGGATATAAACAATGCTTTCCTTTATGGATATCTAGATGAAGAATTATACATGCTGCCTTCAGAAAAATATGTTAAGGCAGGATCGAGTCAAGTTTGTAAGCTCATGCGTTCCTTATATGGGTTAAAACAGGCTTCTAGACAGTGAAATCATGAGTTCACCTCAAAATTGCAAGGGATTGGCTTTATGCAGTCTCCTAATGATCCATGCTTGTTCGTTAAGATTTTGACAGAAGGATATGTTGCTCTTCTTGTCTATGTAGATGATGTTCTTATAATTGCTCCTACTGAAAAAGATATACAAGTGGTGAAAGATTTTTTGCATCGTCAATTCACGATTAAAGACATTGGTTCGGCCAAATACTTTATTGGTCTTGAATTAGCCAGATCGGACACAAATATATATGTGAATCAACGCAAATATATTCTTGATCTTTTTGAAGATGCTGGTCTAATGGGATCAAAGTGTACTGCCACACCATTGTCTAAAGCTTGTAAGTTTGATGATGAAACTTCTTCCTTTCTTCCTAACCTCGATAAATTTAGGCGGTTAGTGGGGCGATTGTTGTATCTTGGGTTTACTCGCCCTGATATTACTCATGCTACTCAATAGCTCAGTCAATTTGTTCAAAGTCCTACTGAACAACATTGGGCCTAGCTTTGCATGTTTTTCGATATTTGAAGTATTCTCCTTCCAAAGGATTGTTTTTTCCAGCTACCAATGAGTTCACTTTTCGTGGGTATTGGGATGCTAACTGGGCAGCTTGTCCCTTCAGTCGACAATCTCTTATAGGTTACTGTATTTTCTTAGGCGATGCACTCATTTCCTGGAAAACAAAGAAACAAACCACTATCACACATTCTTATGCAGAAGTTAAGTATCATAGTCTGTCTACTATTGCTTGTGAGCTACAATGGATTTATAATGTCTTAAAGGACTTTCAACTGCACATTCTTCTTCCTATTTCTCTCCATTGTGACAACTAAATTGCTTTACATATCACTGCTAACCCGGTGTTTCATGAAAGAACAAAACACTTGGAGATAGACTGTCATTTCGTTTGGGATAAGTATAAACAAGGTTTTATTCAACATTGTTACATTTCTTCTAAACAACACCTCGCTGATCTTTTTACTAAGAGTTTATCTGCTCCTCTCTTTATTCATCTTTTGTCCAAATTGGGCTTATGCGATTGGCATCAAGCTCTAACTTGAGGGAGGATGTATATTAAGTATTTAGTTTGTGTGTGCAAGCACGTGTATTTTATTTATGCTGATGTGTCTATTTTATGTTAGATGGCGATTATTAGTCTCTTCTTGTATATATAAGCTCAGTACTACTGTATTCTTGATAAGAGTTCATAAATAAAAATTTACAGTTTCCATTTTTTTCGTTTCTCTAGCTCTGTAAGTAGAGTTTTTCTTCAATCACCTCCATTTTGTTATTTTATGATGCTCTCCCTCTTTAGCTTAGCAGACTCTATAAAGGAGTAGGATAGGAAAAATTGCCGAGCAATTAATATGGATTTGAAAAGGGGTAAGCATAATATCAATCTATCAAAGAAAAATCATAATTGAGGATCACAAAAAAGGGCAAGCTTACTTGCCCTTTTTTGGCAGGGTGGGTCTCACCCACACACAAAATGTCACCATTTAGAATAGAAAACGGCGATCATAAGTGACATTTTTCAACATGAATTGACCTTCCTGCTAGTAGACCCCACATTGATATAAAACGAAAAAGAAGTTACAATTTTTAATACACCAAAATTCTAATTAAATTTACTGTTGCAACAAAATTCTAAATATTTACAAATTTTACACCAAAAATTAAAAAAAAATCCAAAAAATTATTGCATAAAACTTAAGGGATGTTAAATTGGATTTAAAAGGGAAAAAAAGTTATATACATTAAAATAAACAAAAGCAGAAAAATCATGTTGTCTTCAAACCGTAAACTGATTTGGATTTATAGTTTTACTAGCAGTATAAATAGTTTTTCACAGTATGTATATTTTTTTAACTTTCTATCATACAATAACGGTCAATTCATATTTCAAATTTAACCGAGCAGTGGAAACAACTTTTGATAAACTACACAAATGTCGCGTGAATGAGGGATGCATGCAAGATGAAATATTGGGGTCCAAGACTGTGAACTTAATTTAAGCCCGGAATATCTATGACAATATAAATTGCAAATGGATTCATAAATGGGGACCGACCCAAAACTGTTGCCTTTTTAAGAAGCCTATGAATAGTCTTTTTTATTGAACATAATAATGTTATCATCTAATTCATAATAATTTAATCATCTAACTCAGCTTCTGCAAAAATGGGAACTGCTTCATGTTTTCAGTTCAGCTCCATCTTATTCATTTTTCTATTCCTTATTGCATATTTCAGGTACCCCATAACCAAACCAGAGTCCTTCTTTGGTTGCACCAAATCCAACCGATGGTGCACCGCCAAACCCAGAATTCTCAGCAAATTGGGTTCAATTTTAGGGACTCAAAACAACTCCATTGATCCCTTGCACGAAACTCCACACCACCCACTAGACCCACTTACAGTACAAGAAATCAACAGTGTTAGTTCAATTCTCTCCTTCTATGAACCATTTTTGTACTCTTACGCATCAGTTCACTACTTATCACTTGATGAACCAGATAAATCTTTAGTCTTGGAGTGGAAACAGGGTGACCCATTTCCTAGAAAAGCATTTGTAATCGCACTTTTAAATGGCCGATCTCATGCTCTCACGGTGGATCTCAATTTGGGGAAGGTTAGCAGCCATGAAATTATCGATTCTGTTTCAGGCTATCCAATGCTTTCAATGGAAGACATTTCTTCAGCAACCCAAGTGGCAATTTCTCACTGGGAACTGAACCAATCTGTGGCTGCTAGAGGCATGAGCTTCTCTGATTTGTATTGTATCGCACTAGCATCAGGTTGGTTTGGGCCTGATGAAGAAGGAAGGAGAATTATTAAAGTACAGTGCTTTTCAATTCAAGACACAATAAATTATTTCATGAGACCACTTGAAGGGTTAACAATTACAGTGGATATAGATAAAAAAGAAGTGGTAAAATTTTCTGATACAGGGAGAGGAATTCCAGTACCAAAAGCAACAAACACAGAGTACAGACACGCTGCACAAGATCACTCAGAAATGTATCCAATGGAGCCAATAAACCCAATTTCAATAGAGCAACCTAAAGGTCCAAGCTTAAGAGTAGAAAATGGTCATATGGTGAAATGGGGAAACTGGGTTTTCCATTTGAAGGCAGACCAGAGAGCTGGGATGGTGATATCAAGAGCCATGGTTAGGGACCCAGAGAGTGGGGTGCTAAGGAGTGTAATGTATAAAGGGTTTGCTTCAGAATTGTTTGTGCCATACATGGACCCAGATGAGAATTGGTATTTTAAGTCATATATGGATGGAGGTGAGTATGGTCTGGGGACAACAGCAGCGTCACTGGTGCCGTTAAATGACTGTCCGAGATATTCTCAGTATATGGACGGCGTTTTGGTGTTGGCCGATGGGCGGCCTTACGTTCAGCCTAATATGATTTGTTTGTTTGAAAAATATGCTGGAGATATTGGTTGGCGTCACTCTGAAACCTCTTTCCAGGTACCTACAATTATTGTTCATGTTCATGTTCAAATTTTCTCTTGGAAAATTTTCGGTAAGATTCCAAATCGTGCATTGGCTTATTAGGATACTTCATTAGCACTTTGCCAAAATAATAATAATAATAATAATAATAATAATAATAATAATAATAATAATAATAATAATAATAATAATAATAATAATAATAATAATAATAATAATAATAATAAATAAGCCTGATTTAAGTGGTTTGTCATTTTATTCTAGGATTTGATTCCAAGTCTTTTAAATAGAGATTTTTTGGCTTGTCTTTGGGCATGTCACCGCTTGATTTTTTGGCTTGTCAAGTTATTAATTACTTGATTTTTAAGTTCCATTCCTCCACCTCTGTCTTATATTTTGTTGGTAATTTACAAAATTTCATGTCTAGACAATTTTATAAATTCTCATTTATTGAAAAAAAAACTTTAAAAGTTATGCTGCGTTGCGTATGTTTATACAGTTCGATTGGATGGAAAATAAAAATAAAAAATTATTTTATACCCTCAAATCGCATAGTAATAATACTTTACAAATATAGTAAAGAATTGATTGTAAGAAGAAAAAATGCATGTTTTTATTTTTTTTGAACTTGTTGAAGTCATTTAATTGAGCTTCTCACTCAATTTTGTTCAATTAAGATTGTAATTCTCTCTCTCCTTTTTTTTTAATTCTATTTAACCTTTATTTATTTAAAAAAAAAATTGGTATGTTGCATATATCAATGGCTCAATTGAACAAATTGAAAAATTAAGAATTTAAATAGGATAAACTCAAAAGGGTTCAAGTATATGTATTTATTTTTATATTTTTCAGAGTCATTTCAAGCTATTTGCGAAGAAAGTGTTAATATTTTTAAATAAATGTTCAATATAACAAAAATTTAAAAATTTGATTGATCATTATTCGAATTTTACCATTTCCATCATAAAAAAGGTCTAATAAAAAAATCAGAATCTAATACGACAAAAAGCACAAAATAATCTCAATTAAACACTTTTGTAATTTTCTCATAGAAAACTTCTGTTTTCTCCAGGTTAGAGAATCAAGACCAAAAGTTACACTTGTAGCTCGAATGGCGGCGTCAGTTGGGAACTATGACTATGTATTTGATTGGGAATTTCAAACTGATGGTTTAATTCGCGTTAAGGTCAAAATTTCATATCTTACTACTTTTAATTATCTGAGTTATGGTTCATAGTTTTTTCACTAATTACAAAATAATCATATTTTTTCACTTATTTTTCAATTTAATTCTCAAACTAAAGAAACTTAGAATTTGACACTCAACTTTAGTTATATTTCAAATGAATAGTTTTATTAAAAATTTCATCCAAAACTAACTGAAAATTTCCATGAAATTTCAAATAATATTATGGTAGTCTTGGATGGATTTTTTAACGGAATTTCCAATTTGAGATATACTTAAAGGTTGGGTGTTAAATTGTAACAATTTTTAGTTTAAAAATTGAGTGAGTTTAAGTATACCCTTTTTTTTTTATTAAATTAATACATTAATTATACATGTCGTTCAATTTCTACCAGGTCTCACTTTCTGGGATGCTAATGGTAAAGGGAACACCTTACGAAAATGTTAATGAAATACCAAATAGAGAAGCAATGTCAAGCCCTTTAGTATCGGAGAATGTTATCGGTGTTGTTCATGATCACTTCGTCACATTCCATCTCGATATGGACATTGATGGCACTGATAATTCATTTGTTAAGGTTCAATTAGTGAAAGAAGAGACTATAGCAAGTGAATCACCGAGAAAAGTTTCTTAAGAGCTAAAAGACATACAGCTAAAACAGAGGAAGATGCAAGAATTAAGCTTAAACTTTATGACCCATCAGAATTTCATGTAATAAATCCTTCAAGAAGGTCTAGGTTAGGAAATCCAGCAGGGTACAAGGTTGTTCCCGGTGGGACAGCTGCTAGCTTGCTTGATCTGGATGATCCTCCACAACTAAGAGCTGCTTTCACTAATAATCAGGTAATTTTTGGATCCTAAAAAACTTGCACTTTTAGAGATTTTGTTACATAGTTTGCTATCATAATTGGCATGATTCCTTAATTATGGATGATCTCATGGATAACATTTATTTGTGGATGGAAAGTATAGGTGGCAAATGATGGATGATTTTGGGTTGAATCACGATCAGTTAGATTATAAATGGATCGAATATAATCAGATCATATCAAATAGATTTGATCATAAATATATGATTGATGAGTCGGGTTTAATTATAATCATATATTTTTGTGATAGATTGAATTGAATTCATAGGTCGAATTAGAATTTGCCACCAATCAAGTGCAAAGTTTATGTTATAATTAATTGTGAGCTGTTTTCTAATGTTTGTTAGATATGGGTTACGCCCTACAACCGTACTGAACAATGGGCTGGTGGGCTTCTTATGTACCAAAGCATGGGAGATGACACACTTGCAGTGTGGTCTCAAAGGTATAAATCCCAAACCTAATACTAATAATATCAGCATGCAATATTATATAGTTTAAAAATCACATTGATCTTCAGAATTTTGGAGCAATGAATGATTGTTTGATATAATTGTGATGAACAGGAATCGTGAAATAGAGAATAAGGATATAGTGTTATGGTACACAATTGGATTCCATCACATACCATGCCAGGAAGATTTCCCAGTAATGCCAACAGTCTCTTCAAGCTTTGACATAAAACCTGTTAATTTCTTTGACCAAAATCCCATTCTCAAAGCTCCACCCATGTTTGACACTGACTTACCTGTCTGCTGGCCTGCTACCACTTCTTGATCTACCTCTTCCTCCAATATGTACAACGTATTAGATCGGATGTCGCCAATAAAAAATTAGTTGTGTTGTTGTATACAGTGACTGATATTAATTTAGACGCGGCTAGCCATGGCCGGGACTAATTAATTAGATTTTAAAATTTTTTCTCAGCTCGAGCCCAGTCCCCATTTGCATAAATTTGGAACAGCCCGATGTAAAAAATTAAATAAAAAATATTTTTAATGTATAAAATGTAAATTATACACTTAAAATTATAAAATGCATCGCAAAATTAATTTAATATGTCATTAAATGTACAAAAGTTAACATTTATGATAAAACTTTATTTTTTATATTTTAGATGATATAAATAATACAAAATATAAAAATATAAAGTTGGATTGCCCGGAGCTAAATTTACAGTTTATCTGCAAAATCCAAACCCACCAACCAATAAATGGGATGTTGATTGAGTTTGATCGTCGACTGAATTTACCTAAAAATATAGGTACTCAAGTGTGCAAAATTTACAAGGAGACCCATTGGGTGGACGAATACCTAGTAGTATGACCGGGTCTAACTATTCGGGTAGAAAAACGGATCCCTTTCGGATTGTATTGAATTTGGACAATTTTTGTGGGGAATTCAATAAAAAAACAATTCTGCCATTTCTGTTTCAAAGCTTTAAGCGTGTGGTGTTGGGGTACAATCCAAGTCCCACATCCCACATTGGAAAATTAAGGGAGAAACACCTTGAATATAAGTGTGTCCACCTAACTCCATTAGAATGAGGCCTTTTGGGAGGAGCCCAAAAACAAATCCGTGCGGGCTTGGCCCAAAGCGGACAATATCATACTAATGTGGAGTTAAGGGGATGCTTGGCGGTCCTAACAAGTGGTATCAGAGCCCTGGTTCGGAGATGGAGCCAACAGTGGACTACGTTGTGTGGGAGGATCCTCGGTTTGTTCATGCGATTGGAGATTCGTGTTTGGTGCCTTGCGTCGAAAGTCTTCCTGGTATTGTGTTAGCCAGGCAGCGTGTCCCGTTGGTTGAGAACGGCGGTGCAAGATGATTCGACGGATCAAATGGATTATCGCTCGAGGGGAGGACATAAGCTGTGGGAGGCTCTCGGTACGTCCTCGCGATTGGAGAGTGGATTATCGCTGGAGGAGAGGCCACGTGTTGTGTGGTCCTTGGTTTGAGGGGAGGATTGTTGGGGTACAATCCAAGTCCCACATCCCACATTGGAAAATTAAGGGAGAAACACCTTGAATATAAGTGTGTCCACCTAACTCCATTAGAATGAGGCCTTTTGGGAGGAGCCCAAAAATAAATCCGTGCGGGCTTGGCCCAAAGCGGACAATATCATACTAATGTGGAGTTAAGGGGATGCTTGGCGGTCCTAACAAGTGGTCTCTCCTCCAGCGATAATCCACTCTCCAATCGCGAGGACGTACCGAGAGCCTCCCACAGCTTATGTCTTCCTTTCTTTCCTTTAGTCTGGCTCTGCGAACGATCTCTCACTACTAGAGCTGTACAAGGCAGCACAAACTTCACTGAGAGACACAGCAGCCTTCCCATGAAATAGAGTCGTTTCAAGAAACTCAAACTCCTCAGGAAGGGATCCCAACAATATCAAAGCCAGATCCATTCTCTCTCATCAACATATTCTGGTTTCTTTTCTTCAAGGGCAATATCTAGACCTTGCTGGAAGAGAGCGTCTAGAACCTCACTTTGCCACATGCCGAAATGACCCGTACCATCAAAAATTTCCACCGCCACTCTTGCATTTGCCATCGCATTTCTCGCCAAAACGGACGAGGAAGAAGAAGTTGACGTGGATGGATTTGTCATTTCTGCTACAATTACTATTCAATAGCTGTCAATGCGGAACGCCAATAGCCCAAGAAAAATCTTTTCTGATGTGGAAGATCAGACTACGCTGCAACCACAGAGCATACTAAGACAGAATCTTGGCTCTGATACCAATTGTTGCGGAAGCTCAGGTTACCAATAGCGAATTCACCAAGAGCACTACTGCACAGGTGAATAAAGCGTAAATAGTTGTACTGAAAAACACATATGGTAAAATTCCCAGGAAAGACTGGAGGGGTCACAAACGGTCCCACTTAAAACCCAATCTCCTTAGACAGAATTTTCCTAAGTAATTTAACAGCACAATAATTCACTAACAATATGCCCGATAATAGCTATTAAATAGACAAATAAAGAACACCAGAATTTAACGAGGTTCGGCCAATTATGCCTACGTCCTCGAACACTACCAAATTATATTTCACTATTTCAAAGAAATAATACAAGTGAAATATTATAAAAGAGAGAGAGAATTAGCTTTTAGGAAAGATAGGCAATTTTGGGATGCTTAAACCTAAAGGAGGTGGGCTAAATTTATAATAGAAAAATCCTATTACAAATTCAAATTCTTTCGATGTGGGAATCTAAAATTACTGTGCAAAAAATACTGTTTGCACAGTAAAGCCAACCAAAGTTGACTTTTCTTTTTGGTGGAGGAGCCACCAATTCAACATGTGGACCATAGCTAATTGTCAGCATTGTCGAAGTGGCACGTAAAAGAAGGGAGAGCTGTGAGTTCTGGTCCCACCTGTAATCTCGAGATCCTGATCAGGATTCCAAATATTTTGTCTCATTCCTATATTTTAATAGCATTTTGATAAAGAAACTTGGCTATTTTTTTAATTGCAATTTGATGCCTCGACCAGAGATAACCAGCAAGAATTATTATTGCTAGCTAAACCTAAGTATCTAACCACTAAGATTCCAATGGCATTTATTTTTTTTATTCTTTTCCCAGTCCTAAAGAGCAATGTAAAATTTTTATACTGTACGTTCATTATTCCTAGAAATTGTCGTCTCACCTTGTAGGGGTATATTTTGTCAGACTGTTTAATGTTTAATGTTCATACCACTACTAATTATCTACAAATATATTATAAAAAAAATCTACACATATATATTAAAAAAGAAAAATAAAGTAGAATTGTCTATTGGCTTCTTTATATAATATATATAAACATCTTTTCTTTTTTATCAAATGCTGTGATTTTTTTTTTTATTTTTCTTTTTTAGCTGATTCTTGCCAATGGTCTGTCCAACTCTTATCCATTTTCCACTCGATCACCTCTTTAAATGACGTCCAAACAGAACCTAAAGAATCTATAGAGTAACAAACCAGTGAAGGATATGGAATCAAAAAATTTCTTCCGATTCCTCTCCATCTTTCTAATAAGCGGAGTTCTTCTCTTTCTCTTCACTTGGATTCGTCTTCCTTATTCTCCACCACCTCCAACCACCGCCAACCTCCTCGACTGCGCCACCAACTCCCCCTGGTGCCGCTTCCAATCCAAGAAACCACCATCCACCCCCGTCCTCAAGAAACCACCAATTCCCACGCGCCATCACCATGATTCCCAACTCCCCCTGCACCCACTGGACCCCTTAACCATCCAAGAATACAACAAAGTACGTACAATCATAGCCTCGCACGAGGTTTTCAAGTCTTCTCCTTTTGTTCTTCACTCTGTAGTCTTAGAAGAACCCGACAAGTCTTTAGTACTTAAATGGAAGAAAGGGGACCCACTTTTACCCAGAAAGGCAGCCGTGGTCGCACGTGTGAACGGCGAATCGCACGTGCTCACGGTCGATATAAGCACAGGCGAAGTTACTATGCAAGAAACAAATACTGTCTCCGGTTATCCGGCGATGACGATAGAGGATATGAATTCTGCTTCATGGGCCCCGCTTTCAAACGCCGATTTCAACCGTACGATCATCGAGCGTGGAGTTGATCTAAAGGACCTGGCTTGTTTGCCTATCTCTTTAGGTTGGTACGGTAAGAGCGAAGAGAACAGGAGATTGATTAAAGTACAGTGCTACTCCATGAAGGGCACTGCAAATTTCTATATGAGGCCAATAGAAGGGTTGACCGTTTTGGTAGATATGGACACTAAGGAAGTGATAGAGATATCAGATAAAGGAAGGAACATACCCATACCAAAGGCCGCCAACACAGATTATCGTTACTCTACTCTAAATGCCAATCAACGGCTGAAACTCATCAATCCGATTTCCATAGAACAGCCAAAGGGACGGAGCTTTACAGTGGAAGACGAGCACATGGTGAAATGGGCAAACTGGGAATTTCATATGAAACCCGATCCGAGAGCTGGGGTCATCATTTCTCAAGCCAGGGTCCAGGACCCGGATACTGGAGAATTGAGAAATGTTGTGTACAAAGGATTTACTACAGAGTTGTTCGTGCCCTATATGGACCCTACTGAGGCATGGTATTTTAAGACTTACATGGATGCAGGTGAATACGGGTTCGGGTTGCAAGCCATGCCACTTGACCCGCTTAATGATTGTCCACGGAATGCATATTATATGGATGGCGTGTTCCCCGCAGCCGATGGAACTCCGTATGTACGGTCAAACATGATTTGCGTGTTTGAGAGCTACGCCGGTGATATTGGGTGGCGGCACTCTGAGAGTCCGATTACGGGCATGGAGGTGAGAATATTTGGATCCAAAACCAAATATATATTTGATGTGTTATTATTCTATTTTTGTTACCTCTCCGATCACGTGGTATTAACATGGCCAGACACGCACATCCTGAAAAATTGCCACATAATTTATAATATAATTTAATTATAAAGTAAAAAGAAAATGTTTAAAAGTAGTAATACTTCAAATAGCTCACGTGCATGCATAGTGTGATTAATTGATAATAGTCCGTGTTTTGTCACGTGAGAAAACAAAATTAGCATAAAATTTTTGACAAAAAATGAACTATTTGATAATAATTTTCTATAATTATATATTATTATTATTATTTTTTTGGTGGTGACGTGGTGATGGTAGTGGCTTATTTGAGATTTTTCTCGGCCTAGTTTAATAGTTTGTTCTGTTTTGTTTTTGGCAGATTAGAGAAGTAAGGCCAAAGGTGACACTTGTGGTTAGAATGGCAGCATCAGTCGCAAATTATGATTATATAGTTGATTGGGAATTCCAAACAGATGGACTAATCAGAATTAAGGTCAGTGATTAATTTCCAACTTAAGCAATTTTTTTTTCTTCTTTGGAAAGGGTATTGAATTTTCTGCACTAGGTGCAAAATATTTCTTTAGATAAAGAGATTTGCAATAGTATTATGTGTAAACAGTGGAAGCTGACGCGTAAAGGAAAAATGGTGACAGGTAGGACTTAGTGGGATTCTAATGGTGAAAGGCACATCATATGTGAACATGGATCAAGTGGGTGACCACGAGAATCTACATGGAACCCTCTTATCGGAAAATATTATTGGCGTAATTCACGACCATTATATCACATTTTATCTTGACATGGACATAGATGGCTCTAATAACTCTTTCGTAAATGTAAATATTCAAAAGAAAATGACCTCACCAGGAGAATCTCCAAGAACTAGCTATTTAACAGCTACACGAAAAGTGGCCAAGACTGAGAAAGATGCACAAATCCAGCTCAAACTATATGACCCGTCCGAATTCCATGTCATTAACCCGAATAAAAAGACACGGGTCGGAAACCCAGTTGGATATAAGGTGGTTCCTGGTGGTACGGCGGCTAGCTTGCTTGATCATGATGATCCTCCTCAGAAACGTGGAGCTTTTACCAATAACCAAATATGGGTCACTCCTTACAACCGGTCGGAGCAATGGGCGGGTGGGTTATTTGTTTACCAAAGTCAAGGTGACGACACTCTTGCAGTATGGGCCGACAGGTAAATTTGTTTCTCAGCTTAATTTCCTATGCATGCATCACAGAAAAGATTTGCATTAGTTATTCTGCGATTTTCTTATAATGACAGCTGTTAATGGCATGAGTCCAAGTTCTTAAGTGACTTTTTTGGCTGATTAGTACGAGGGTCTACAATGAATGACAAGGAGTTTTGTCTTCCGATGTGGTTTTCCTTGAAAATGCACTAATTTCTTTGGTTGAGAATTATTAAAATTTACACATAATTTGTCTTATATGGAGATATTTATTTCTTTGCGGGGGAAAAGTCAAATTGATTATTTTTCAGGGACCATCCAATTGAGAACAAGGACATTGTGGTGTGGTATACGTTAGGGTTCCACCACATCCCATGCCAAGAGGATTTTCCAATAATGCCAACAGTATCATCTAGCTTTGATCTAAAGCCAGTCAACTTCTTCGAAAGC
Organism: Excoecaria agallocha; assembly: GCA_037975025.1. Taxonomy (NCBI): domain Eukaryota; kingdom Viridiplantae; phylum Streptophyta; class Magnoliopsida; order Malpighiales; family Euphorbiaceae; genus Excoecaria; species Excoecaria agallocha. Next base: position 17,248,624 of record CM075816.1, on the reverse strand, counting down.
AATCCCATTCTCAGGATTTCCCCGAATTGGGAGAAAGATTTGCCTGTTTGTAACCCGTCAGATTGGGCTTAAAGTAGGCATATTTGCAATTTACATAACTACCACATAATAAAATGTAATCTTAATTTATGCATATGCAAGTCTGTGTTGAGGTAGGTTGGTTAATAATCCTAGTTTACGGTTGGTTTATTGTATTGTATTAGCTTGTATAGTATTAACCTGTATAATACTAGTTTGTATAGTATTATCTTGTATAGTATTATTTTGTATTATATTATACAATATTTAGTATAAAATTGTATTAACCTGTAATATTTTATACTGTATTTGATGTATAATATTATACTGTATTATTTTTAAAAAAAATTAAAATCTATGTAAAATTAAATTATTTTTAATGTTACCAATTTCATAGAAATTTTTAATTTACCTGAATATCGACAAATTCGGGCCTTATAATTTGTTTTTTCTTTTATTTTTTTTAAAAAAAATAAATAAATTTCATAGAATTTACAATCGGGCCTTATAATTTCATAATTCTTGAATAATTTCAGCAGCTCTTGGAGTGCAATTTATTGGTATGATATCTGATTTTAGAAAATAAAATTCTGTAAAAAAGAAGCACAACTTAGCTAGAAGTTATGTTTCAAGAATCCTAATAAGCTAGAGCAAATATTCATCAGATAGCTAAGAAGTAACTAAGCATAACCACAAAACAAAACAAGTATATGATGTCAAATAATAAAATATTCATCAGATAGCTAAGAAGTAACTAAGCATAACCACAAAACAAAACAAGTATATGATGTCAAATAATAGAATTTGTAAACTTGCAATGGTTCATTAAGCTAACGAAAATCGGTATATATTACTGTCATTACTCCTAATATGTTTACACTGTACACAATCAACATCGTTTATCTTTTTCAATTCCAATTTATATTGCAATCAATGACTACAATTTGGAAATTAATTTTTTCCATAACAAATTCCTATAAGATGGATATAAAAACATGTAAAATGCTGTAATCATATGTTTATCATCACTTCTTCAATTGTATAAAAAAATTCTGCCAGCAAACAATCACCACTTTACTTAAACATGATCTTCATCGGATGCGAGATACATTGGCAAATGGATCGGGATTTGGTTTTGGTGAAGGTTTAGCCCCTTCTGGGGTTCCAAGCACATTCCAGAACCTCAATGTCTCATCCCCATCAGCAGATGCAACCATGGAACCATCTGGGCTCTAAAGAAAACAATAACGTGAAGAGATCAAAAACCTGAAGAATGATTTCATACTGCATCTGCTAGATGGGTGTTAGGGTGTATATCTGAGTCATATGAAGGACTGCTATAATGATTCTAGTCATATGTCCGCCTCTTAATGTCCTTAGCTGCAGGAATTATATAGCAAGTTATCTACAGTGTATATACAAATGATCAAAGCCTTAATTTAAAAATAATGAGGGGCAAATCAAGACAATAGTTACCTTTTGATTAGCAGCGTAATCCCAAATCTGTACTTCAGAATTGTTCAAGACATCCCATAGATAATCTGTCTCTCCAAGAGCAATTACAAGCACATTGCTACTACCCCAATCCAGCAAATTCAAGTAGAAATCATCCACTAATTCTGGGGCATCCAATGTCTTTTCTGAACTATGTCAAATATAATTCCAAGCAAATTCGAAGTAATTCTTCCAAAATCAAACAAGCAAATTCAAGTACAAATGATCCACTAATTATGGGGCATCCAATGTCCTTTACGAACTCTATCAAATTCAATTCCAAGCAATAAGATACACAAAATTATTCCAAAATCAAACACAACAACATAAGAAAAATGATAAATGTAAATCAGAATGAAGTAAGAAATAATTTACAAATATATGGAAACCAATGCTTTAAAAAAGTACAGATATAGAGATGGAGACAATTAAGATGCACAAAATATTGAATATGGATTTACATATCTATGTATAAAAATCAACGGTGTCTAACTCAAAAAATACAATGAACTGACAAAAGATGTTAAAAGGAGAAAGGTGGAAAAGATTACAAACCATTTCAACATCCTCTCTTTCCTCCTTCAAGATATTCATAAGTATAGGAAATCCTGCAAGAAGTAAACAAATGAAGCATAAACAATTAATGAATGAGGTAAAACCATGCTCAATTTATAAAAGAGAAAAAGAAACACCTATCCATTGCTTCAAATGCCAATTGTGCAGCATGGCTTTTTGCCATTGAGAATAGATTGGCATTGAGGCTGAATTGGGTTTAAGCAATAGAATGATAAATGTAAATCAGAACGAAGTAAGAAATAATTTACATGACAAAGAAGTTATTTTTAGAAGCATAAGAAAAATAAAAAATATCCGAGGAATTTCATTTCCAAAACTTTAACTTTTTAATAACAAAGTGAGATTTTTTCACCATTCCATGCAATTCTCAACTCTTATTTTTCTCCTGTGTAAAAGGAAAATGATTCAAAAGTAGAGCAATATCTTTTTGTTATCCCAACTCACATAATTTTCCCATTCTCAATTTCTTAATCCTAACTACCATAACTTATCAATCAATACAGACAGTAGGCACATTAAGTGGGGCAAAAAGACATTATTTGATATCAAAATCGCAACAAGATAAAAATGATAGCATTTTACCTATCTTCATTTGAAGCTGAATTCTCATTGCCAAACACAAGCCTAACCACCCCCTAACACCAAATTGCTGGTCAATCAGTCCCGAATAATAAATTGAATTGGGGGAACACGAAACTAAAATCAAACTCGAACAAATTCATCCAAGCGAAAACCATAATTAATAGCTCTAGAATGCGTATTACGATTATAATCTTAAAAAAGTGATTTTCATCTACATCATTAATCTTATTACATAATCAAGAGAAGGTAAACAGAGATAAGATTCACCTTGTAGCAAGAAGCCAAATCCATATTAGCAAAGGACCTAGATGACAAAACAAAAGGAGATTTGTTTGTGCTTAGAGTTTTGTTATTTAAAAAATGGATATATAGAATACCTGTTGAAGATGAAGGCAGTGCCAAAAGCCAAAGTAGCGCCGGAGAGGAGGCAAGAGGTGATAGTGGCATCGAAGTTGCTTTCTCTATATTTTAGTTTAGTACGGTATTCTACGTATTAAATAAACCCATAGGAGATGGGTGTACTAATATCTCCAGTATAAGTGGGATAAAAATTCAGTTATGTATTAGATAATACATGTATTATTTTTTTAAAAAAAGTCAGCCAAACACCATCTGTTGTATTAAAGGGTATTATTTTATACTGTCCCTTGTACTATACGGGGGAACAAACATGCCTTTAGTGTCATATATTGTAAATAAATTTTCAGAATAAGATGTGAAACGTGTTACGCGGTTAATTGAGAAATGTTTTTGTTTACGTTATTGTCTCGCAATTAGCTATATGATGTTTGCTGTGCTTAAATACATAAATGTCTTCCCATTAAAGTATAGTAAATATCTTGGGGTTGAACAACTAGAATGGCATTATTTGTTTTTTTTTTTCACTTCTCCTTTTTCTTTTCAAATTTTAAGTATATTAACACACCTAAAAATTTTTAAAAATTGCAATTTAATGCTTTTATAATTTTGTTATAAATTTAAATTAGTCGTATTAATAAAAATTTAATAATAAAATTATTTATACGAAGTTGTGGGTCCAAATTGAATGGTTTATAAAACATAATAATTCAACTAAAAGAGGAGGCCCAGGATAGAGATCAACATCCACTTATCAATTCTTAAGTCATTAAATTGATGTAACAAAATCGATAGTGGCAATAATTCTAAAACAAATACTTCCAATTCAGTTTGATTTAAATAAGTTTATCATTGCGCATTAAACAGTGGCCACAATCAAAGAAAAAGATCCAGGCATCCAAAATCGACACCTTAATGTTTTTAGTGAACTAATAAATTAATAATTTCCGACTATCCAACAATACAGGCATTTTGAATTAAATATCTGTATATAAATGAATAAATGGAGCTTCCACTTGGTACCGTCCTCTTTTCCATTACTGAATATGAAAGAAAGTGCTTTCGTTTTCTGTAAATCACAGGATTGAAGAGCCAACCATATAGGGTATGAATAGTCTGTAATCCTACAAAATCCAAGCATTATTGGGTGTAACAGAGCCTTTTTTTAATTTTTATTTTTTTGGCAAATATATATACTATAACTTAATTGAATCAATTCAGTGTATAAAATAAAAATAGAGACTAGAAGAATTTAGAATATAATTTATCTTCTCAGATTAAAAAAAAAAGCTTGAGTACGGAGATTTAGATAAATAAAAGAGAATAAATCGAATAAAAAAGACCTTGAAAATCAAACAAAATCCCAAGAAAATAGGGATTGTACGAGGAAGGTTGAAAATATTGGCGACTGAATGATGGAGGAGCCGTGTACTCAACGTGATCCTTGATAATTAAATGGGGGAAGATAAGAAAAATTGCACTACCTCAGAGATGGAGCCAGAATTCTAGTGCTCGAGGAAAATAAATCTTAAAATTAAAACGTTATAAGATTATTATTAAATTAAAATTTAATAAAAAAATATTTAAAATAAATTAGAAGAATTACTATTATAATTTAAATATATATATTTGATAAATTTTTACAATACATGCACAATCTCAATACAATGTTGCTCTGCCACTGCTCTACCTTGTAAATTTGGGAATTAGGTAGCCTAGGTTAGGTGTAGCAACAAGAACTAAGGGCTTCATCTTCTTAATTAACAACAATCCCATGCTCATAAGATATTTTCAATTCTGCTTCCCGTGGCAAATTCCATTCAAATGAACGCAAAAGTTAGGGTAAATTTCACCAGTGCTCACTAAAGTTTATCAATTATAATAATTTGGTTACTTTACTTCGATTTGTAACGAAAAAATTACTTAGTTATTATTTTGTAATATAAAAGATTTAAACCAAAATTACAAAAATCAGATATCAAAGCATGTAAAACACGCGTAAAATAAGTACACTTCAGCAAAAAGTGACACATCAGCAGCTGACTCTCTGCCATGTGGCATAACATAAAAAATAAACAAAAAATTTTACAATCAGCAGCTTAATCATCCCGTGCCTTTCTTTCTTCTCTCCCCCTCTCTCTGCTCGCCCCTTCTCGATTCCAGCGTGTTGGTGTAGCCTATCCTCGCCCCCTCTCGATCTAGGGGTTAATTTCACCAGTGGTTGCTAAAGTTTTGTAATTATAATGATGTGGTCACATAACTTCAATTTGTAACGAAAAAATCACGTAGGTATTATTTTGTAACATAAAAGTCAATTTGATTGAAATTACGAAAATTATACCATCGAAGCATGTAATACACGCTTAGAATAAGAACCCCGTCAGCAAAGAGTGATAAATCAGCTGCTTAGTCACTGCCACATGGCATAACTATATAAAAAAATAACACAATCAGCAGCCTAATTATCTTGCCCCTTTCTTTCTCCTCTCCCCCTTTCTCTCCTGGCCTTATCTCGATCTACCCTTTATTGACCCCTTCTCAATCTCCAGTTGCCCCCTCTCTCACCTCGCATCCTCTCGATATAGTGTCTCCTTGCCAATTGTCGGTCTAGCATCTCATCAGCCCATGTCGATCTCTAGCGTTTCAGTGTAGCATCTCCTCGCTGCGTCTTGATCTCTATCCCCATCTGTCTCAAAGTCGTAGATCTCTCCTCATCTCTCTCTCCCCAATCTACCCTTTTTCATTCTTGGTCCCTGTATCTTCACTCTATTTCTTGGATCTAAATGTCTTGAATCTTGTTTGACATGTCTTTCTCTCTTTCATTTTTATATTGCGTTAGAAATGCTATAAATATAGAGTTGGGAGGTGGAGGGAGAATTTTTCGCTTAACGTTTTGCTTTACTTTGTGTGAACAAAGCCCCAAAAGAGAAAAAAAACAATAACTTTGGAAGCTTTTATGTTTGATGTTTTGTAATTTTGTGGGAACAAAAACACTACTTTAAAGGATTAAAAGCACCATGCAATCTCTGTCTAGTTGTTAAAGATGATCCATCCTGTTAGAAGAATTAAAGATACGGGACCACCACTATATGGTATTTAATGTTTTTAATTTTGTTATTTAAATGATAATTTTTTGTTTGATATCAATATTTTAACGAATGACAATTGGTGTTATCTGTAATTTTCTCTGTGATTATTTAAATGATGTGTGAATTTTGTGGTGGGTGATGAAGTTTAATTATATATGTTCTTAAATAAATTTAGGCCAAACGAATGAGTTTTACATTTATGTTTTTTTTGGGTTTAAGGAAACAATTTAGAATATCTTGCATGTCTTCAGTGGGGTACATATGACATAAAACAGGCCTAGGGACTTCAGCTAGACTGGATGTGTAACATCCTTATCACTCCTAACACTGTAACGGTGTACCAAAACTCGAAAATTTTTTTTTCAACTTATTCTTTCAACTCATTAACATATACTTAGTTATATTAACAACAATTCGCTGATGACCTAAATGTCCAATTTACTATGTATTTAATAAAATTTTTGCAATATAACGGTTGTACATAATACAAGCATCTTGAAACGCAGATAATTTCACGCAGCCTCTCAGATGCACAACAATCAGCAATCTCAAACATATCCATGCATTCCACAACATGCACATATATCCAAAATATAGTTTTGCTAATATAACTCTTGTTTAATATTTACATCACCAACTGTAAAGTTTATATACATGCCAAGACAAAACAATATAAACTCTTTAAAAGAAGTCTTTCAGTCTGTATTCTTGCTCCGGCTCCTGACTACCTGCACGCAGTAAAAAAAACTACGCGTTGAGCACTCAACATGCCCAGTGGTGACTAATAATCGATACATTTCCTAATTCTCATCGTTATTCTTAAATAATAACTTATACAAATATTCATAAAATTATTTAATTATTTATTAAATATCGATTTAACCTGTTCAATAATATTATTCATTTTAATCGCATAATTATAAATTTGCCATTAAAAAAACTTATTTATGATCTTTAAACTAATAATTGAAGCGTTTTACATTTCTATATACTTATTTCGATATTTATATGTAAAAATTATATTTTAGTCATTGCTGACTATAAAACTCACTTTTTAAATAATTTAACTATTATCTGACTATTTTATCTTTATTTAAGCATTTCTCACTTGATTTATCTACTTTTTACACTTTTGGAAAATTTATTATTTTGCCCCTAAACTTTATTTTTCTTTCATTTTAGTCATGTTTTACTTTTTATTCTTACCTATCATTGTCTTTTCACTTCTTTATCATTTTATTTCCATTATGCCCCTAGTACAGACCCGGCAAAAAATTCAGACCGGATACACGGAACATGGATCTCATGGGTCCCACTAAAAGGGAAATAATTTTCAAGGAACCATTTCCAAACATTGCACTTTTCACTTTCACTTTACATTTAAACTATGGAGATCAATGATCCTATCCATAGCAAAGCAAGTTGCCATAACTTCTACCGCGGTAAAGGATGTTCCTATGGCTAGCCAACTATATCCAAAACTAGTTTTTACTGCCAGACTAATTCTAAGGGCACAATAATAATTATTTTATTTACCTTTTTTAATTTTCGAAAAATTCAACGGTTGATTTTTTATTTCTTTTTCATTGACTATAATTTAATTTCATAATAATTCACCTTTTTCAATATTTTTATGCAATTACTCATTAATAATTCAATTATTTCTATGACACATATTCACATTAAATTTTCAATAAAATCTTAATAATTTCAATAAATTCCAATAAAATTTGTTTAAGCATTATTTATTATTTACTATCATTTTTAACTAAAAGAATCAAATATTTCACAATATTTCATAACTTTCACTATAAACATAAATGTTACATAATCTTTAAAATTTCAAAATAAATTCCAATAATTCAATAAAAATTCATGGACATTACACATTATTTCTATAATTAGTTTAGGCTAATATTTATTATTTTCAAGCAAAAATTCATCATTTTACCCTAGAAGAGAATTCGGCCATTTAAAGAATATAACCCTAAATTTTTTTTTCTTCCATTTAAGCCTTCATTTCATCTTCTTTAATGTCCAATTTCATTTACTCTAACAAAATTTCATCAATTAACAACTTTAAAAATTTTTACCCTAATTACATAATTAAATTAAATTCATAAACTTAGAAAATATAAAGATTAATTAGTCACTTATAATTTTTACTTGAATTAGGAAGCCTAAGCCTCTTTTCCTTTGCCTTTGTCCCTTAAAAAGCTTTCTCCTTCTTCACCACCTACCATGACCAGCCAATAAACCTTAGTTTTCCTTATTTTATTATTCTCAAATGAAAAATTCAAGCCCATAATCATATTTTACACCTCAAAATCTATGGAAAAATACTAAAGAATCAAATTAAATCACTTAATTTCTCAAGATCAAACTCATCCCTTTTTCTTTCTCTACTTGTTTTCTTCACTTCCTTTGCTCAAATCAAACAATAAAAGCTATTTTAGTGATCTAGAGAGATGGAACTACAACTCTTAAGTTGAAATTTATGGAAGATTTTGAGTGATGAGGAAGCAAAAGAGAGAGAGGAAAGGGAGAAGGTGATTTCAGCCAAGAGAGGAAAGGAGAGGCTGCTGAAAATTTTTGGAGTTTTTTTTTCAAATTTTAGGCTTTTATATGCCTCTCTAATGGGCCCAAAATTAGGCCAAACAAATGGGCTTAGCCCAATTAATTCTAAAGGCCCATTTTAGGCCCTTAAAAGCCAATCAAAATTCTCTCTCTTCCAGCCATCATATTACTCCAAAAATAATTCCATCACTCTTATCACATCAAACATAGATAGTACGCAAGTTTTTGGATCAATCAGAGTCCGTTATCGATCCGATTCAAACTTATCTGTCCAATTGGATAATTGCCGGTATCACCGAAAAATTTCATTCTCATCACTAAAATATTCTACATAAAAATTCATGTAGGCATACAAAATTTGGAAATTTTCGAAGTTCGTATACTATTTTTAATTATTTATGCAAAATCAAGTCACATTTTCTAACAGGGAAATTGACTCACTGCCTTTTTCGTATTTTTGACATTTGGAGGTCCATTTGACCTCAATTTCACTTCAAATTTCAACCCCAAACTCCCCATAACCAATACTTTCTGATGGTCCAATAAAATATTTTTGACTTTCAAGTGTCCTTTCAGAAATGAAAAGTAAACCTAGGATCCTTGTCTAATACAATAGATGTGGGCACTCCATGCAATCTAACCACCTCCTTTATGTAGAGTTCTGCCAGCCTGGTCAAAGAAAAATCCATCCGTACTAGCAAGAAATGAGCTGATTTGGTGAGGTGGTTAACGATTACCTAAATGGCATCATGCTTCAACTGAGTCATAGGTAAACCTGTCACAAAATCCATGGTCACCTGATCCCATTTTCACTCCGAAATAACAAGTGATTGAAGGAGTCCAGAAGGAACCTAATGCTCTACTTTCACCCGTTGACATGTCAGACATTTACCCACGAATTCAGTCACATCATGCTTCATGCCTGGCCACCAGTAGTCGGCTTTCAAATCCTGATACATCTTATTACTTCCAGGGTGCACGATATAGCTACTATGGTGTGCTTCTGTCAAAATTTCTCTCTTCAAATCTTCCTAAGCTGGCACACAAAGTCTTCTTTTATAACAAAGACTACCATCAGTAGATAATGAATAATCACTTTCACTGCTGTGTTGAAGCTTGTTTACAATAGCCATTAGTCGGTCGTCTTCTTTCTGAGCCGCTTTCACTTTATGCACAAAGTCTGGTTTAACTCGAAGTTTAGCTACTATAACTCCATCTGCTGCTAAATTTAAGCTAGTATTCATTGCCCGAAGAGCTGCACATATCACTATTAATCATTTATACTTATCAATGTCTTATACTAGTTCATTCAAAAGCACTAACATTACCTAACATAAATTTTCTGCTGAGCACATCAACCACTATATTGGCTTTCCCTGGATGGTAGTCGATATAGCAATCATAGTCTTTAATCAACTCCAACCAACGTCTTTGTCTGAGATTGAGTTCTTTCTGGGAAAGCAAATACTTTAAACTCTTGTGATCGGAATAAATATAACATTTCTCTCCATACAAGTAATGCCTCCAAATCATTAATGAAAAAACAATGGTTGCTAACTCTAAGTCATGAGTAGGATAGTTTCTCTCATAAGTCTTAAGTTGCCGGGAGGCATAAGCTATCACCTTGTCCTCCTGCATCAGAATGTAGCCTAAACTATTCCTGAAAGCATCACAAAATCCTTGCCTGATTCAGGTTGAGTAAGGATAGGAGCTTCTGTCAACATAGTCTTTAGCTTCTCAAAGCATTCCTGACACTTGTTAGTCCACACAAATTTGACATTTTTTTGTAGCAGTCGCGTTATAGGAGTTGCAATGGTGGAGAAGCCTTTAATGAATCTCCTATAATACCCAGCCAAATCTAAAAAACTTCTCACTTTAGTCACATTCTTGGGTGGCTTGCACTGAAGGATTGCTTTAATCTTTGAAGGATCTACTTTAATACCCTCTGCAAAAATAATATGGCCCAAAAATGATACTTCATTCAGGCAAAAGTCACATTTGCTGAATCTAGTGTACAACTGCTTTTCTCTCAAAGTCTGCAATACAATCCTTAAATGTCTGTCATGATCTTTCGGTGTCTTGGAATACACTAGGATGTCGTCGATGAAAACCACCATAAATTGATCTAGGTAGGGGTGGAATATTCTATTCATCAGATTTATGAAAGTTGCTGGTGCATTTATAAGCCCAAATGGCATGACCAAAAACTCATAGTGGCCATACCTAGTACGAAAAGTAGTCTTGGGCACATTAGCTTCTTTTACCCCCATTTAATAGTAATTCGATCTCAGATTTATCTTGGAGAAGACACCCGCTCCCTTAAGCTGATCAAATAAGTCTTCGATTTGAGGGAGGGGATACTTGTTCTTTACTGTCACTTTATTCAGCTGCCTGTAGTCGATGTACAATCGAATAGTTCCATCCTTTTTCTTTAGAAATAGGACAGATGCTCTCCAAGGAGAAGTGCTGGGTCTGATAAATCCCTTATCAAGCAACTCCTGAAGCCGAATCTTTAACTCTTTCAATTCTGCAGGTGCCATTCTATATAGAGCAATAGAAATAGGAGCAGTACCAGGAGTGACCTCAATGGAGAATTCCACCTCTCTGTCAGGTGGTAAGCCTAGAAGCTCATCTGGAAATACATCCTGGAACTCCTTAACAGTAGGCACATCTGACACCTTTAAGCTATCTTTCTTCGCTTCTACTGCGTAACACAAATACGCTTCACATCCTTTTCTGATCAATCTTTTTGCTGCAGTAGCTGATATCACATCAGACAAAAAATCAGATCTCACACCCACAATGGTGATGTCATCACCATTCTTAAGCTGTAAAGTGACTCTCTTCCTTCTGCAATCAACGATCGCTTGGTGGGCGGATAACCAATCCATCCCAAGGATTAAGTCAAACTCTTAGAAGGGCAATTCGATGAGATTTACCAGGAATATATGTCCCTAGACACCGATAGGACACTGTCTATAAATCTTGTTTACTACCACACTATGCCCCAGAAGATTACTCACCAAGATGTCCTGGTCCAAGTAGGCCTCTTTCATCCTTTTACCCTATGCCAATTCTATGCTAATATAAGAGTGTGTGGAGCCAGGATCTATCAATTCATATACAGAATCATATAATAGAATAAATGTAAGGACTCAAATTAGGCCTTAGTAAAATTCAAGGACATAATCCCAATTATTAATGTTTAATCAAGCTTAATTAGATGAATTATTATAAGCTTATATATTGAAGGATAAACTAGTTGTTTATTTATGTGTGTAATTGAAATAATATTTTATTTCAAGGATCAATTGGGATATAAGTGTTATTAAGTTCGATAATTGTGATAAATGTGTAAGATATATGGTATGAATTTTATAAGGTCATAATTAAATTATTATTGTTGGTTTAATAACATTCAAGGGTGTAATTGAAGTTCAAAGTATTAGTTTAAGGGTTAATTTGTAAATTCAGCATCTTAAAGGTCAAAGGTGAATAAATGAATATTTGAGAGGTTAATTTAAGAGAAAGAATAAGTGATTAGGTTGATTTATAACATGCAAAAAGATGTGGGTTGATTAAAGGACATGCATTTTGTTGAAGGATCAAAGAGGGAATTTTCCTAGCTATTATATAAAGTCTTTTGCTAGTGGAATGAAAGGAAAACTCTTTGAAATGGTGGTGAACGAAATCTTAGAGAGAGTTACAGCAACTTCATTTTTCTTCTTCTTATTTCTTAAAGCCATAGATGAATTCTCAAGGTCTTGTTGAAGAGGAATTGTTGCATGTTGTTCAATCTAGATCATTAGTATAACTATAAGGTAATATCCTAACTTGTTAGTTCATCTCTTCATCTTCATCTCTTTCTTAATTTGATTGATGATGGATGATTGTTGTTGTATGTATGAAATGATGTAAAGCAGAGAGAGAAGGTGGAAGAAGCAAGGAAAAGGGCTTGCAAGGGGTTTAAGACAAAGGAATTTTCAGCTAAGGTATGGGAATGTAGGTTGTTCATATTGCATGTGGAATCGGTTGCTGAATTTGGATGTAATTTACAGAAATTGAAGTTACGTTTTTTTTTTCTGGTTTTTGCTGGGTTTTCGGGTTGATTTTGGAAGAACGGATTTCATCAGTTGTGAGAGTCAGTGCCGAGTCGTGAAGCACTTCACGAGTCGTGAACTTTTGTCCGACTCGTGAAGCTCTTCACGTGTTGTGAAATTCTGCCCTTTTTCACCACTCGTGAGCCCCTTCACGAGTAATGAAATGTTGCCTTTTTTCTCTACTCGTGAGCCCCTTCACGAGTAGTGAAATGCTGCCTTTTTTCTCTACTCGTGAGCCCCTTCACGAGTCGTGAAATGTTGCCCTTTTACTTCACTCGTGAGCCTCTTCACGAGTAGAACGTTTCTTCACGACTGATTGACCTATCTGGATTGTTTTACTCATAAGTTGAGCTACAGAACAACAAATTGAGTGATTCTTTTTGCGTTGGAAACTAGACTTCCATACCTATATTTCATATGAAGAAACCTAAACTTAAATCGGTCTCTAAGTATATGGAATTTAGGGTTGAATTCGGACTAGTTTCCTAAACTGCTCACAGAAACAGAATTTACTATTATGTGCATATTGTTGCTACACTTGATAATATGATTTCTTTAATAAATTGAGAGGGATATTTGTTTATGTGACAGTAAAGTTAATTGGTTAAAGCATGTAATATGGCTATCCATGAAGGATTTATATGAATACATATGCATTCAATTGTGTATATCAATAAAGACTAATGATGAAATATCTAACTTATACATGTAAATAGTTTTGTACATGATTGTCACATGCCAAATTGATATATATATTATACACATGTAACCTTATGACATGAAAGTGCACATTTTGACATGTATTTATGCTATGAAATAAGGACTGCAATAGTATGACCTTGGCATGTGTATATGCCCATATGGAGACATGTTGACATTATGTATAGCACATGATTTTAATGATGATAAAGATATATATATATATACATATATATATATTTGGTAAATATGCTCATATGAGTAAGTCTACTATATGTGAGTGTACCCACAGGTACGTATATCTATAATTATGTACATGAGTGTATGAGCATGAATTTGTACTATGAGATAGAAAATGTTTTAGCATGACTGTGAACATGTGAGATGCTTAATGTGATTTGTGGATTATGTGAACATATAAACATATGTCTATAAATATAATATGATCTTACATGATTGGGTTTGACTGTTGAAAGAAGTTTGGGAGTAATGATTCAAAGAAAATGAGTAAAGTGAAACGTATGAATACGTCTTTACTTAATTGAAATGATATGATTAAGCATATGTGTGGTCACATGATAGCATGCTAAAATACAGATCTACAGTGCTATAGGCACCATTATAGAAATTTTATTAAAGTATATAATGGTAATGTCATACAAGACTATGTATACAAGTGTATGCATCACAGAAGGAGTATCTTGTCATGTGATTATTATATGAGAAAAGTGTATAATTGTTTATGATTAGTGCATATATGTATATGTACTAAAGAAGATGTATATATATATTTTACATGATCATATATGGGTACAAATGGCATTATATAAGTATAATCTTGACATACGAACTAGCCACATAAGTGAATATGATTACAAGAACAGAATAGTATTACCCAACAGTGAAATGTTCACCGGTTTACAGAAAGTTATACATGAACATGAGTATGAGTACATTGTTCATAGTTATACAAGAGTATACATGTGCATATAAGAATATGAATGAATAAATGAAAGATAAAGTAAATAGATTTTATTGCCTGCGTTGAGTCTAGAAAGTGGATAGATAGGCATGCCTATAAGGGTACCATGCAGCTGCAGAAAAACTTGTGCCTTCGGGTACCATCGTTCAACCCCGTTTGGGTTGTAGTCAGCCCCATTTGGGTGACTAAACAATTTGTGCCTTCGGGTACCATCGTTCAACCCCGTTTGGGTTGTAGTCAGCCCCGTTTGGGTGACTAAACAGCTTGTGCCTTCGGGTACCATCGTTAAGCCCCGTACCTTCGGGTACCATAGATACACCAAAACTTGTGCCTTCGGGTACCATCGTTCAACCCCGTGTGGGTTGTGGTCACCCTGTTTGGGTGGCTAAACCAATTTGTGCCTTCGGGTACCATCGTTCAACCCCGTTTGGGTTGTAGTCAGCCCCGTTTGGGTGCTAAATAGCTTGTGCCTTTGGGTACCATCGTTTAACCCGTTATCCACCTCTTTAGAATAGTGCAGGCCTTATACCAAAGTTAAGAATAGTTTGATGTTAATTTAAAGCTTTATAAAGCATAACAATTCATAAATTGATTTCAGAATCTAATTTATATGTGAAATTCCTTTACAGCACAAATGGAAATTATGGTATTAAAAGATGTTACAATATACACTTATGCATGATTATCGCATATAGAAACAGTACGTACAGAGTTATATAAATGAACTAGTACATCACTAATATATAATTATGAACTATATTAGAGATAGTATGTTCTCTAAAGCAAATGAATATAAGAGTTTATGAATGGGTGTTCATGTTGGTGATTGCTTTTCAAATTAATACAGTTGAGTTATATGTTTTCCCTATATTTACTCGTTCTTGCTCTTGATTAAGAAATGATGTATATTGTCTTGTGCATACACATAAAGCATTTATAGATTTACAAGAGATAAAGTTCACACGAAAATGGTATTGGATATAAAAGCAAGCTAGAAATTCTATGTATGCATTGGTACAATAAGTAATTCGAATATATTTCTTGATTGATAAATGATGAACTTTCATAGTACTAATGCCTTGTTTTACTTGCGAATATTTATATGTGAATGTTGATCATAGCTTATATATGAATGTTGATCATAGCTCATATGTGAATATGCATATGCTTATATTCCTATCTTATATGAAAAAGTGGAAGGAATGACTAAGTATAAACAGTGGTAAAATAATCAATGAATGAATCGCAAGATTAAAGGACAATTATGCTTATATGGTTAATTGTTGAGTATAAGTTATACTTTATAGTTTATAATGTATGCTTGTTGACGACCACTGTGAGTAGTCGTTATCATTTATAGTATTCCCCACTAAGCTTTATAGCTTAGCACGGATTTTTGTTTATCCGTGTAGGTTGGGAGAACAGGACTTTCTTCCAGGTCTGTTTTCTGCAGCAGGTTGGCCAACACAAGTCTTAGAAGATTGATATTAGAGTCTTCTTTTTGTCCTTATGATTTGTAGTTGTGGAAACTTTAAATTCTGGAAATTTTGTAATTACTACAGATGCTTTGTATATGTAATCTTTGATGTTAGTAAGTTGCACCTATAAGTGAAGCTTCTAATAGTTAACTTTTGGATATCTGTTTAGTGGATTATCAGATGAAATGTTGATAAGCATGCTTGATTAATATTAATCACAGTGTTATAGCTAAGTACAGGGTAAGGGTGTTACAATAAAATTACCCACTATCACATCAAGAGCATCCTCCTCTTCTCGGGCTCTGACAGCATAGGTTTGTCCCCCTGATCGCCTCTGTCCCTGAGATGACTGACCAACTGGTCTGGAGGCTGAAGAATTAGGGGCAGCTCCCTTATCATGCCCTCATGATACAGAAGATCCAGTACCAAAAGCTGGTGAAGTGACTGAAGCAATCTGTATCATAGGGCAGTCTCTGATCTGATGATCTCTGGACACACACTTAAAACAAACTCCCGTCAGAAATCTACACTCCCCTAGGTGTGTCCTACCATAGTGTTCACACTGTATTGTTGACCCACTATCTCTGCCTCGGGGTGTACTAGATGCTGTTATGGCAGTAGAATTGCCACGGGAGGCACTACCCTATCCTCTACCTACTGGTGGGTGGCCCTGAGGTGCTTGCTGTCCTTTTTGCTTTTTATCCTGCCCTGACTTTCCACTGCTCTGTCCCTGCTTTCTCTTTTGCTAAAATCGAGACTATCTCTCTGCTTGCTCGGCTTGAGTAGTTTCTAATTTGAGAGCCGCATCAATCATGGACCTCGAATTTGGGTATTTATGGGCCCCAATGATTTGCCTCAACTTTGTGTGCAACCCTCTCTCAAACTGCTGACATAATCTTTCTTCTATAGCCAAGCCCTCATCCAAATAAGTGCTAAAACGCTCATACTCTCTGTCATATTCTGCCACTGTACGATTCTCCTATCTCAGTCTCCAGAAGGCATCCTGCATGGCAATCTTATACTCGGACCCAATATATTTCTTCTCAAACTATTCAATAAAGAACTCCCAGTTTAAACGGTCTGCAGGTGTGTGTATCCTAACTGAGTCCCACCAAATGAAAGTTGGATCCTGTAATAAAGAATGATACCCTCAAATTTCTCCTCCAATGGATTGTGGGTGATCTCAAATAATCTCTTGATCTTGAATAACCACGCTTCTGTAGTGGCTGGAGTCAAGGAATCATGATCTAAAAAATCCTCAGCCCCTAATCTCTTTAATTGCTCCAAAATAGGCTTCCTTCTAGGCGAAGCAGGCGGCTGAACCTGAATCACTGATGGTGGTGCATGAGCCTGAGCAGCTTGGAGTTGCTACTAGATGTAGTCTGACAATAAATTAAGAAAATCTAGCTAAGGAGGAGGAGGTGGAGGACGCACTACTGGTGGAGGTGCCTGCTGCTGTGGGACCTCCTGTTGCCCCATATTACTGGAGGCCTCACTTCTATTGTCTGCCACCTCGTGACTCTAATCTCCATACATCTTTTCACTATAAAACAGAAGGGAGCAAGAATACATTAATTCCAAAATAACTTCTCAAATATTAATTGGCATGTATATAATTAATTTAAATCAAACATTACACCCACTCCGATCTTAGAACCGTCTAAACTACTGCTCTGATACTACAAAATATAACACCCTTATCACTCCTAACATTGTAACGGTGTACCAAAGGCCGAAATTTTTTTCCAACTTATTCTTTCAACTCATTAACATATACTTAGTTATATTAACAACAATTCGTCGATGACCTAACTGTCCAATTTACTATGCATTTAATAAAATTTTTGCAATATAACGACTGTACATAGTACAAGCCTCCTGAAATGCAGATAATTTCACACAGCCTCTCAGAGGCACAACAATCAACAATCTCAAACATATCCATGCATTCCACAACATACACATGTATCCAAAATATAGTTTCACTAATATAACTCCTGTTTAACATTTACATCACCATCTGTAAATTTTATATACATGCCAAGATAAAATAATATAAACTCTTTAAAAGAAGTCTTTCAGTCTGTATTCTTGCTCAGGCTCCTGACTACCTGCATGCAGTAAAAAAAACTACGGGCTGAGCACCCAACATGCCCAGTGATGACTAATAATCGATACATTTCATAATTCTCATCGTTATTCTTAAATAATAACTTATACAAATATTCATAAAATCATTTAATTATTTATTAAATATCGATTTAACATGTTCAGTAATATTATTCATTTTAATCGCGTAATTATAAATTTGCCATTAAAAAATATTTATTTATGATCTTTAAACTAATAATTGAAGTGTTTTACATTCCTATATACTTATTTCGACACTTATATGTAACAATTACATTTTTATCTTTGCTGACTATAAAACTCACGTTTTAAACAATTTAACTATTATCTGACTATTTTATTTTTATTTAAGTATTTCTCACTTAATTTACCTACTTTTTACACTTTTGAGGAAATTACTATTTTGCCCCTAAACTTTCTTTTATTTTAGTTCTTTTTCACTCTTTATTCTTACCTGTCATTGTCTTTTCACTTCTTTATCATTTTATTTTCATTATGCCCCTAGTATAGACCCGACAGAAAATCTCAGACCGGATACACGGAACATGGATCCCATAGATTCCATTAAAAGGGAAATGATTCCCAAGGAACCATTTCCAAATATTGTGCTTTTCACTTTCACTTTACACTTAAACTATGGAGATCAATGATCCTACCCATAGCAAAGCAAGTCGTCATGACTTGCACCGCAATAAAAGGTATTTCTATGGCTAGCTAACTATATTCAGAACTAGTTTTTACAGCCAGACTAATTCTAAGGGCATAGTAATAATTACTTTATTTACCTTTTTTAATTTTCGAAAAATTCAATGGTTGACTTTTTATTTCTTTTTCATTGACTATAATTTAATTTCATAATAATTCACATTTTTCAATATTTTTATGCAATTACTCATTAATATTTCAATTATTTCTATTATACATATTCGCATTAAATTTTCAATAAAATCTTAATAATTTCAATAAATTCCAATAAAATTTATTTAAGCATTATTTATTATTTACTATCATTTTTCACTAAAAGAATCAAATATTTCACAATATTTCATAACTTTCACTGTAAACATAAATGTTACATAATCTTTAAAATTCTAAAATAAATTTCAATAATTCAATAAAAATTCATGGATACTACATATTATTTCTATAATTAGTTTAGGCTAATATATATTATTTTCAAGCAAAAATTCATCATTTTACCCTAGAAGAGAATTCGACCACTTAAAGAATATAACCCTAAAATTTTTCTTTCTTCCATTTAAGCCTTCATTTCATCTTTTTTAATGTCCAATTTCATTTATCCTAACAAAATTTTATCAATTAACAACTTTAAAAATTTTTACCCTAATTACATAATTGAATTAAATTCATAAACTTAGAAAATATAAAGATTAATTAGTCACTTACAATTTTTACTTGAATTAGGAAGCCTAAGCCTCATTTGCTTTGCCTTTATCCCTTAAAAAGCTTTCTTTTTCTTCACCACCTACCATGACCAGCCAATAAACCTTAGTTTTCCTTTTTTTTCTTGTTCTCAAATGAAAAATTCAAGCCCATAATCATATTTTACACCTCAAAATCTATGAAAAAACACTAAAGATCAAACTTACCTTTTTTTTTCTCTACTCATTTTCTCTGCTTTCTTTGCTCAAATAAAACAATAAAAACTATTTTGGTGATCTAGAGAGATGGAACTACAACTCTTAAGTTGAAAGTTATGGGAGATTTTGAGTGATGAGGAAGCAAAAGAGAGAGAGAAAAGGGAGAAGGTGATTTCGGCCAAGACACTAGAGGAGAGGCTGCTGCAAATTTCTAGAGTTTTCTCAAGATTTTAGGCTTTTATATGCCTCTCTAATGGGCCCAAAATTGGGCCAAACAAATGGGCTTAGCCCAATTAATTCCAAAGGCCCATTTTAGGCCCCTAAAATTCCAATCAAATTTCTCTCTCTTTCAGCCATTATATCACTCCAAAAATAATTTCATCACTCTTATCACATAAAAAATAGCTATCACACAAATTTTTTGCTCAATCGGAGTCTATTATTGATCCGATTCAAACTTTTCGGTCCGATTCGATAACTGTCGATGTCACCAAAAAATTTAATTCTTATCACTAAAATATTTTACATAAAAATTCATGTATGCATGCAAAATCTAGTAATTTTTAGAGTTCATTTACTATTTTTAATTATTTATGTAAAATCAAGTCACTTTCCCTACAAGGAAAATTGACTCGCTGTCTTTTCGTATTTTTGACCTTTGGTGGTCCATTTTACTTCAAATTTTAACCTCGAACTCCCCATGACAAATACTTTTCGATGGTCTAATAAAATATTTTTGACTTTCGGATGTCTTTTCGGACTCGAAAAGCAATATTTATCATCGAAAAGTATTGTTCACAGCTGACTCGGTATTGAGGCCATTACAGGATGCCCCATAGCTAAGATGGGTGTGAAATGATATCTTAGGCTACAACTTTCTAGATACTTAAGTTTAATTTTTACTATTCCAATAATAGTTTTTGGGGACAATGCTCATCTGTTAGGTTTGGTGAAGTTGTACCTGAATATAATGACAACTCATGTTATTGCAGGTGTAATATAATGTTACTATTTTGGAATCTTCTAATGTAAATATCAGCATAAACTCTTCTTCTTCTATTCGAACTTGTATTTACAACATGAAGTGGATAAATTCTTTATTGTATAGGATAAACGGTCTAAATTAAAAAAAAAAGATAAAAAGTAAATTTCTCACCTATCTTTCAACACCAGGAACATAGACCAAGTGTGATATGTTATTGAACAATCTATCTGAGTGCTTTAATAAGTAAGCATTTTGGTATCACTATTATATTTAGAATGTTCAATGTTGTTTCGAAATTTTTATTAATTAGTTATTCAATTATTTTGTATATTTATGTATGAAGGTATATACTAGAAGAGAGGGAGATGCCAATTATAACAATATTGGAAATGATCAAAACTAAGTTGATGAAAAGGTTGTATAAGAAGAGTGAATGGATAAAAAATTATAATGGTAGAATCTATCCAAAGATTGAAAAGAAGTTTAAGAAAGTAAGAGAAGTTGTTGGTTACTATGATGTTGTAAAATCAGGTGGTGCAAAGGTCCCAGTGAATGGTCTAGGGGGACCTTACGTAGTTGATTTAGTTGCTATGAGTTGTACTTGTAAGAGATGGGAGTTGACAGGGTTGCCATATGCTCATGCAACAACTGGTCTCATTGCAAATAATGATGACCCTTATAATTATGTGTGTAACACCCATACTATAGCTTTGACTGTTGACTAAAGCGATAAGTCGAAATTTTTTTTTTCAACCAATTAAATTCCTTAACAATCATTTTCCTTATATCAATAATAATGATAATAAGTTAAACTTGTTGATTGACCCGAAATTGTCCAATTTACTATTTATCAATTAAAAATTCGTCAATATAATGTTTTAAAAACTTGCCTATTCAACCTGAAAAGCAGACAATCCATAGTCCTTTGAGGTACAACAATTTATAAGCAATATATATATATACATTCCATCCATCCATCCATCACAATATACCCATACAAAAATCCTCTTCCTGCTAAGTATATATTTACAAGATACATATATACATATACATGTCAAAACATAAACTTTCTTAATTATCTCCTTTCCCTGCAAAATTAGCTCATCGGTGTACTAATGCTCCAGTCCTTCTTCAGAACCTACACACAATAACAACTACATGCTGAGCATTAAATATGCTCAGTGGTGACTAAGAATCAAAGTATTTCCCAAACAAGTATAATTACATTATTTATGCAAAAATTTATTAAATTTCTATCAAAACACCATTAAGTCCGTATTTTTTTCCTTTAATTAAAATTGCCACTAATTACTTATATTTTCATTTTCAATCTATTAATTGGCATACAAATTACCATTTGACCCTTATTTTATTATTTTTATGTAAAATTTTATTTTGGTCCTCCAAAATTTTCAAAAGTTCATTTTTAGGCTAGTTGTTCACTAACTTATCATTTTATCCTTTTTAATCATTACTTTAACATTTTTACTTATTAATCTTGACATTTAGAAAAATTACCATTTTTTCCTCTAAACTTTTCATTTCACTTTAATTAGGTCATTTTTCATTCTAATCTTCATTTTTACATCCCTTTTTTGCACTTTAAGCTTATTTTACATTTATGCCCCTAGTACAATCCCTGCAGAAATCATCAGACCGGATATACAGGACATAGATCTCACAGGGCCATAGTATAGATTGAGAAATGACCCCAAGGAACCATTTCTCACAAAACATAATACAGAACAAATCAGATACTATGGGAGATCATACGATCCTACTATAGCAAAGCAAGTCGCCATGACTTGGACCACGGTATAAGAATCCCTATGGCTAGCCAATTATATCATGAGCTAGATTTTGACTGCTTGACTATTACTAAGGGCAATATTTCAATTTATTTCAATTTACTTTTTGGATTGCTGACAATTTCTTTTCCTTTTTCATTTCAGTAGTAAAGTCAATCAATTTTTCCAATACTTTTGCATAGTTTGTGAATTATTTAACCATAATCCACCATTTTTTACTTAATTAATGAATTATTTCATCATAATTCAACAAATATACTATATACATGATCTAATATTCTTCTAAAAAAGACTCAAATAATTCTGATAAATTTTATAAAAATTCATGGGCACAATTCTTCATTTCTAGGTTCATTTTATGGTATGAATCATCAAAATTGCACAAATTATATATTGATTTTCACTAGAGAACCATTCGGCCATAAGGGGTTACCTACCTTACCATTACTTTTAATTCCAATTAAGCATTCAAACAGTCTTATTCAAGGTTCTAAATCATTATTCTAAGGTTAATTTTAATTATTCTTAGTTTTCTCCCTAAATTACATAAAGGAAAATCATGCAAATTCAAGAGAAATAGAAGGATTTACTAGTCACTAACCTTCTTCACAAGCTTTAGGTCTTTTAAGCTTCTTTTTCCTTTTATTTGGCCTTGGATGGTTGTTCCTCACTTGGAGAACCTACCATGGCTGAATTTTCCATCAGTACAAACACCATATCTTTGTTTCCAAATGCTTAAATTAATCACATAATTGAACTTTAGGCACCTAAAAACACTTGTAGGCACCAAAAATCAAAATTAAAAAGCATGATTTTCTCTTATCTCATTTTGATACCCTAAGCTTTTTCACTTGATTTCTCTTATGTATCTTCGTCTAATCAAGGAATAAAAGCTTAATTAACCTTATAGAGGAATCAAATACCACCTAGGATGCTTGAATTTGGAGAGAAAGAGAGGAAAATTTGAAGTAATCTTGAGAGAACACCACCTATGGTGGTTCGGACCAAGAAAGAAGAAGAAGAGGGGTTGAGGAGATGAAGTCAGTTGCCCAAAAATATGATTCCAGCTAGCTTTTATAGGGGCTGAATGGGTTGGACTTTGGTTCTGTAACACCCATACCATACAGACGTAATGGAACAGTGCAAAAAGCTAATTTTTTTTAAATCGCTTAACCTTTTATTTCTATTTTTAGTCCATTTATATAACTTTTAAGTTACATTGCCGCAGACCTATAACTGTCCAAGGTTACTATTCATTTTACAAAAATTTGACAATATGAATGCTATAAATCTAACTAGCCCCCTGAAACACAGACAGTTTTCATAGCCTCTCAGAGGCACAATAATTCAATAATAACAACATTCAAATATCGTTTCTCACTTAACTGTACCCATCAACCATTTCCATCATCCAAACATATCAATCCACATCTGTGTCATCTCTAACTAAATATTCACATATAATTTAATACAATCCTGATAAACATCTTCTTACTACAATATTTATCATTTATACGTATATACATGCCATATTAGAACAAAATCTACTATCATATAACAGAACTTTCTCCTTTTTGTGTACTATTGCTCCTGCTTTTCGGCACCTACACGCAGTAAATTCTATATACTGAGCATTAAATATGCTCAGTGGTGACTAATAATTATATTATTTTTCTTTACAATATTATTCGAATTAAATTAATAATTTTATAATATAATTACAAATAAGAAATTATTATACATTTTCATTTCAAAAACATTCTTATTCTATTGTTAACAATTCCTTTTTACCTTATACCAAAACTTTAATTAGTTTTCAATTTAGTACCTAACATTTCATTTATTTTCAAAATTGCCCTTGTCATTCAATATTTATAAAATTGCCATTGTATTTCTTTATTTTCATTTTTAACTCATAACTTTACACACAAATTACCAATTACTCCTTACTTTAATTTTCATATAAAATTATACTTTTGGTTCCTATGTCTTATAAAACCTCATTTTTCACTGTTGGGACACCAAATTACCATTTTATCCTTTTATGGTCTTTTCTTAATCATATTTACTCATTAAATATCAATTTTGGTAAAATTATCATTTTATCCCTAAATTTTTTATTTCCTTTCAATTAGGTCATTTTTCACATTAAACTTTATTTTTATCTTTCTTTTCACACTTTTTACTCATTTTTAATATAATGCCCCTAGTACAATCCCGACAGAAACTCTCAGACTAGATATACAAGATGTGAACCCCACAGAGCCACAAACAGACTGAGAAATGACCCCAAAGAACTATTTTTCACAGAACAGATATCGAAACAGACAGATACTATGGAGATCAGAGATCCTACCATAGCAAAGCAAGTCGCCATGACTTGCACCACGGTACAAATATTTCTATGGCCAGCCAATTATATCCTGAGCTAAATTTTACTACCAGACTATTTTTAAGGGCACGATTTCATTAAATTACAATTCATTATCCAAAATTTTCACACTTTTTATACTTTTTTATTAAATTCAATTGTCAGTCAATATTTTTAGTCTTTTTATACAATATGTGAATTATTTCGCCATAATTCACCGATTTCTCATCAAACTATGCAATAACCCACGTTAATTCAATATTTTCATATATTACATAGCCAAAAATCATCTAAAAAATATTCATTAAATTTTCATAAATTCTACAAAAATTCATGGACACGTTATTTCATCTCTATCATTAATTTATGACTTTATTTCATCAAAATACACCATTTAATCACTATTTCCCCTTAGTATGATTTTTGGCCAACATAGGAAGTTCGCCCTAACTATGTCTAAAAATTTAATTAAGCATTTTTCTAACCTTATTCAAGGTCCAATTACACTATTCTACCATTAATTTCAATTAAGAATATATATTTTTCATTTTTCCTAATTTACATACAAGGAAAATCACTTAAACAAAGGGAAACACTATGATTTATTAGTTACTAACCTTTTCTTCTTGGTTTGACTTGCCTAGACTTTCTTCATTTGCCTTTAACTTTGGTAAGATAATCTTCCTCTTGATTTCCTACCATGGCCGAATTTTTAAGGTTAGATAACTCAACCTTTTTGTTCTCAAATGCTCAAATTAACATTATAAATGAATTCTAGGTACCAAAAACTATTTAAAAACACCTTAGAAATAAATTAAATTTAAGAATTTCTCTTACCTCTTTATGACACCTAACACTTTAATCCTTAGTTTTTCTTTCTTCCTTTACTCAAATCAAAGAATGGAAGGCTGAATATTAATCTAGAGGGATAAAATTAGTTTTCTTAGGCTTGAATTTGGTGTAGATTTCAAGTGAGATGAAAGAAAATTGGGAGAAAAGAGATCAAGTGGGTTTCGACCAAGAGGAGAAAGAAGAAGGGGCTGAATAATCTGGAATTTTACAAATGTCTACCACTTATATACTCCCTCACATGGGCCAAGCCTTGGGCCAAATGAATGTGCCTAGCCCAATTAACCAAAGGCCACTAATTAACCATTAAAAGCCCTAATTAATTTCTCTCACTTACACACTGCAAACCACTTTAATTTTGATTCCATCACTCTTATCATATAGAAAATAGATTTTATCCAAAATTTCAGCCCAATTGGAGTCCGTTACTGGTCCAATTCAATCGAATCGATCCGATTTTATAACTACCGATATCACTGAAAAATTTATTTTTTATACCAAAATGTGCTATATAAAATTTCATGAAGATCTACAAAATCTAAAAACTTTTAGAGTTCAATTACTATTTTTAAAAATTCGATCAAATTCAAGTCAACTTTTCCTACAAAAAAATTGACTCTCTAATTTTTTCATATTTAGAATTTTGGAGGCCCATTTTACCTCGGTTTCACTTCAAATTTTAATCTTGGACTCACTATGATCAATACTTTTCGATTGTCAAATAAAATATTTTTCACTTTTGGGTACAATTTTCAGCCCAAAAAATACTATTCACCATTGAAAATTATTGTTCACGGCCAACCTAGTATTGAGGCCATTACAGGTTCAACCATGGCCCACTCACTTAAGGCCTAATAACCCGATTTAAGCCCACTATGTCATTTTTTCGTAATTCTCTCACTTTTCAACTCTAAATCAATTCAATTTTGATTCCATCATTCTTATCATGTCAAAAATAGGCTGTAAACAAAATTTTAGCCCAATCAAAGCTCATTTTTGATTTGATTTGACAATTATCGGTGTTACAAAAAAATTAAATTTTTATAGCCAAAATATTTTGCATATCATTTTAGGCATATCTACAATTTTTGATAATTTTTAGAATTCATTTGCTATTTTTAAAGGCTCGATCAAATTTAGGTCAGCCTAATTAACATTCGAACTGAACCATTTTATTTTTTTGTATTTTTGACTTTTGGAGGTTTATTTTACCTTAATTCACTTCAAATTTCAATACCGGACTTACCGTGATTAATATTTTTTGATAGTCAAATAAAATATTTTTCACCTCCGGGTGTATTTTTTACCTTTGAAAAGCACTGTTCACTATTAAAAAAAATACTATTTACGGTTGAACCGGTGTTGAGGCCATTACAATGTGAGCAAGTACTATAGTGTTGACACATTCAAGAAAGTATACTCCCATTTTATTAGCCCAACTAATTCTAAAAACTTATGGCCTGAAGTGGGTAATGGAGATGATGTAATTCCTTCTAAGTCTAAGAAAAAGAAAAGAGGGAGAAAGCCTAAGTGTAGGAGGAAGCAGCTAGAGGAACTGGAGCAAATGAGAAAAAAAGAAAAGCTGAGCGTAGAAAATCTGTCAGCACATTTGAATTTGGTGGTACCAAAAAATTATCCAAAAAGAGAATCATCAACGTTAAGTGTACGGTATGTGATGGGATTAGACATAATACTAGAAGACATGGTTCTCAAACTAAGAACTCATCGTATGATCAACATAAACAACTTGAATCCAATGTTAGTATTCAGATAATTAAGTTTATATGTTTCTTCAATGATCAATTTATTTATTTATTTTATTGGTGCAACTTGTTATAACCAACCCAATTGATTTTATTTGCTGTAGGAAACTGACACTTAACCAACACAATCAAGTGTTGTTTTAAATGCATCCAGTAAACCCTTGAAAAAGAGGAAATTAAAACCAATTAAACCCAAACAAGTGAAGAAGGGCATAGTTGTTCCTTTAAGATGCAAAGGACCAAGTTCAACTCATCATCAGAATTCTGTACATGAAGACTCTCCAACATGAAGATGCAAATTTTATGATGCTGTGCTCTCTTTTGAATTTTTTCTTTTCCATTTTGTTTTGACTTGAGCTATTGTAAATGTGTTGTTAGCTTTGATTATGGACTTGATATATTGCTTTTTGAGCGGCTGTAAATGTGTTGTACAACCATGATTATGGACTTTAGCTCTTGCTTTTTGAGTTTTTTTGTGTTAAATACAGAAGTTAAATGATATAGTTGTGCACACAATTTTTCTCTTTTTCCTTTGCTTCGAAATTATGCAGCTGTATTTGGAATTGCAGTGTAGATAGTGTACATAAAACATTGACATCAATTAAATTATATCAACTTCTATTTACCAGTTGATATTTCTGCAGGTTTTATTTTATATTACATGCATATTTACTTTGTTCATTTTGTAAATAACTTATTGATAAATTGTAATATTTCTTTGCACGTTTGTTGACTCTAGCATACCTGAATTGAATTTTTTTGTCATCACGCATATCTGATCACACCACCCAAGCAAAATCCAAATAATAACATAGTAACTACAATGCTCCAACTCAAATTTCTGAATTATAAACTGCATATATTACAAATAATACTAATAAAAAATTTTCTTTGTTCTAGTACTACATGCAAATTATTACAACCAAAAATACAATAACAGCAACCATAATCCAACAAATAAAAAAGCATTTCCTGTACTTTCCATGTCCCCTTTGATTCTTTGTAGCCAATTCCCTCTCCCATCCTTTCTGATTCTTCGTAGTCAACTTACTCTCTAATCGTGTAATTTTTCTTAGCAAACCATTTATTACATGATTTGCCCTATTTGGTAATGGCACATCATACCATTTAAAAAACCCACATCCTCCATTTTCCTATAATACATAAAATTCATATAAATTAAAGTGAATGAAAATCCAAGTTCAAACCTCAATTCTAATCTTACCAGAGTAAGATAACAAGTATAAAACATTCTCATTAGATTATCTACAGTCTTAGAAGTCTTCATTATGGCTTGAACTTGGCAAGTACAGTAAGGAATAATGGGAGCTCTTTGTTCAATATTACTATAATATGACTTAATTTTAGATAAATAAGAATGAGTAGCCATGAAATAAGACAAAAAGATAAAGGAAGATAAGATGATGAAGAGTTTGCAACAGACTTTGTAGCACAAGATGGGGTGAGGGGGCGAGGAGAGAGATGGGGCGATGAGAGAAAGGGGGCGACTGGATATCGAAAAGGGGGCAGGAGATGGTAGATCGAGATAGGGCCAGGAAAGAGAGGGGGAGAGGAGAAAGAAAGGGCGGGATGAGTTAAAAAAATTGATTTTGTATTATTTTTTAGTTATTCCACGTGGCAGTGACTAAGCAGCTGATGTGTCACTCTTTGCTAACGTGTTCTTATTCTATGCGTGTATTACATGCTCCGATGGTCTGATTTTCGTAATTTTGGTCAAATTAACTTTTATGTTACAAAATAGTATCTACGTGATTTTTTTGTTGCAAATTGAAGTTATGTGACCACATTGTTATAATTACAAAACTTTAGTGACCATCAGTGAAATTAACCCTTCGATCTAGCCTATCCTCACCCCCTTTCTCTCGTTGCCCCCTCTTGATCTAGCCTTTAGTTGCCCCCTCTCGATCTCTAGCATCTCGATGTCGCCTCTCGTCGCCTCTTCTCGATCTCTAGAATCTCGTTGTAGCCTCTCCTCATTATGTATTAATCTCTATCCCTATCTCGGTTAATCTCTTCCTGATCTACCTTTTTCATTTTTGGTCCCTATTTTTTCACTCTGTTTCTTAGATCTATTTGTCTTAGATCTTTTTGTCTTCGATACTTTCTGTTTGGTATGTCTTTCTCTCTTTTTTTATATTATGTTTGAAATGCTATAAATATAGAGTTAAGAGTTGGAGGGAGAATTTTTCGCTTAACTTTTCGCTTTACTTGTGTGAACAAAACCCTAAAAAAGAAAAAGCAGTAACTTTTGAAGCTTTTATGTTTGATGTTTTGTAATTTTGTGGGAATAAAAGCACTACTTTAATGGATTAAAAGCACCACACTATCTCTGTTTGGTTGTTGAAGATGGTCCAACCTGTTAGAAGAAGTGATGACATGGGACCACCACTATATGGTATTTAATGTTTTAAATTTTATTATTTAAATGATAATTTTTTGTTTGATATCAATATTTTAATGAATGTCAGTTGGTCTTATTTGTAATTTCCCTTGTGATTATTTAAATAATGTGTGAATTTTGTGATGGGCGATAAAAGATGATTCTATATGCACGTGTTTGTGCATATTTTATTTTGTACAACATGTGGTTCATGTGGATTGTGTGTGATTATTTGAAAGGTAGTTTTAGATGCAAAACACATATATCATTGCGGTCTCAGCTAAGGTCACATACCTCTGACTTTTTAGCACTAAGCAAAACAAACCTCATTTGGTTACAAATCCTTGTCTTTTCAATTCATTTCCATTACTTCTAGGAAAGCTTTTGCTTGTCAGCACACTTATAATGCCTTTATGCAATAGAATAGCTAAGTTTAAGGTGAATGTGGCTTGATTCTCTGCATGCTTAATGAGATGGTATTAACTATTAATGAATAGTGGTATTAATGAAGTTGAGACCAAAGTAAAAGATCACATATTCAGTTGTGATGATATTAATGGTGACTACTTTCTGGTTTTATTTTAGCAAAACTGGTGGTAGAAACCAAAACTGTAATTGAACAGAAATTTAGAGCTCATGCGATAATGGCTAGTATTGCAATATTATGCTTATGATATTGTATCAATTATCTCTCCTACTTGTAGTGTTGGACGTTTACAAATGGTTTATCAAGAGACTCCAAGGCTGCAAAATGCGTTCTCTGTATGTTGATGATGACTTAATAAGTGTTATTAAAATCTTTGATTGGTTACTATGCTTTCTAACTTCAACTGTTTTTTTAAATAGGATAATTTACAAAATGATCACATTATCAACCATTTATTCATACAAGTGCAAATTTAGTATAACAAATTCTATTTTTTCTGGTGTAATTTACAAAATTATCACATGCTTAACCATTTATCACATCCCATTCCTTAGACTTTTCTGTGATGATGGAAAGTGTAGTGACATTGGACATTTTTTAAAAAGGAGAATATGTGACTTGTGAACTATGATATGCTTCTTCAATTTTTTTTTCAATTAATCCCAGCTATAAGATCTTTGATTTGCTGCTAATAAAATATTTGTTGTTATGTATGATATGGTGAAGAATATATTGTCTGAGCTTATATTAAAATAGTTTGTAGTTTTTTTATTATTTTTAAAAACTTTTACTTATGTTCAATTTATTGCATGTGAACACAGATGCTGTTAAAGAATACTTTACGGTGATTTTACACTATAATGGAGTTGTATGTAAGGAGGGATATTATGATGGTGAAGTTTGCTTTTCTAACTGGTGTGATAGCCATTTGGTTAGTCTTACTTTATTTGATAAATGGTTACAATCATTACAAGCTGATGGATATATGAGGTACTATTATAAGTCTCCTGGATATTTTTTCGAGGGATCGTTGAGGCTTTTAGATAGGGATAATGATCTTTTTGAGATGTGTTTAACTATTGAGCTATTGCAAAATGCAGAAATAGATGTGTATGTAAATCATTTCGTTGAGGATATGTTAGCAGATTTGGAGGAGGATTGTATTCCTTATAGGAACTATCAAATTATGCCTGGGGCAATAAGTGAGGAATATGTTGATGATGATCATGAAGTTGATGCATACGCATTAAGTAAGGAGAATGTTGAGCCTGAAATGGAAGGTTATAAAGTTGAAAAAGGTGATGAGCAAGTTTAGCCTAAAAATTTCATGTTTAATGATCCTGATTATAATATTCCAGCTGATGAGGATGACTTTTTGAAGTTGTAATTTCACAAAATGATGACAATAAGAAGGGTAGGCCAGTTGGCAGTGCAAACAACCAACATACAGCTGAAACTCACATAGGTGATGTTGATTTCGAAGATGAATATGAATACTATGACTAAAAAAAAATGGATTCAAGAGTTGATAGTGATGAGGAAGGTGTTGAGAGGGTTAAATATCCTGAATTTGATGAAGAGAAATATATGGATAAGCTTGTTTTATTTCATGGAATGAAGTTCCAAAATTTTGATCAATTTAAATAGCTTGCAGAAATTGGGGCATTAATAATAGGTGGGATTTATGGTTTCCCACAAATGATAACTTGAGGTGTATATACAGGTGTAAGGATCCATTGTATAAATTTAGATTATATGCTTCAAAGATTAGCAAGGATGATCCCCACAGTTCAAATCAAGACATCCAATTTTTTCGCACTCATGGTCTAAGATATTCAAAAATAGAAATCTTACATCACAATGGATTGTAAGCAAATATTATGATAGATTCAGGGTTGATCCAACTTGGAGTTTGAATGGTATTAGAAAATGTGTTAATGATGATTAAGGATATATAATTTTAAGAATGAAACAATGGAGAGCAAAGGATATGGCTTTGAAATGGATTTATAATGATGAGAATTTACAGTATACTTTCCTGTTGAGGTATAAAGCTGAACTTATGAAGTCTAACCCTGAAACTACTGATGTCTTATGGAGGAAAAAGAGCAATTTAGAGGGGTTTTTATATTTGTTTGGGTCCATTGAAAAAGGCTTTCAAAGCTGGATGTAGGCCAATTATTAGCATTAATGCATGTTGGCTTAAGGGCACATTTGGAGGGAATTTATTGGCAGCTGTTGGGATAGATGCCAATTGTAACAATGTTGGAAATGATCAAAACTAAGTTGATGAAAATATTGTATACTAGGAGTGAATGGATAAAAAATTATAATGGTAGAATATGTCCAACGATTGAAAAAAAGTTTAAGAAAGTTATAGAAGTTGCTAGTTACTATGAGGTTGAAAAATCAATTGGTGCAAAGGTCCAAGTGAATGGTCTAGGGGGGCCTTACGTAGTTGATTTAGTTGCTATAAGTTGTACTTATAGAAGATATGAGTTAACAGGGTTGCCATATGCTCATGCAACAGTTGGTCTCATTGCAAATAATGATGACCCTTATAATTATGTGAGTGAGTACTATAGTGTTGACACATTCAAGAAAGTATACTCCCCTTTTATTAACCCAAATAATCCTAAAGACTTATGGCCTGAAGTGAGTAATAGAGATGATGTAATTCCCCCCAAGTCTAAGAAAAAGAAAAGAGGGAGAAAGCTTAAGTGTAGGAGGAAGTAGCCTGAGGAGCTAGAGCAAATGAGGGAGAAAAAAGCCAAGCATAGAAAATCTGCGAGCACATCTGAATCTAGTTGAACCAAAAATTATCCAAAAAGGGAAACATTATCATTAAGTGCAGGGTATGTGGTGAGATTGGATATAATGCTAGAAGACATGGTTCTCAAACTAAGAACTCATTGCATGATCAACATAAACGGCCTAAATCCAATGTTAGTACTTAGGTAATTAAGTTCATATGTTTGTTCAATGATAAATTTATTTATTTGTTTTAATGGTGTAGCTTGTTATAACCAACCCAATTGCTTATATTTGTTGCATGAAATTGAGACTTAACCAACACAATCAAGTATTATTTTAAATGAATCCTGTGAACCCTTAAAAAATAGGAAATTCAAACTAATTAAACCCAAGCAAGTGAATAAGGGCAGAGTTGTTCCATTAAGATACAAAGGACAAAGTTCAACCCATAATCAGAATTCTACGTGTGAAGACTCTCCAACATGAAGATGAAAATTTGATAATGCTGTGCTCTCCTTTGAATTTTTTTCTTTTTCATTTTTTTGACTTGAGCTGCTATAAATGTGTTGCACAACAATGTTTATAGACTTGATCTATTGCTTTTTGAGTTGCTGTAAATGTGTTGCACAACCATATTTATGGACTTCAACTCTTGCTTTTTGAGCTGCTTTTTGTGTTCAATACAGAAGTTAAATGATGCAGTTGTGCACACAATTTTTCTTTTTTTTTCCTTTGCTTCAAAATTATGCAGCTACGTTTGGAATTGCAGTGTAAATGGTGTACATAAGACATTGACATCAATGAATTCATATCAACTTCTATTTACCAGTTGATATTTCTGCAGTTTTTTTTATTTTATATTACATGTATATTTACCTTATTCATTTTGTAAATAACTTATTGAAAAATTGTAATATTTCTTTGCACGGTTGTTGACTCGAGCATACCCGATCACAATTTCATAGTCATCACGCAGACCTGATTATGCCACCCAATCAAAATCCAAAAAATAATACAATAACTACAATGCTCCAACTCAAATTTCTGAATTATAAACTGCATATATTGCAAATAATACTCATAAGAATTTTCTGTTGTTCTAGTACTATATGAAAATTATTACAACAAAAAATATAATAATAGCAACCATGCTCCAACAAATTAAAGAGCATCTCCTACACTTTCTATGTCCCCTCTGATTCTTTGCAGCCAACTCCCTTTCCCATCCTCTCTAATTCTTCGTAGCCAACTCACTCTCCAATCATATAATTTTTCTTAACAAACCATTTATTACATTATTTGCCATATTTGGTAATGACACATCATACCATCTAAAAAATCCACATCCTCCATTTTTCTATAATACAAAAAACCCATATAAATTAGAGTGAATGAAAACCCTAGTTTAAATCTTAATTTTAATCTTACTCGAGTAAGATAACAAGTAAAAAACCTTCTCATTAGATTATCTACAGTCTTGAAAGTCTTCATTACGGCTTGAACTTGGTAACCACAGTAAGGAATAACAGGAGCTCTTCCTTCAATATTATTATAACATGAATTACTTTCAGTTGAAGAAGAATGAGTAGCCATGAAATTAGACAAGAAGGTAGAGGAAGATAAGATGAGGAAGAGTTTGTGACAGACTTTGCAGCACAAGAGAGGGGTCTGTTAGATTTGCGACAGAGCTGAGGAGAGGAGAGATCGAGAGAGCGGAGATTTACAGATGGGCCGAAGAGAGAGAGGAGGAGAGGAGAAAAAAGGGGGCGGGATGAGTTAAAAAAAATTTCGATTGTGTAATTTTTTTTGCCACATAGGCAGTGACTAAGCTGCTGATGTGTCACTTTTTGCTAACGTATATTGATATTAAGCATGTATTACACGCGCTGATGGTCTGGTTTTCTTAATTCCGGTCTAAGTGACTTTTATGTTACAAAATAAAAGTTAATTGATTTTTTCGTTACAAATCGAAAAAAAATGACCACATCATTATAATTAACAAATTTTAGTAACAACTGGTGAAATTAACTCACAAAAGGCAATACATACACCAGTGTCCTCTCCGCTAAAGGAATTCCTGCGCAAACTCTCCTCTCGAATCCAAAATTATCATGTGGGAAAATATTTTATTAGTTTTTCTAAAATATAATGGTTACGCCATTGACATTGTAAGCATTCACAAAGTCATATGATTATATCCCTTTTGCCTTTTGTTTTCAATTTTCATTAATTTATTTTCTACCCACTATATAATATTTTCTATTAGCAAGTCAAAAGCTATTTAAAACGAATTTCTTATATAAGAAAGCAATCACAAATTATGTATTTAATCATTAAAAAAAAGCTAATAATAATATTATCATGTAGGAAAATACAATTTTATTTGATAAAAAAATCAACTTTTTTTTTTTGTTAAGAAAAATAATAACCGTCTTTGATTAATTATTGGGTGGGATGGCTAGACTTATATCATGTCATATAGATTTATGATATGAACTGCAGATGGAGGTTAGGGATACTGAAAATTATGGGCATGCTCTTTCCCGACATTGATAATTAAACGATGCCTGTATCTTAAATCTCTACCAAACTGTAGTTGCTTCAGACATTATTGCTTTTTAAATCTCTACGAAACTGTAGTTGCTTCAGACATTATTGCCGTTTAAATCTCTACGAAACTGTAGTTGCTTCAGACATTATTGCTGTTTAGGTTGATGTCTTGTTCGATGATATAAATTCTGTTTGATACTAATCATTTCTGAAATTATTTGTTTATGACATGAAAGCAATTCCAATCACATAGACACCAAGGGAGATAAATGTATTTCATTTAAAGAGTGGTCCTATGGCGATGAGAGTGTTTCAATAATATTTGACCTTATTTTATTAAAAGAGTTAAAGTCATTTATAATATGCAATAGTTAGTAACAATCGATCATTAACGGTGTTACTAATAACTATAATAAACTTTTTAATATTAGTAAAATTCAAATATAGTTTGAATTTTATCCAAATTTAAAAAGTTTAGCTTACCTAATTGGATTATAATTCATTCATTTAAAGAGCAACTGATTTATTGTCATGCTTTTAAAAAAAACCCACTTCTCAATTTGCATCAATTAACCCACTTATCAAAAAATCATCACACCTCTTATACAAAAAACCGTAATTAAGAGATCCTAAGCGAATGATTTTTTTTTTTTTGCTGCATCTAAATGAAAAATATTTGGACTCTGCATAAATTGAAAAACAATACCAACAGCATATAAGAAATTTCTGGCCTTGTGATAGTTAAATATATCAAGCTACCAACAAGTTGCCTGTACTTTCTTGCATTTTTTTAATGGCTTCTTTCCATTACTTTAATACATGGCTCCTTGAAATGCTCCAAGAGCACCTTGGCATATGTCTCTTGAGATACAAAATATTATTATCTGATTTTTTTCACTTCCAGACCAAGAAAACATCCAATCTCATCCATATTTTTCATCTCAAAATGCAAAGATAAATTATTTCTAATATGAGAAATCTCTTTTTCATCATTTCCAATAATAATCATATCATCAATATATATTAATACCAGCATATGCATATTATTTTAATTTAATAAACAAATTAGAATCAGAATCAAAAACTTTAAAGCCATAAAAGATGAGATATTGAGCAACTTTATCATCCCAAGCATGCGGTGCTTGTTTTAGACCATAAAGTGCCTTGTCCAAATGGCAAACATGATGTGGAAATTATTTAGAAATGAAACCTTGTAGTTGCCTTATAAATACTTCACGATCCAACTCTCTATAAAAAAAAAAAATTTGCATTCTTTACATGAAGTTGCAACAATTTCCAATCTTTGAAAAAAGCAAGAGCAAGAATTGATCTAACCATCGCCATTTTTGCTTCTGGACTAAAAGTGTCCAGCAACTAATAATTCTTTCGTAAAGGGCTCTAACAATTCTTTCGTAAATGTAAATATTCAAAAGAAAATAACCTCATCAGGAGAATTTTTAAGAACTAGCTACTTAACAACTATAGGAAAAGTGGCCGAGTCTAAGAAAGATGTATAAATCCCAATCAAAAGACACGGGTTGGTTGGATATAATTAACGTGGCTCTGTTAGGTAATTAGGATATTGAGTAATTATTCCTTTCATTTTTGTTTGAAATATAGGTAAAAATTGTCTATTTTTATGTGTATTGATTTTCTAAAATTTTTTGTTAAGCTTAAACATAACTTTTATAAATATTAATAAATTATGTATCTTAAATTTTAACATTTTAGTTAGTTAGACTATGCATTGCTAACTGATAGATCACGAAGTTTCAAAGGGATGAGGTATCTCAGCCTTGTAGTGGGCAAAGGACGAACTGAGGATTGGGGACTATTTCCGATTGGATCTTCGTACGAGGAACCTGCAAAAAGCGCCTAGCCCGGCAGCTTCGGGTCTCAGCACTCTGATGCTCAAGTTAGTTGTTGGGATATAGAGAGAAAATTATAGAGAGAGAAAGAGTAGTTTACTTGTGGAGAGAGAAAGAATCTATCTTCTTTAGGGAAGAGCCTATTATTTATAGTGCTGAGGGAGCTTGGAGTAGTGTGCACAACAGTGTCCTACTCTGCAGCAGGTATGACCTATTCTTGTAGGCAACGACGACTGGACAGTGGAGTGTGTCACAAGATTCTACTTTGTCAGTGAGGCGTCCCATCCGATCGGACTGTAACACCCTTTTCTAACAAGCTTTCTTGCTGCTGTGGCTGAAATGACATTGGAAAGAAAGTTCGATTTCTCACCTATAACTGCGATCTCATCATCATCAGGCGTTCTAATGGTTATTCTTTTTAAGTGACAATCTGCCAGTGCATGATGTCTATATAGCCAATCCATACCAAGGATCACATCAAATTCACGAAAGGTTAACCTAATCAAATCACCCTAAAACTCATGCTCTTGTACTTATCAACCCTTCACAATTCAAAGCTCTTATGAAAGAGAAATAACAATTGAAACTCTCTTACATTCACAATTCATACCCTTTTTAAGAAGTCATACTTGTTTTCCTTTGTAACTACCCTACACATAAGATTTTTCCATACTTGCTAACTTTATTTCATTTTTTTCCTCTTTTTTTTCTTTTTTTTTTCCTTTTTTCTTTTTTTACACTAGCTCTGATGTTGGCATTACAATAATAATGTGGGTAATAACAAGGTTACATTTCACTATTTACTTGACTTCAATAATAGCCCTTAACCATAACATCAAAAACGTCTTATCACACCTATCAACATACCCAATTCCTATTAATCCATCATATCCTAGAGTGGCCAATTCTAGAAGGAAAGATAAAAGCATTTTAGGCTATATGGTAAAATAAATAATTGTAACAAGAAAAATAAATATGACACGTATTAAGTATACCTCATTAGACTCAAAATGGCTAACAAAGAATAATATGGCTTAACAATAAAAATATTACCTAGATCACTTTTCAAATTGTTTTGAGTTGCTTTTATGCTTTAAAGGGTGATGAGGAAGGTTTTAGTGCTCTAAAATTCATTACTCAACTATTTTAATGCATTGCTTTTCTTTAAGTTCAAAAACTAGTCTTAAGTGCTCAAAAAGATAGAAACTAACAAATATAAGCCAAGTTGAATACTTAAACTAGCTAAAAATTCATTAAACAACATGCTTGCTCTAATGCTAAACAAGAATTTTAAACATTGCACATTCTAAATTTAAGTTCAAAATATTCAATTTTGAAGAAAAAAACTAGGGCGAACTAAGCTAAATGTATAATATATGATAAATGAATTAAATAAACGAACATGCAAAATAAAAACTGAGCATGCAAACTAAAAACCAAACTAAACAACTCAAGCAAAAACAAAAATGACTAAAACAAAATAATTCATGAGTAAGAAATTGAGCAAGGTAAGAAAAACTCCTTTAATTGAATCTTCAAAATCTAGCTCAGCTGAGCTCTATCCCCCTCTTTAAAATCTTGCTGTCCTCAACAAAGTATGAAAAATTTCAGCAAACTTCATCACTTTTGAGAAATAAGTTAGTGCCTAAGAACAATGTAAGCTAACGTACACTACACCTAGAACCATACACTACAAGAAAATCAGCAAATAGCAACAAAAATTAGCAACCGAATTTGTTGAATTTCCGTTGCTAATAAAAATTAGCAACGGAACATTCGGTTGCTAATTCGGCCGTTGCTAAATTTAGCAACGAAAATTAAATTCCGTTGCTAAATCTAACCACTAACATTTGGTAAATTGGTCAAAATTAGCAACCGAATTCAAATTCCGTTGCTAAATTCAGCAACTAGTATAAAAAATTTGTGACGGTTTTTTCGTCGCTATTCCATCACTACAATAGAAAACCAACAAATTACACTAAACAGCTTGCTGTTTTAGTGTAAAATATAAAACCAACAAATTACACTAAAACAGCAAACTGTTTTAGTGTAATTTGGAAAACCAACAAATTTCGCATTTAGATTAGCAAAAGAAATTATAATAATAATAATAATAATAATAGAACTATAATAAACATAAGTGTGCATTTGTTGATTATGAAGGTTTATTTATTCACTGAGCATAAGTAGCAGCTGCCACTAATATATTCTATTTTTTTAAGTCTAATTTACATATTTCAATTTACAATACTTAAGAAATTAGCGAGTAGAAACATACCAAAATGAACCTTGGTTGGTTGTTCTCTTCAGCATAAAAACACTGCACATTTAACAAAAAGCAATTATTGAAAATAAAAGAATAAAATCATGTGATATGCATTATACAAGGGTATCCTAATCTGCAGAATAAATCCATAATATCATGAACTGAGAGATATAATCTTGCTATTAAATTTAGGACATGTAAATTTTTAAACAATTAAGCTAGAGAATGATCCATCATGGAAAAATTAAAGGAAAACAAGGAAGAACATAATGACAAGAGAAAGAAAACCACATATATTTATATATAAGCAAGTCAGCAACATATATTTTCTTATTGACTGCCAATCAAACAACTACCAATTCATAAAAATAAGCAAGTTCAACAAATCATTGATTATTTCTCTTATATATATATATATATATATAAAAGCTAGCCTCGTATCAAAATTGTATCACACCCATGTGGTCAACGGCGTCAAGTAAATGCCATAACTCCATAAAGTGCATAAAAAAAAAGAAAGTTCCGATCTCAAAAGTCACAGTACAAATCACTTTAGCACAATAATTGGATATCTCTAGATGATTATATCTATGTTTGCGCCCCAATACAATTACTAATAACTACAATTTTGAAATTTATGTACTGGCACTTAATTTGGATAAAAATAAACCATCTGTCAATAAAAGTAATATATTTCAATTCCAAAACATAAAACGAGATGAGATGAAAGGGTAAGGATTTTTTTCTTCTTTAACCAGAGTTTTTTTAGTTTGAGTTTTAAAAATAGAGCGTTTTTAAATATTTAAAATTAAGAGTTTTCTTTTCCTTTATGGTTTTATTCGATATTAATTTAAATTAGTCGAATCAGTATTTTTTGAATACCATATGTTATCATAATGATGATGATGTTGATAAAAAAATAAAAATAAATAAATAAATAAAATACCTCAAAGAAATGGCTAAGACAAAGGTGACGGCTGGAATGAGATTAGTTATTGCAGTAGTAAAGGTTGCAGATGTCAAAACCAAACTCTCAATGTACAAATTTTGAGACAATGAGCCCCTGCATGCAATTACGTAAATTTATTATGCAGCTAACTCTTCAAAATCAAAATTTAAAACAATGAAAATGACTGTTGCATACACTAAAGAAGATTACTCTTATAAAAAAAATGTTGATATTATACAGTATTATCCAGTGTAAAAATATTTTCGTCGTTCACAAATAACTGAACCAATTAATGTTTGAAAAACAAGTAATCTTTAATTTGGCAATAAAAAGAATATTTTCACAACATTTCCACCATCAAAAATATTTTAAAAAGAAAAAAAAACCTTTTTCAACACATAATTAGAAAGCAAGCTCCAAGTTCTTCTACTCTATTTTTCCCACCGTATATTTTTTACTCTTAAACCACATACCCAAAAAACCCACAGAGGAATGCTTGGAAGAGAATAGTCTTTGTAAATTCTGGCCTGTTCTTCCTGTCAGGAAATAATCAAATTATATATAATTAGTATTGAAAAACAATAACCTTAAATAATATATTTAACATTAAAGAGAATCTCCAATAAAATTCTGATTGAATTATTTTGAAGTAATAACAAACCCGCAATTATTAACGTTGCATCTAAATTCTCAAGTCCATCTTGAAATTAATGCATCTTCGAAAATGATGGCAAATTTGTATTAAAACTCACCTTTCTCATTCTTGTTAGGTGTAGCAGCAGCTTGGTCATTTTTGTCAGCAGCAGTTTCTTTTCAAGTCCCATCAGATTCACCTATCTCAAATTCATACCCAGCCTCAGCAAAATAGGATTTCACAGCCTCCCGAGCCCTGAAACGGTGAGACATCTTGTTCTTTTCTTCTTTTGGCATCTCTGCAAAACTTCATAAAGAAATAAAAAAAAGTCAGTTGCACCTAACCATAAATGTTTATCAAATATATAGCCATCAAACAAGGACCCTAAATAAGAATCTTTAACATACGTTTGATCATAACCATCAGGTTTAAAGACTGGATCCCATCCAAAATCCCTGGGTCCACTTGGAGGAACTATCTCACCCTGAGATATTAAAAAAGAAATGAAAAAGGAAACAAAAAATATCAATATGTATACCGCAACATAGTTAAAGATTTTCTAATGTGTCAAGATGATTTTACATTCACTTCACTCATCTCAGGCCTATGAGTTTCAAAACAAAACTTTACCGAGGCATACGAGTTTCAAAACAAAACAAATGGACCTTATGAAATAGACACTTCAGCATAAGAATTCCTCTTTTTTAGCTATAAAAGAAGTGTAATAAAGCTCAAGTCATACCATGGTTTTCCCCTCAAATGTAATAGGTTCTGAATCTGGACCACAAGCAAATGAAAATACACATAATGCATAAGCAGATTTGTCGTCATATGCCTTTAACAAGTTGTAGAGACCTTAAATAAGACCATAAAGAATATGTTAACCCATAAGAGATTGCAAAAAATAACTTCAAGAACATAGAAAAATTAAAATTGAAAAGTCCAACCTTCTACTCCAGTGTTGTCCAGAAACCACTTTCTGCATCATTTAATAACCACA
Source organism: Excoecaria agallocha (assembly GCA_037975025.1). Lineage (NCBI taxonomy): Eukaryota > Viridiplantae > Streptophyta > Magnoliopsida > Malpighiales > Euphorbiaceae > Excoecaria > Excoecaria agallocha. The sequence goes on along the minus strand of CM075816.1, from coordinate 17,206,316 downwards.
TTATTTGAAGACCAACATAGAAAGTAAAACAGGGCATCAGTTATTCTATGGAATTAAGGAACAAAGTAAGCAGCCCTCATAATTAAGGGACCACATGCTGGAAGCCTGACGAAAGGTACCAATCCCTAATAGAAACCAAATGAATTTCTGTTCTTTTTTTGGTAACCAAACAAGAGAACTTCAAAAAGAAAATAAATTCCATCTGATTTATAAGACTAAACGAGGAAATGACAGACACAAGATAAACAGAAAAAGTTTTCAAGGAAAATGAAGGTTCCCGAGAAAAAGAAAACATACCCATTGCAGCCACCGCCGCACTTGCAGCCAGAACCACAGACACCGATGAGGAACTGCGGTGAGGAAGAGTTGTGCCTTCGATTTCTTTGTTAGAGAGAGAGAGAGGGGCAGCTGTGTCTGCGAGGGAGGAGAAGAGGCAAATGTGTAGGCTTAGGGTTTTTCCATTTTATAGTTCTAACAAACATGAAAAATACTTAAATGCCCCTCATTTACCAATGAAATTTATATTCCGTTGCTATTTTTGCAACCGAAAACAAATTCGGTTGCTATTTAGCAACGGAAATTATTTCGGTTGCTATTTTAGCAACCGAAAATAAATTCCGTTGCTATTTTAGCAACCGAATATAAATTCGGTTGCTATTTTTCATTGAAAATGAAAATTAGCAATGGAATTTATATTCCGTTGCTATTTTTGCAACCGAAAACAAATTCGGTTGCTATTTAGCAACGAAAATTATTTCGGTTGCTATTTTTTAGCAACGAAAATATTTTTCGGTTGCTATTTTAGCAACCGAAAATAAATTCCGTTGCTATTTAGCAACCGAAAATAAATTCCGTTGCTAAAATAGCAACGGAAACTAAATTTCGTTGCTATTTTTCGTCCCAAATTTTATCCGCCATTTGTTGCCGCCTTAATTAGCAACGGAATACTAATTCCGTTGCTAATTTTCGTTGCTAAATTATGGCACCAAAAATTTCCTCCACTTTTAGCAACGGAAGATAACCAAATATTTTTCCGTTGCTAAATCTATAAAGTTTAACCAATTTTAGCAACAGAAATTATTTTCCGTTGCTAAATAGCAACGGAATTGGTTTTCCGTTGCTAATTTAGCAACGGAATCATTTCCGTTGCTATTTTTCCGTTGCTATTTTCAGATTTTCTTGTAGTGATAATCAAGCCAAGAATAAAGCATGGGACTAATGAATTTGAGTGATCAAGCAAACATGCCTCTAAAACCAATATAGTGCAATAAACAAGACATAATAATCATGGTAACTAAGCGAAGAAATGCAACTAGGCCAAACTTGCTTAAGTGCTCAATGCATAATACCATATGTTACAAGGTGGATATATAGTATGTGAATGTATCATAATCTCAAGTGTAAAGCTAATTGGTGATGGTTTAAATAAAGGAAAGAGAAATATCTATGTATGAATTAAATTAATATGAGATTATTCCAAATGTTTTTGATTTAAAAACAAAAATTAAATTAAATAAATAATAAAAAAAAATAAAAACTATAATTAAACTAACATGAATTAAAAACAAAATAATAATTGAAATTCTTTTGCTAAAAAACTATCCACCTTAACTTTCATTGTAATGACTTGAATTCAATAGAAACACCAATGATTATGAAAAAAACTAGTAATAAAGCCAGATATCTTTATTCAAGTATATCATTCTTAGTATTAAACTCATAGACAAATCTAATACTTAGTATGAAAATCTAGTTTTAACTTTCTAAATATTCATTGAACTCTTTTTCAAGTAATTCAACTCCAATTTATTCTTAGTTCTTCCTTTCTTAGTATTAACCGATAAAATTAACACATAATTATCTCATATTTCAGAAAATAATCATGCATAAACATTAAAGAGTTAACATAATAGGAATATAAGTTTTCAAGAATCCATTAGCAAAAGAAGAAAATTACTTCATAAACATGTTTAAAAACTAAAATAATGTTAAAAAAACTAAACAAAGTTGAAATGAAAAATATTGAATAAAAACAAAAAAACTACTTAAAAACCTAAAACTAATGAACTCTACTAGTTCTTGATGATTGATGCTAATTGATTCCCTTTCTTTGGTGTTTGAGTTGTCTATTTATAGCCAAAATAAGTTATAGAAGCTTTCTAAACTTCCTCAATTGGAATAGGAAAAGAATCCTTCTTGAATTGCAAAAATTGAAAATCCTTCATTGCATGGGAATGTAAACACATGGCCACTTGATTTTTCTCTTGTAAAAATGCACTGCCGTGTATCCTTTATTTTGGGATACACGACCACTTGATCTCCTTTGAAAAGTCACACACAGCCACTTGAACTTCTTTCAGCAAAATTGATATATGGCCAATCATTTTTCCAACCTATGCATCACATGGCCACTTATCTCCAAATCTTCAATGCACGACCACTTGAGTTTTCAAGCAATGAAATACACGGCCACTCATGAGTCTACTGGACTCTACGAATATTTTCGTGCATGAATTTCCCAAATTCACAGTTTTGGCCCAAATCTTATTGTCTTTTTGCAATTAAGTTCTTTTTCTTAACAAAATAACCCTAAAAAATACCAAAACTTACAATTAACTCCAAAAATATAAAATTAACCAATTAAACTCAAATTCAACCTAATTAACACAAAATTAACTCAATTAAATACCTAAAAATATACTAAAAACATCATATAAATCACCATTATCAATAACCCAATCAAATCACCCTGAAACTCATGCTCTTGTACTTTTAAAAGACAATTTCTATAAACTTTATTCACAACTACGCTATGACCCAAAGGATTCATGACCATAATTTCATGTTCAAGAGTGTCAGCATGCAATCTTTTATCATTAGGTAAGGGAATGCATATATAAAAATGAGTAGATCTTGGGTCAATCAATGCATGTACAAGTATATCAAAGATAGTAAAGGTACCTGCGATTACATCAGGTGCATCCTCATCATCTCGAGCCCGTACTGAAGTACAAGTGTCAGGTCTCTCTATTGATTCTGACAAGGCTCTCTGATCACCAGAACTAGAACTAGGTCTTTTGCCTCTACCTCTTCCCCGGGAAGTGCCTTGAGCTAACATTTCTGGCTGATTAGTTGATAAAGGTTGCCTGCTGGGCAATATTTCTGATAGTGCTCCATAGATCCATATCTTAAATAGGCTTCCATCTTTTTCCAACACTGACCTTCATGCCTTTTCCACAATGCTTACATGAAGGGATCTCTCCTCTGCCCGATCCTTCTGCAGTGTTGGCCATAGAAGAGGCTGGCTGACCCGATCGGGAAGACGACCTTTGACCTTGCCCTAACTGTCGAGAGGATGTCTATGATGATGCCTGAGTCTGGGATCCTATCCCGATATGCTTTTTACTCGCTGATGAAGACGAATCAACATGTTCCTATCCCCTATTTTGTTGACTTCTACTCCTCCATTTATGTTCTTCTGTATAAGCATTTTCTACCCTTAAAGCTGCTTTGACCAGTTCTTTACAATCTTTAATTGGAGATATTGCTAGAAGTTTCTTGATTTCATGGTGAAGGCCCGACTCAAACCTTTGACACCTATCCACCATGGTAGGAATAAATTTCTTGGCATAGGCACTCGGCCTATCAAATTCTTTCTCATATTCTGCTATCGATCTCGATCCTTGCTTCAGATGGAGAAAAGCATATCTCATTTCTTCCATGTAAGCGTTCCCAACATATTTATCTCTAAACCGAGTCATAAAATACTCCTAATTAAGATCCTCCGGTGCCATGAATCTTTTTATGGATTCCCACCACTGATATGCTGACCCTTGAAGTAACCCATCTGCACAATCTAATCTCTCTTCAGGTGTAAGATGCAGAAGGTCAAAAATTCTCTTAATCTTGATCAACCAAAATTCAGCATTCGGAGTAGTGACTGATGACTCTCTCTTGAATTCCTTTGCTCTAAATTTCCTCGCCTTTTCCAATATAAGCCTCTGTGGTGGGAGGGGTGGCTGAGGTTGCGCAAGAGGTGCAACCAATATTTGTTGCTTCATTAATTCCATCATTATGGTAAAGAATTTTGTCGGATTTGGCATCGGCTGGGCTACAAGCGGAGGTACCGGCTGGGCTGGCTGCTCCTGCACACCCTTGCCCACATCACTGGCTGAAGAATGGCTTTCTACTTCTTCTGTTCTTCTATTTGGATCTCGTTTCATTCTACTATCTATAACAAGCAATGATAATAGGCCTACATTAGAATTACAACACAATCATAGTTAACTTTCGCTTGGCATATACACGTATTTTTCCCTTCCTAATAACTTAATGAGTCATCCAAAATCGTCTAAATCGGGCTCTGGTCCCACTAAATGTAACATCCTATATTCGGTCAATTAGAAGACCTGGATACTAGATGTCACAACCAGGTTTAGGCTACTCTAATCAAATTTAAATAAAACTTTAACTAAACTACTATTTATTTAGTAAAAATTTTGACATGGTATCCCCTAAATTTCTTAGAAACCCCCATAAAAAGAAAACATTTAAAACACTTCCAATAACATCTAGTTCACCAACTACCTCCAATTCAAACTTCAACCCAACATTCAAAGTCCTTCCTCCAACACTTTAAAACTCAAAGGCCAATAATTTATATAAAATGTAGCATAATTAGTTCTCCACTAAATCCACATAATTTACAACACTATTAGTCATAATTATTTACATATATGATTTAGATCTCCAAAATCAGTGTACATACCCAAAATGTAAAAAGAGATAAAAAGAACAAGCGCATCCACCTCAAAATCTTCCATTCTTCTGATGTGACCCAAATTTTGATGCATATCTGCTATCTACTTTCTTCAAAATAACTTCTTTAACCTACGCGCGAAAATATGCAATAACTTCTTCAAAATAACTTCTTCAACCTATGTGCTAAGCATAATACTTAGTGGTATTCAAGCAATTCTATTTTTTCAAAATATGTAATAAATAACCTATCTTGCTTGTGTGATTGAAGCAATTCAAGATGAGAAGCTAACTTCAATTATTACACAAATTCGAGAAGGAAAGGATAGTGAATATGTGGTTAAAGAAGACGGGTGCTTGTACTTCAAGGATCGGATTTATGTCCCTGATGTAAATGAAATAAAGCAAAATATTATGAAGGAAGCTCATAGCAGTCTGTATACTATGCATCCAGGAAGCACGAAAATGTATCAAGACCTGAAGACGCACTATTGGTGGCCAAGTATAAAGCGAGATATTACGAAATATATTTCTAAATGTCTAACGTGTCAACAGGTTAAAGTAGAACACCAAGTTCCTTCAGGCTTACTTCAACCAATAGCAGTACCTAAGTGGAAATGGGACCAGATTACAATGGACTTTGTGGTCAATTTGCCTCAGACTAGGAAGCGATACAATGCCATATGAGTGATTGTGGACAAACTAACTAAATCAGCTCATTTCTTACATGTCAGAACCAACTATCAAGTCTCAAAGTTAGCAGAATTGTACATTAATGAGATAGCGCGACAGCATGGCATCCCATCTTCTATCACATCTGATCGAGATCCAAAATTTAATTCAATATTTTGGAAGGAATTACAAGAAGCTTTGGGTATTACATGCAAGTACAACACCGTTTTTCATCCTCAAACAGATGGACAGTCTGAAAGAGTAGTCCAAGTATTGGAAGACATGCTCTGAAACTGTGTTATTGACTTTAACGGAAGTTAGGATAGGTACCTTCCACTAATCAAATTTGCATACAACAATAGCTATCAAGCTAGCATACAAATGGCACCCTATAAAGCACTTTATGGCAAGAAATGCAGAACACCTATATGCCGGACAATACTCAGAGAAAGTAAACTTGTAGGTCCTGATTTGATAAGAGAAACTGAAGATAAGGTAAAGGCTATTAAAAAAAGATTAAAAGCTGCGTCTGATCGCCAAAAGTCATATGCTGATTTGAAGAAAAGGGATATTGAGTATAAAATGCAAAGTCCTTCCCCAACACTTTAAAACTCAAAGGCCAACAATTTATATAAAATGTAGCATAATTAGTTCTCCACTAAATCCACATAATTTACAACACTATTAGTCACAATTATTTACATATATGATTTACATCTCCAAAATCAGTGTACATGCCCAAAATATAAAAAGAGATAAAAAGAACAAGTACATCCACCTCAAAATCTTCCACTATTCTAATGTGACCCAAATTTTGATGCAGATCCGCTATCTACTTTCTTCAAAATAACTTCTTCAACCTACGTGCAGAAATAAAATCTACGCGCTAAGCATAATGCTTAGTGGTGTTCAAGCAATTCTATTTTTTCCAAAATATGTAATAAATAACCAAAACATATACAAGTTTAGATTTGCCAAGCAATGCACATTTACATTTACTAAGCACACACAAATGATAAGAAAAATTCATTAAAGGTAATTAAGTAAGTATATAAATATGTTTATTTATTTACTAATTTAATTAATTGCCTAACTAATAGAATTGTCTAATTTATTAAAATAAAAAAATTTAACGCCTATGTTTCATATTTGCCCTAAGTAAATCCAGCGTAATCGCATCAAGCTGGATAAACGGGATGTAATCGAGGGACCGAGTTCTCGAAACCATGCAATCCCCTTTTAACAATTTTCTTAATCAACATACGTAATTTCTCTATTAAACATATGCATTCCTATGCACACACACATATATTTATATATATACATATATACACACAAATGAGGGTCGAGCTCTCGAAGCCATCCAGTCCATGACTCAATTTAATTACATATACCGAAAGAGCTCTTGGAGCCATCCAATTCGGTGTTACGTATCAAGGCGCCGTATTGCTAATTCCCTAATTAGCATGCCAATTTTATCCAATTTTCCAATTCATAGTTGGTTTACTAAGGGCAAACAATTAATTTAACCTTTAATTCCACCTTTCCATGCCTTTCTTAGCATTTTAAACTACTAACTCATTACTTGTCAAAAATTAGAAATCCAAATGGCTTTATGTTATCTACTACAATTCAAGTGAAATTTTTCTCTAATTATATTGGCTATCTCAAAGCCATATTCAATTTATGTTAATTATAAGACATAACTATTAGTCCTTAAGTTCACAACTAATTTATAAATACAACTTGTCAATATTTTAAACTCAATATTTCTAACCTTGTCCATAACCAAATCAACTATAAGTTAAAAATCTCCATGTACATAAAGCATATTCACTGCATATTATCTATAATGCATGCTTAATAATTTTCTAAAATCACAACCAAATATAACATAGCTTCATTTAATTTCAAACTTAATTTACATCACTTTAATCATACAAAATCAGCAATAACTAAAAAAAAATTCAAACATACATAAAACATAATCAAAAGGAAAAATAAACTTGCTTGAACACTTACTTGCTTTGTTGACAACTCCTTAAATTTTAGCTTTCAAAACTCTAAACCATCAATTTCCTTCTCTTTCTTTACCTCTTTCATCTACTCCATCTCTTGTCTCTACACAAACCCATAATCCAACATAAATTTCTCAACAATTAATATACAATTTCCTAAATTACAGCCAATCTTGAACAATTATTTAGCTAAATTTTTATCTAACTAACATGAATTAAGTTTTTCCCTTAACTTAAAAATCCCTAGATCTGAAATTTTTCCACTTCTCCTTCAAATCTCTCACCATAAACCAACAATTAGGAGTAAAGAGGCGCTTACCTAACAAGTAGAGAAGGGGAGCAACCCAAGAGAGGGTCGGATGAAGGAGGGACCGAACTAAGGAGGAGAAGAAATGGGAGGAGGCAGGGTTGCTGCCACTCGAAGAAGAAGAAGAAGAAGAAGAAGAAGAAAAAGAAGGAGGAGGAGGCAGTGGCATGAGTAGCTGCAATGGCGGAGGGAGCGACGGTGGGGTTGCTAGGTGGCTGGATTGGAGAGAAGGAGAAGAAGGGAAGGGAAAAGAGAGGGGTGGTGTTCCTTTTGGGAAGCAAATTCCCGATCAACCAACCAAAAAAGAAAGAAGAAAAAGAAGAAAAAGGAATAAAAGCTCCTAAGGCCAAAACTACATCGTTTTGGCAAATCCTCTCTTTGGTCCCCTATGTCTTTACCCCTTCAACCCTTCACTCCTTCTATTTACATTTTGCCCCCAAATCAATTACACACTCACATACATAATTTCTTCTTCACTTTCCATGCTTTATTATATTTTTAGGTACCCTTTTATTTATTATTTATATTATTATTGGCTCAGTCGGGTTATTAATCAAGTAATTAAAGGTTGGGGTGTTACATGGACGGCCTCGGTAGACATGTTTACCTTCTTAGCTGGGGAGTTTTAGTGGGTTTCTCTTTTGGGCTTCTCTTGGGGCCTTTGGGCGACTAGCCATGTTATTTTAGGTGTTATAACTTGTCCCCCTCTAACTTATTTGATTGATCTTAAAAGAGATCAAAGGTTCGGGGCTTTAATGGCCAGTGGTGGTGTCCTTTGATTTTTTAGACTAAAGTTTGATTATGTTGCTTTTTATTTGAAAAATAGATTGCCAGTCGAAGGATTGGAATCTTGATTGTTACGATTAGGGAGTACCCCAATCGAAATTAATGAATCGTCAATCGGGATTCTTATCGATTAGAATTAAAGAAACATCATCCTCGAGAGGCTAAAATTATTATAATTTTTTAATATCAGAAACCCATGAATGACAGGAAAGAAAGCTGAAAGACACAAAGTTAAATAAAGCTTTTGGACATACTTGGAAGAAAAGAAAGTGCAAACTATATCCTCTGGTGCACACCTGGTACTTTAAACGAGCACAACCATTAATAATCCATCATCAAATGGTTAATAATAAAAGACTAAAGATATATATATATATATATATATATATCCCCTAAGAAACATCTGGTATTTCAAATCAACAACATATATAGCAATAGAAATTCCTCAATTATATACTAAAAACCATAAAATGAAGCTTCAGCAAAAAAAAGGGACTATTATTCCTTTTCTGCACACATGTAGGCCTTCAACAAACACGACCAAAATTAATCCATCATCAAAGTTTGAGAAAAAATGAGATTCATCTTCTCAAGCCAGAAAAATAACTCCCAACCATAGTATACAGGTGAGAATATAAGAATAGCATACAATACCAAAATTGTAGGAAATTCTATAAAAGATCAAGTAATTTTATAACATTATCCAACCCACTTTAGAGAAAAAGAGATGACAATCAATATCAAAACAAAGGATTGATGCACTAACCCTTATATAATTCTCCTTCTTAAACTCCTGGCAAACTCCTAACAAAAGTGAATCCAGCTTTTAAAGGGTTCTTCCCAACCAAACCTGTATTAGTATTCAAACAATTCAGTGAGAAGAAAGACTGCAGATCCAACTATAAATTTTTGAAACATAAATGAGCAATGCCAAATGGAAAAGCAACAAAAGTACAAATTAAAAAAAAAGAGAGATATAACACTTTAAATGATAAAAGCATCTCAGCTGAATATTCACCTAAACTCCATGGCTCATCTCTTGAATGGCTGAAAGCTCTAAAAAACTATCTAATAACTATAAATACTCTGATAGAACTTGGAATGCCTGAGTAACAATGAAATTTAGTGGATTTCTAGGGAGAAGAAATAGAGAATGAAAGGTCTAACATTGGCAATAATTACATAAATATATTTAAAAAAACAAAGAAATTACCTTCCTTAAAAACTCATAGGTCTGATTAGAAGAGCCCATGTCATATATATAGAGTAATTTTCATCTGTTGTTGAATATGAGAACCCGGTGCCAACTGGTGCATCTACATATATAATGTTCAGACCCTGAAATAATAAAGCAATTCACATGTGTTAGAGTGGACAAAATCATTGGAAATTAGCTTCATGCTTCGGTGAAAGTGAAAATTCATGCACTAAGGTACATATAAAAATAGTGGAACCTCAGGAAGACAACATGTGGCTTAGGTCCATTGAAACATAATGCACATTTCGTTGAAAATAACACTTAAAAATGATTTGCAGGATAATAGTTTAAGCATTAAAGAGAAAAGTAAAGGAGTAAACAATAACATATCAAAACATAATCACATAACTGATCCTAAAACTTGCTACTCTAAATAAGCAAAACTTCTTCTATCAGTTCCATAATTTAAATGTATATTTAAGCGTTTGAAGACTTCCTCTTCCCTCTTTTAATAAATCAACTATTAACACTTCAAAATCCAAATAAAAATATTAACATGAGTTGTACTTTTAAACGGGTATCTGACCCTCAGCCTGCAATGCAGAGCTCTTTAGGAACATACACCAACTATAAAATCACCCATAAATTGCTAGGAGCCACAAGAAATCTAGCAGAAAAAACAAAAATAGCAAAATCTAGTGACACGTGCTGGAAGTTTTATTCCAAGTAAAAATTGTTACCTAAACTTTCAAACTAGCTAGATCCACTTCTTCAGTACTGTAGAAAAAGTGTTGCATCTTCTTCACCCGGGAGTGAGATCCTTGGTTCAGTTTTGAATGGCGCAATTAGAGCATAGTTGAGCTGGTAATTTACAAGAACTGAATCAAACAAGTTGAAAACTACGAGACGATTACAGAGACAAAAAAAGATTAATAGTGAAACCCAAATCAGAAAAGATGTTTACTTGACATAAATAAAGAGCCAAATAATAAAGATTCACACCTCATTGACCCCAGATATTCATAGTGTGAACACAAAATGGCTTCTTGATGACTACCATTTATATGTGTCTTACCACTTAATGAGAGAAGCACTCTCGTGAACGAAGGAATTAGATAAAGAGAGAAAGAAAGAGAGGAGAAATTGACGAGGGAGAAGACACAAGTGGAAGAAAATGATAAATTTATAGCTAGAGCAAATTATAAAGTAGCAATTGAAATAGCAATGGAATTCCGTTGCTAAAATAGCAATGGAATTTAGATTCCGTTGCTAAAATAGCAACGGAATTTTAGTTCCGCTGCTAAATTTTGTTCCAAAAATTTTCCCCATCTTTTGGAATGAAATTTAACAACGAAAATGAAATTTCATTGCTAAAATAGCAACGAAGTATAGTTTTGTTGCTAAATTTCATTCCAAAAATTTTCCACCCTCTGCTAGTGCCATATTTAGCAACGGTATTTGAATTTCGTTGCTAATTTTCGTTGCTATTTTTTTTGCACTAAAATTTTCCGCACTAATTAGCAACGGAATTTTACCTTTTTTTCCGTTGCTAAATCAAAAAATTTTAACCGATTTTAGCAACGGAATTCGTTTTCCGTTGCTATTTTCATATTTTCTTGTAGTGTCAGATATATATATATATATATATATATATATATATATATATATATATATATATATATATATATATATATATATATATATATATATATAGGGGTTTTTACAAAACTATACATAAAAAAAATAAAACAACATAGTAGAAGAGAATCATATTCATCAATTGCCTTATTTATATGCAATAATGAAAGAATCACCGAGATTGCACCCAGCATTGCCTCTTTTAGTCCTTTGCCGTCCTGCTAAGACTTGCACTGTGGGAGGCTATACCATTCCTAAGGGTGCTCGAGTTTTTGTTGATGTTTGGGCAATTCATAGAGACCCTTCTATTTGGAAAAATCCATTGGCGTCTAATTAATTCTGAAAGGTTTTTGAACACTAAATGGGATTATAGTGACAATGATTTCAGTAATTTCCCATTAGGGTCTAGAAGGAGAATTTGTGCTGGCATTGCTATGGTTGAAATGATGTTTATGTATTCACTTACTACCCTTTTGCATTCTTTTGATTGGACATTGCCTCAAGCCTAAAGTTTGGATCTTACCGAGAAGTTTGGAATTGTTTTGAAGTTGAAGAATCTTCTTGTTACTATTTCAACACCAAGGCTGTTTGATATATCACTCTATCAGTAAAAATCTTGAGTTTTTTCAGTTTACAATCAGTCCTCTATCTGTGACCAAGTTAATATGCAGTGATAGATAAGCCGTAAATCAACGAGAGAATTTACTTTATCTATATAGACCTAATGTAAGCTGTAAGCCAACTAGAAAATTGATTGATCAATGCATATCTAGTTTTAGAAAATAATATATGTTGTATTAATTGATTATTAATATCGTTAATCTAGATAATTTAAAAAATTACCAACACCAATCTCATCCAAGACTATTAAATAAATGGATGTATCTGTTTTAAAATTCTCACTTATAATTTCTATGTTTTCTTATGTTACAGTAATTATTTCGTTTAAAAAGGCAAAATTCAAAAGTTTAAGAGTTGAGAGTTTAGCAAAATAATCAACTAACCCTAACATTGCTTGGGCAAAAGTTGACTAATCACAGATGAACTTAACCAGAAATACAGTAACAATGTTACAATTGTGCAATTATAACAATTTCACAGGCATTGCATATGCTTTTGTTGGCTTAGATTATTGCAATAACTTGAATATTCTGATGCAACATATTTTACTAGTTACAAGTTAAAAATGTTGCAAATATATTTTCTTATAAATAAAAAGCAACAATTTCACACATGTTGCTAAAAATGTATTGCAACATGTGCATTATGTAGTAGTTACTTTGTCAATTTCTTTAAATTTTTTTTTTATCCTATGAAGGCATTATGCTATTAATTTGTTCCACAAATTACTTTCTTAATCTGGTTTAGATAAGTGTTTTCTTAATTTTTTTTTTTCGGTTTTTTAGCGTAAGAAACAATTGCCGCTAAAGGCCTCATGAGTGTAATTAGTGGTAGCTTGGTATTATGTTGGTAGGTAGCATTTTAAGAATTTTTTTTGGGTGTAAAATTAATAAATGTTTAGAATTTTGGTATAACATTAAACTTAATTAGTATTTTGGTGTTTCCCATTTTTCTTGTAACTCACGCCTTTGATGGCCAGAACCCATGCATACTCATCTCTGTCATGCCCAATACCACTTGGCAATCAAAAGCAATAAACCAAAATTTTTTCCTTTTTGTTTTCGGATTTGAATTAGTTCAAAAATTATTAGCACAAACTTGGAATTGAAAACTATTTAGAGCGTTACATAAGTCTTAATTCCGTGAAGGTAGAATTACTTTTAATCAACAATTAATCATAATGAGTTTAAATTTAAATTTCTCAACTTAAAACAAAATTTGGGTTGAAATCTCCTCTTTCTTTTAAATTTCAAAAAGAAGAAAATAATAATCCGTTTTGTTCGTAAAGGCTAAAAATAGTGGATATTTTTTTTTTATCAATCAAATGGGGGATTATTTTTCAAAATAAATTGGACTTAACTTATGAATGGTTGTGGTTTCTCAGCGCAAAATCAAGATGGTATTTTATTTTCTTAATCACATTTGGTCAAATTCCATTTATTGAAGCATGAGGGCGAGGTTTCACTCCCTGCCAAAGAAGAACAAATTTTCTTTCTCAAAATCTCATTTTCTTTTATTTCCATATAGCTTCCCTGCCAAAATTGGCTGGCTGTTTTGAGCTTAAAAAAAGGGCAAGATAACCCGTCTGTGTTTTTTTTTTTTTGTATAGAGGCCCCACTCGCCCATGCTCACATCACATCACAAATGGACACATGAAATGTTGCTGTTTTCAATGTTATTAAAATTGGATCGAATAAAAAACCGATAAAATTGAAGGTTCGTGATTCGATCGATTCAATCGAATTTAACCGAATTTTTTTATTTTTAAAATATTATAATTATTATAATTTTTTTGAATACTATTGTATAAAAATTAAAAAAAATATTCATCAAATATTAAATATATATTACAAATATTCTAATAATAAGTTATAAAATATAATTTTAATTTTATTATTACAAGTGGTTAATTATGAATTATTGAATATCATATGTTAGAAACATAAAAATACAATCATATCATAAAAATAATTTCATATTTAGATGGAGTACTAATAAAGTAAACACAAAAAATATTAACCTTGCATATATGAGTATAATTATATTTAATTACAATCAATTCAAATAGATAATAAGTATATTAAATTATTAAGTGACTTTTTTAGAATTAAAAATACTTCTTTTTCAAATAAATAAATAATGAAAATTATATATATATATATATATATATGTGTGTGTGTGTGTGTGTGTGTGTGAAAAAAATTCAAATAAAATTAATATTTTATATTTTTTAGCAAAAAACCCGGTTATGTCCGGTTTTTTGGTTTTACTCGATTTTTTCGGTTCAATCCGATTTTTAATAGTTGAACTAACCGACTGACCTGTCGATTTATAATTAAATCGATTCAACCGATCGATTCGATCCGATTTTAATAACTCTGACCGTTTTAAATAAAAAAAGGCAATCACAAGTGATATTTTTCAGTATAAAATGATTTCTCTGCCGGTAGATTTTATACTGATATAAAACTGTTAAAAAATTACCCTTTTTTAATACGTTAAAACTCTAATTAAGTTTATTGTTATACCAAAATTTTAAATACTTAATAATTTTATATTAAAAATAAAAAATCCCACACTTTAGCATTGAGTAACTGCCATTAAAAAAAAGTGATGGAATATTTTTTCCTAAAATTAAAAAACTTTGCCACTAATAATAAGGGATTTGATCGTCTCATAGCTTATTGTTTTTTCACTACAAAAAAAAAGGAAATTAGCGACGGCATATCCGTCGCTTTTTTTATAGCGACGCGCGAGTGCAGTCGCAATTTGGCCGTCGCTGGCATAATAGCGACTAAAAACAAATACCGTCGCTACTGGACATTCGTCGCTATTGAATTACCTTTCCGTCGCTAATTATCAGTTGCCTTTTTATTAAAAAATTATTAGCGATAGTTTGTAGTCGCTAAATTCGTTGCAAAAAGTTTAATCCTATTGCAACATTTTTTCCGTCACTACCTGTGCATATCTTTAGCGACTAAACTATTGTTGCTAAATGTCAAAATTTAGTTTTTTGATTTATTATTCATTATTGAACGAGCAATCCAAATTAAGAGATCATAAGCTCCACAGAACAGAGTAGACACTGTTTCAGTTAAAAGGATATTTAAGTACAAGGATATAATAAGAGATAACATAGAAAGTCAAATGAAATAACAGTTGAAATTACAAAGAGAAAGCATGATTACAAAGAAAATCCTAGTGTTAGGCCCTCTGTTTAAAAGAAGCCTAAGTTATTGTGTGCCTCAAACAAAACCATGTTCAAGGACAAGTTAAAAGAAAACATCATAGAAAATTAAATCTTTAGTTTACTTCCAAAGCTTCCTCAAGGCCACGTTCTTCTATCTCCTCCTCCACGACTTTTGCTAAGGCCATCTCAAAATCTTGATGCGTCACGTGCACCCTTCTCTCCCTAAGAGCAAACATTCCAACCTCTGTGCACACAGCCCGTGATTGCAAAACAACACAACACAAGCCATACAAAAATTGTATGATTACAGAACAAGACAAGTGATGCAGTGATAAAAAAATTAAGTTCTAAGGCTTCTGCTTATGTTCTCATCTGTTATGCCTAAACAACAAAAGTTTGTAATACCATTTATTCCTAAGGCAAGAACATAAACCCACATTAATAATCACATATTTATTATTTTAATTTAAAGTACAAAAGCAAACTAACAACCTCTAAACCAATCGTTAAACTAATGATTCATAATTCATCTTAACAAAAAGAGCATGAAACCATCAAAACATCTTTCTTACAACAAATAACAAGTGGTCCTATTGAGACAGCAGATGGTTCAAGAAAAAAATTTTCCAGAATTTCAGTTTCTAAAATGCAGTAAATTCATAGCTTATAAATAAAGTAAATGCAGATTGGTACATCCATAACAAAAGGGAAAAATCCATATAGAATGAATATGGCAAACACGAACCCATTGGTAGCTTGCCTCAGTGATGACTCAAATCCCTCCCCAAGATGAAATGTCTTGTCCAATCTGCCGTAGCCCATTTGCAGAAGGAACAATGCTGTATCATGTATAGTCTCTAAGAATAGTATTTTACCCAAACTAGCAATTACAGCATAAATTTTAGCAAGTACAAAACTCTAAACAACTGCAAAAATACAGTAGAATAGAATGGAGACAAGTGAAAAATGCAGAGCAGAATGCTGTAGAACAGTAGCATAAGGATCAATGTAGAATAGAATACAAAAATTCAGAATAAATTACAGAAATACAGAACAAAATGAGAACAAAATGCAGCAAAAGAATAAATATATGTAAGAGTTCAATATTAGAGAATAGGATGCAGTAGGAGAATAAATTTGCACATAGAACAGAATGCTTTCATTTCAGCATTTTCTAAGACATTTCAACTTTTTCTAGGAGTTCTCTTCTCTGCAGCAATTTCTAATAAATATATCTTCAGTTGTCAACTGAAATCCCGACTATATTCACAAAAACAGAAGCAAAAGAGAAAAAAACCACTAATAAAGAGAGTAATCATTTTATCCAATAACATAGATTAACCAGAAACTAGCTAATTCACAGCAACACAGATTAAAGAAAAAATGTTTCAATCTTGAATACTCAAAAATCTTGCTAGTAGCAGAGAAAATGATAAGAGCAACCTCAGGATCACAAAGAACATAACATTGTACGTAGTGACATTAACTACCAATAAAAAAGTCAACCAAACTCAGCTAAACCTCAAACCAACTAATTAGGTCCACCACTGCAAGTCGCCAAGTTCTTATTTTCCTACATTCAACTCTAGACTGCCAATCATAAAGTTACAGGGGAAAAAAATTCAGCATGGTATTATTTGTAAGACTCAAATTATCAAGAAATTAATAATATTTTTAAGCACCAAAACTTCTTTCACATACAAACAATCCCTAGGAAATAGCACTGCAGTTTATAACTTTCCACTTGCAGCATTTCAACAATTAAAAAAAGCAATAAGCAAGAAAAGAAGAACTAAATACGAAGGAGAGAAACCCACTTTAATAGGATATCTGACATGGTTATGCCAACTGGACTTCCAACAAGAACCATTGTTTTTTTTTAATAGAATAGATATATCAACCAAACAAAAGCACCAGGTAGTGGAATAAGTACAACAACAAGTAGAGGAAATGTATAGAAGTAGAACCTAGAAAGAGAGAAAAGAAGGCTACACAAAGTTGATTAATTATTGCCTCAACCCGAGTTATACACAAACTTTCTAAAATTAAACATTTAGTAATTACAGACAATACTTATAATCTTATAAACATTTAGTAATTACAGATTTCATCATATAATTATTACAAAGGCATTAAGTGACCATCAGGATAAATTTAAGCCTACGGCCCTGAAATGAACTCTATAATTAAGGGATAGGATAATACAAGGCTATGCTTGGACAACTGCAAAAGCTTTCCAACACACAACCTCTAGCTAGAGGCCAATTCTAGAGTCAAATCACAAAGTTCACGTTTTTCAGAGAGAGAACACACGCACACATCGAGACACTATACAAGAAACTCTAATATTCAATTGCATTCTAAATATCAAATTATACACACGCACACAAAGATACAAAGAAAGAACAACAGAACTAGCATCAAAGTTGTCACTGACACTTTAGAAACAAAATTCTCGCCTGAACCAAGCATAACTCAACTAATAGACCAGCTTTAGAAAGAGTTTCGATAAAGAAACAGAATATATGTATACATTTTTTTCACGGAAGCAAACCAAATACAACATCATAGAGATAACAAGAATATAAATTCATATACATAGCCAATTTAATTACAATAATGAAAGGCAAAAATATAGAAATACAGAACAGCGAAAGATTACTTGGAGTTAGATTGGAAAGAAGAAAAGGAAGATCTAGGATTTCTCCTAAATTCTCATTAAATCCCTAGATTTAATTTCTATCATAATCCTTAAATCTTTCACTACTCACAAATAGGGGGTTAAGAGAACTTACACAACAATAAAATATGAAAATAGCAATGGAATAAAATTAGCAACGGAAAACAAATTTCGTTGCTATTTAGCAATGGAAAGTGAATTCCGTTGCGAAAATTAGTTGAAATTTTTTTATTTAGCAACGGAAAAAAAGGTGAAATTCTATTGCTAATTAGTGCGGGAAATTTTAGTGCAAAAAAATAGCAACGAAAATTAGCAACGGAATTCAAATACCGTTGCTAAATATAGCACTACCGGAGGGCGGAAAATTTTTGGAATGAAATTTAGCAACGAAAATTAAATTCCGTTGCTAAAATAGCAATGAAATTTAATTTGCGGGAAATTTTTGGAATGAAATTTAGCAACGGAACTATACTCCATTGCTATTTTAGCAACGAAATTTCATTTTCGTTGCTAAATTTCATTCCAAAAGATGGGGAAAATTTTTGGAACAAAATTTAGCATTTAGCAACGAAATCTAAATTCCGTTGCTATTTTAGCAACAGAATTCCGTTACTATTTCGGTTGCTACTTTATAATTTGCCCTAGCTATAAATTTATCATTTTCTTCTACTTGTGTCTTCTCCCTCGTCAATCGCTCCTCTCTCTCTCTAATTCGTCCGTTCTATACCAGAGTGCTTCTTTCATTAAATGATAAGACACATATAAATGGGCAGTCATCAAGAAACCATTTTTTGTTCACACTATGAATATCTGGGGTCAATAAGGTGTGGATCTTTATTATTTAGCTCTTTATTTATGTCAAGTAAACGTCTTTTCTGATTTGGGTTTCACTATTAATCTTTTTTTGTCTCTGTAATCGTCTCGCAGTTTTTAACTTGTTTAGTTCAGTTCTTTTAAATTACCAGCTCAACTATACTCTAATTGCGCCATTCGAAACTGAACCAGGGATCTCACTCCCGGGTGAGAAAGATGCAACACTTTTTCTACAGTACTGAAGAAGTGGATCTAGTTTGAAAGTTTAGGTAACAATTTTTACTTGGAATAAAACTTCCAGCAGCATGTCACTAGATTTTGCTATTTTTGTTTTTTCTGCTAGATTTCTTGTGGCTTTTAGCAATTTATGGGTGATTGTATAGTTGGTGTATGTTCCTAAGGAGCTCTGCATTGTAGGCTAAGGGTCAGATACCCGTTTAAAAGTACAACTCATGTTAATATTTTTATTTGGCTCTTGAATTGTTAATAGTTGATTTGTTAAAAGAGGGAAGAGGAAGTCTTCAAACGGTTAAATATACATTCAAATTATGGAACTGATAGAAGAAGTTTTGCTTATTTAGAGTAGCAAGTTTCGGGATTAGTTCTGTGATTATGTTTTGATATGTTATTGTTTACTCCGTTACTTTTCTCTTTAATGCCTGAACTCATATCCTGCAAATCATTTTAAGTGTTATTTTCAACAAAATGTGCATTATGTTTCAATGGAGCTAAGCTACCTGTTGTCTTCCTGAGGTTCCACTATTTTTATGTGTACCTTAGTGCATGAATTTTCACTTTCACCGAAGCATGGAGCTAATTTCCAATGATTTTGTCCACTCTAACACGTGTGAATTGCTTTATTATTTCAGGGTCTGAACATTATATATGTATATGCACCAGTTGGCACCGGGTTCTCATATTCAACAACAGATGAAAATTACTATATATATATGACATGGGCTCTGCTAATCAGACCTAGAGTTTTTAAGGAAGGTAATTTCTTTGTTTTTTAAAATATATTTATGTAATTATCTTGTACTTGTGAACTTAATAATTCAAAGAGATAATATATATTAAAAAATTGAATCTATAAATAAAATATAATTTGCACACATAAATTTTTGCACAGGTTCTGGATTCATTTGTTGAATTTGAGCAGTTAAAGGTTTAACGGGTATGAAAGCTTTTATTATTGCAAGTCTAAAAATTTTATGTTCTTATGTAGCTGAGTTGCATTTCCACTGAACTTTCCTTGGAAAGGTTTCAAGATAAATAATTAGCTTCTTCCTCATTTAGTCCATTTAAAACAATAGTGAACTCATGTAACAACTTATACAAGAGATTCCAATGTTTCATTTTATTTTTTTTCCGATTCCCGCCCAAATTGAATCTTATTACTTATTATTATTGGGACAAGTTATGCAGTCATCTTTGGAGTCATATGCATTTATGATGTGGAGGCTTGCTGCTGTTCTAAAATCTCAGTAGGCTGGCCATATGCATTGTATAGCAGTATTACTTATCTCTAATCGTTAATATGGTACTGCAAAATTGCATCATTTAATATATATATATATATATATATATAAGAATGTAGCTAAATGCAGTAATTATACCTAACATTGCTTCTTCTTTTTTTAATGATACTTGTTTAAATGCAAGGAACCTTTCAAATGGTTTAAAGACTTGTTGGGAGGTTTTCCAATACATGACTTTCTTAGATAATAGGCTGGCCGGCCAAGTAGGTGATGCTGCAAATTCTTTCGGCAAAGGATATTCCAAGTTTGATTTCAATGGACCAATGGTTAGTTTGTTTATTTAGTTTGCACCTTGAATATGATTTCATTTCTTTAGCAAGAGTTATAGAACTGAGTAACCTTGATTTAGCCTCCTTCATTATAGAACTGAGTAACCTTGATTTAGTATATAATTTTTATCTTTTGCTTGAATTATATGACCTCTATTAAAACTGTCGCTTTATGTGCGAGTACCTGGTAGTTTGATCTCATTTTGGTATTTGAAGCTATTGATTCTCTTATTGATCAATGTAGCCATTGATCCTTACAGGTATGCACTGATATGGCATTTGGTATTGGTATCGGTTTCAAAGATGTAGCTGGTAAAGCATCTGAGTTTTTTGCTGGGTATGCACTATCTTTACCGTAAATTCCTCATATTCTTTCTATTAATTGGCGGTTTATTACTGGTAATTTAGAAACTTAGTTTAGTTTAATGGAGTGAAAAATCACTAACATAATAAACAATTATACTTGAATTATTGGTATATTTGAAATTAGTTTAATGGATGACATTGCAATTAGATTTTAATTCATTCCATTATAATATTTAATATGTATGTGTGTATCACATGGTGATTAACTGCTTATATTAAACAATTTCATGCTGAGGTTGTAAACTCTACAAATTGAAAAGTTTCTGCAATGGTCAGTGAGAATGATGAAAACAATGTCAGAATTTGGATTTTTTTGTTGATTGTATTTTCTCATATTTTAACCAATAAATATGTTAATAGAATAAAAAGTTCCACTTCAATCACCAGAAATTACACCATCCAGGTTCTAATTATCTCTTGCTCGATACTAATTCATTATTGAATATTTTTTTAAGGGATTTAAAGCTTTGAAGGCTGGAAAATAAAGAAGAGATATTTGCAGGCTGGAAAAAGAATGGAGAGTGTCCTAAAGGAACAATACCAATTCTAAGAACAAATTAGTTCAGTTACCGAAAATCTACTTTAATCTTCGCAAACAGAACACGCCACAATGCAATTGATATTCTTGTTCATGAGGTACGTACTACTAATTCCAAGTATTAAATTTTATCTTTTTGATATAATTTATTGGCTTAATGGATATATTGTGATAGACTTATATTTCATTTCTAATTAATTTCAATTTCCTATGTAAATAAGTATGCCCAAGTTTCCGTGGATGGTGGCCCATTACCAATCTCTTAATAGCATAGGGGTTGGTTGGCATGTAAGTTAGATTATATCCCAATTTAATTATCAACAAATTAATTATTGTTTGGATATTTACAAATTTAATCATATGGCTTCAGGTTTATCTTGGTTTTTATGGTGACAGTGATAAGCCAAGGTTGTTCATTTATTAGACGGTAAATTTACATCAGAATTTCAGTATATTCATTATAACTGATATCAGGTTCAGCAAAGTATAATTTGTCTATTTTGGTATAATATATCAGAGAGATAATTATCAAACAACAGGATGCTACAATCTTGAATGCCCTGGCTTCGTCCAAACCAGCTGTACAATTCACATTGGCGGAGAGGTAACACCAGTATCCAGCTATAATGGACCGCAACATTTTATGCAAGTAATGATATACAAGTTATGCGCATTTATCTTATTGTAGTGGTGCCAATTATGCCACTAAAAATTATCTATGATATATCAATTTATCTGGTCCGTGTTGATCCTCAGTCTCAATTAAATTAAAATGTGGCACCATTTGCAGTTGCAGGACATGCTTCCAATATTATCTGACCTTCATTATGCATTGGACATGCAATCAGCACTTGAATCCTTGGTCGAAGAAGGAATTATTGCAAGGTGGGTTTTTCTATTTTTATTTTATTTTTTATCTAATTGTGTATTGCCAATGTTAGACCTTGCATTCTCTATTTCTTCTCCCCAGAAATCCACTAAATTTCATTGTTACTCAGGCATTCCAAGTTCTATCAGAGTATTTACAGTTATTAGATAGTTTTTTAGAGCTTTCATCCGTTCAAGAGATAAACCATGGAGTTGAGGTGAATATTTAGCTGAGATGCTTTTATCATTTAAAGTGCTATATCTCTTTTTTCTTATTTGTGCTTTTGTTGCTTTTCCATTTGGCATTGCTCATTTATGTTTCAAAAATTTATAGTTGGATCTGCAGTCTTTCTTTTCACTGAATTGTTTGAATAATAATATAGGTTTGGTTGGAAAGAACCCTTCAAAAGCTGGATTCACTTTTGTTAGGAGTTTGCCAGGAGTTCAAGAAGGAGAATTATATAACGATCAGTGCATCAGTCCTTTGCTTTGATATTGATTGTCATCTCTTTTTCTCTAAAGTGGGTTGGATAATATTCTAAAATTAATTGATCTTTTATAGAATTTCCTACAATTTTGGTATTGTATGTTGTTCTTATATTCTCACCTCTATACCGCGGTTGGGAGTTGTTTTTCTGGCTTGAGAAGATGAATCTCATTTTTTTCTCAAACTTTGATGATGGATTGATTTTGGTCGTGTCTGTTGAAGGTCTATGTGTGTAGAAAAGGAATAATAGTCCTTTTTTTCGTTGAAGCTCCATTTTATGGTTTTGAGTATATAATTGAGGAAGCTCTATTGCTATATATGCTGTTGATTTGAAATACCAGATGTTTTTTAGGAGTTATATATATCTTTAGTGTTTTATTCTTAACCGTTTGATGATGGATTAGCAATGGTTGTGCTCGTTTAAAGTACTAGGTGTGCACCAGAGGATATAGTTTGCACTTCCTTTTCTTTCAAGTATATCCAAAAACTCTATTTAATTTTGTGACTTTCACCTTTCTTTCCTGTTATTCACAGGTTTTTTATATTAAAAAATTGTAATATTTTTTAGCAACGGAAAATAGTTTCCGTTGCTAAAAATAGCAACACATCAGGTTTTTTTCAGTTTTTTTTTTTAAAAGGTGCGCAAGGTCCGATAAATGTCCTCCAAAGCAAACCATCCCATTTTTAAAGGTGTTTCATTGGCTACCGGCTTCGCAAAACATAAAACGACAAACCAGTTTGCAAAAGCTCTTTGACTATGTTTTAAACAAAACCAGGCTAAAAAAACTGATTATTTTAATATTTATTTTCTGACTAGGATAAAAATAAAAAATAGCCCTTAACCCACAAATAAATTTTACATGCATATATTAAAATTTTAATGATTTATTTTATCAATATGCATAATAATTGATTTGTCACTATTCTACTAATACCATTTATTTTATTAGTTGATTTAAATTTTTATCCCAAAAAATAATATAAATAGACTAATTTAATATTTTATATGACAAAAACTAACCATTTTAATATTTTAAAAAATAAATTGACCAGTTTTAATATATTTAGGTATAAAAATTGACCGGAAATATTATTTAAGTATTTTTATTTTCTTTGGAACTACACTATTTTGTCAGGATGTAATAGTGCTACTGAGCACATTTGGACCATGTGACAGTGCTTATGCCGGGGATCGCATGGTTCAAATGCATACGTACCGAATTATTTGAAAAGTAAAAATATTCTTATAATTTCTTTAAAATGACTCTAAAGTCTTCTCTTCAATATTATTCAAAATATTTTTATAATTATTGAAAAAATTTTAAAATGCTCTATTTTGATATTTTAATTAAAAAAAAACTCGAAATAAAATAGGATATCCAAGAAGAATGTTTGAATTATATTCTCTTGATAAACATTACCGTAACTCATTGTTTAAATTCAACAAAATAATTGTACGGCTTCCGTAATTTTAGTGTTAGAAAAAGGACATACAGAATATTAAACCATCAATAGAAAATATTTAAAAGGATTCCACTGATACAGTAAATGGTATAAATAGCAGGGGCCGCATCACATCAGTTTTTTTTTTTTTCTCTTACCAGCTCTAAAAAAAACTAACATTAAATTTAGCGGAACTTAAATTTTTATTGCTAATTTTAGCAATAAAAATTTATATTTCATTGTTAAAATTGATCAATTCATCAAATCTTGCAATACTGAATTTAACAACGGAATTCAATTTTCATTGCTAAAAATAACAACTGCCGAATTATCAACCGAAATTTTCGTTGCTATTTTTGATTAGCAACGGAACATTGATATTTTTCGTTGCTAATTTTCATTGTTAAATTACAATTTTCTTGTAGTGTGCTTAAACACACGTGACATAATACGTTAGCAGCCACGTTACCGAAAGATATCATATCACACAATACGTTAACATGCCACGTTATATTTCTGGACACACTTGACTTTTTATAGTGATGTGGCTGCTGACGTATCATGTCACGTATATCCAGGTATATGACG
Organism: Excoecaria agallocha; assembly: GCA_037975025.1. Taxonomy (NCBI): domain Eukaryota; kingdom Viridiplantae; phylum Streptophyta; class Magnoliopsida; order Malpighiales; family Euphorbiaceae; genus Excoecaria; species Excoecaria agallocha. The sequence goes on along the minus strand of CM075816.1, from coordinate 17,181,539 downwards.
TGATGTGTCACGTCAATATTCTGACAAGAGTAATTATCGAAATCAGTTAAGATGATTTTTTTATAAAAAGATGATAAATTTAGTAATATTTAAGTTATAAAAAATAAATTAGTTATTTTTGAATGATTAGACGTAAGTTCAGTAATCATAAATAAAATTGAACCGAACTATCTTATAAATAAACTTTCAGAATAAAATATAAAACGTGGCAGTTAATTACTTGATACCATTAATAATTTTTTTATTACTGTTCGACATGAATGGAGATAAATTTCTATGAAATGATGTGATATTTTGTCTTTTTCATAAGTCCAAAATTATCTTGATGATTGTAATCATTAGATTCATAGCTTTTCAAAACTCCCCTTTTATAATCTATCCGTCTACTTGAAACATAATTGATAATCGAGTTATGACTAATTTACAACCAAACAATAGCATGGAATCTCAACAAAATTAATATGCAATAAATACTTTTATTTTATTTAACAAAGCTAACGTCTCTGCCTTATTTACTTTACTTTTCTTTTAGCTTACTCTGTTAACTACTACTCTGTTACTTTACTCTTTTCTCGCTTCTGTGTATGTATATAAATTGTCAAAAACATATCAATGAAGTGTGAAATTCATTTTCTCCTAAATCTTATTTTCCAAGATTAACATGGTATCAGAGCAAAAATAACTGCCTTTTTTCTCTATTTTCTTGGCTTCTCTCATCTCCCAAACACCTTTTTCTTGCTTCTCTATTTTTTGTTTTTCTTCTAGATCTGTTGAGATCTAGTTATGACGAAACCTGAAGACACTCCCTCACATCCACTTTATCTTCATCCCAATGAAAGTTCGTCGACGATACTAGTTTCTCCTCCTTTAGATGCATCCAATTACTATACTTGGTCCAGATCTATGTTGCAAGCTTTAAAATCCAAGAATAAGATAAAATTCATCGATGTAACCTTACCAACACCACAAGACAGTGATTCGAACTTTGATACTTGGGATCGGTGCAATACTATTGTGTTAACATGGATCACGAATTCTCTTTCACCTACCATTAAACAGAGTATTATGTGTATTGAGACAGCGACTGACCTTTGGAAAAAGTTTCGAGATCGCTTCTCTCAGGGAGATTTTGTGCGCATCTCTAATTTACAGCATGAGATTGCTCTTCTTGTTCAAGGTGATTCCTCTATTACTAAGTATTACGCAAACCTTAGAAGTACTTGGGGTGAGTTACACAACTTTCTTCCAATTCCTAACTGTGAGTGTATTCCCTTTGTGAATGTAATGCCATTGGTGTTATACGTGGCTATAGACAATCGGACCAGATAATAAAGTTCTTGAGAGGATTGAATGATAATTTCTCAAGATTGAAATCACAAGTTTTGATGATTAAACATTGCCATCCTTGAACAAAGTTTTCTCTATGGTTGTACAACATGAAAGTCAGATTTTAAACCCAAGACTAAATAAATCCCTTGCTTTCAAAACAAAAAGTACTAACCAAAACACTTCGAAATCGAATGCTAAAAATGCAGCTAAGTCATATAACAAAAAGCCTTTATTTACTTTCTGCAACATAACTGGGTACACTGTTAAAAGATGCTCCAAGAAGAATGGTTATCCTCCTAGATATGGTAGCAAGCAGAGAAATTATGGCAACAAAAATGCTACAGTCAATGCTAACCAGGTTCAATCTTGGCAATCCGAATCTAAAGACAATTTAGAAGATTCATCCTCTTTTTCCAGCATGCCTGAATTTCCTTTCACAAAAGAACAGTGTTAGCAATTTCTTGCAATGTTGCAGACTAATCAAAGCCATATTCTAAAATCTATCGCTATTGTGAATATGGCCATGAGCAAACAGGACACTGTCACTGGATGCACAACCAGTTCTCCTGCCTTATGCTTAAATTTCTGGTATTGTCTTATCTTCTCACACTATCAGTCATGTATAGGTAAAATGAAATGGATTGTAGATTCAAGAGCTACATATCATATCACTTGTGATTTTTCTGCATTTCAATCTGCTTGTGTTGTAAAAAATTTTATAGTTCATCTTTTAAATTCCCAACAATCAGAAGTCACCTTTATTGGAAACATTAAACTCAATGATCAGTTGATTTTAACTGATGTACTATATGTTTCAAGATTTTCTTACAATTTGGTATCTGCTAGTAGGCTTGCGTTCAATGACATATGTTGCTTATTTATGTGCAACTACTACTTTATACAGGATATGACTCGGTAAAGGATGATTGGGTTAGCTAAAATGCACATAAGAGTTTATCATATGCTCTCTACATGTCTTGTTTCATCACAAAGTTGAAATTCTTGTAGTCAAGCCATTTTACCAGATTTTGTTGTTTCTGTAAATGCTGTTAAAAAATTTGATATATGGCATTTTAGGCTTGGTCATGTTTCTAAAGGTAGGACCACCCTATTACTCAAAGATATTCCCTTTCTCAATGTAAATAAAAGTCATTCTTGTGGTGTATGTCATTTGGTGAAGCAAAAACAATTGAGTTTTTCACTTAGTAAATCTAGTAAATCTAAGTCTGCTTCTTGTTTTGACTTGTTACACATGGATATATAGGGTCCTATTTTGCCCTCTATTGATGGATTCTGTTACTTGCTTACTATTATCGATGATTATTCTCGTTTCACTCGGTGTTATTTGATGAAATCAAAGTCTGAAGTCAGAACTATAATGATCAATTTTTGCAAGATTGTTGAAGTTCAGTTTGGAAGAAATGTGAAATGCATTAGAAGTGACAATGGCCAAGAATTTAATAATACCTCATTTTAAGTAGAGAATGGCATTATTCAACAGTTATCCTATGTAGAAACCCCTGAGTAGAATGATATAGTTGAACGCAAACATCAGTACATCTTAAATGTTACCTATAATTTGTTGTTCCAATGTCATCTACCTAAAACTTTTTGGTCATTTGCTCTTTGTCATGTAATTTTTCTCATCAATAAGCTCCCATCTCCAGTGATAAATTATTCTACTCTTTATGAAAAGTTGTATTGTCAACGGTTTGATTATTGTCAACTGAAAGTTTTTGGGTGTTTATGTTATGCTTCAATGATCAAACAAAGTCGTGCAAAGCTAGATCCACGAGCTCTAAAATGTGTATTTTTGGGATTTCGAGATAGCATGAAGGGTTATCGGGCTATGGATTTAAAATCCAGACAAATCTTAGTGTCGAAACATGTTGTTTTCTATGAAGATTCATTTCCTTACTCTTCATCGACTGAATCGAATTTTGACTCTTTGCTCCTCCCTCATGCTGTACTAGGTTCATTTCCTACTCCTTCTGATTCTTCTTTGCTTTTAAATCATTCAACAAGATCAAAATGACCTCCTACTTATCTCAGCTATTATCATTGTAACCTTTTTCATTCCACCCCTTTTTTGCTATCTTTTGAACCTGGTACCCCTCATCCCCTTTCCAAAACTTTAGGTTATAACAGGTTGTCATCTTCCCATAAAACTTTTGCCTTAAGCATTACCAATGAAACTAAACCCAAATCTTTTATTCAAGGTTCGAAAGATCCCAGATGGGTTGATGTTATGATGAGGAGTTACAGGCCCTTGAAACTAATCACACCTAGATTCTTACTTCTTTACCTCCTGGTAAGAAGTCTATTAGTTACAGATGGATGTATCATGTCAGATACAATTCAGATGGTTTTGTTGACCATTTTAAAGCTAGGTTGGTTGCACAGGTTTCACTCAACAAGCAAGAGTTGATTATTTTGAGACATTCTTTCATGTTGCAAAACTTACTACAATTAGAGTCTTGCTTGCATTATCTGCCATCAATAATAGGCATGTTAAGCAACTTGATATTAACAATGCTTATTTGCATGGAGATTTGTTTAAAGATGTCTACATGGATCTTTCACCAGGATACAATCCTTTGGCTTCTCTTCATGTAATTTGCAAATTGCAAAAGTCCATTTATGGTCTTAAACAAGCTAGCAGACAATGGAATGTGAAGCTAAAGGAAGCCTTGCTTAGTCAATCTTTTGTTCAAAATTCCTCGGACCATTCTTTGTTTCTCAAACGTTATTTTTCTTCCTTTATTACCCTTTTGGTATATGTTAATGATGTGATAATTGCTAGCAATAGCCCAGCTAAAATTCTAAAGATTAAATCATACTTGCATGATTCTTTTAAAATTAAAAACCTTGGCCCTCTCAAATATTTTTTGGGTTTTGAAGTTGCACACACCTCCAAGGGTATTTTCTTCTGTCAACGTAAGTATGCTATTGGAAGAATTTGGTTTTCTTGATTGCAAACTTGTGTCTACTCCTATGGTGCCTAGGTCATTCACAGTTAATTCTCTTCTCTTCGAATATGTTTCCTCTTACAGAAGGTTGATCGGCTAATTATTATATTTGACTAATACTAGGCCTAATATATCTTTTCCCATTCAAAATCTTTCTCAATTTTTGGCCTCTCCTACACAAGCCCATTTTTAGGCAGCCACCATAATTTTACGGCATCTTAAGGGCAGTCTAGGTTAAGGGCTCTTCTTTACCGCTAATTCTTCTCTTCAGCTATAAGGTTTTGTTGATGCTAATTGGGCATCTTGTCCAATTATGAGCAAATTTATTGCTGGGTATTGTATGTTCCTTGGTAATTCATTAGTCTCCTGGAAGTCAAAAAAGCAAAGTACAATGTCTCGTAGTTCTTCTGAGGCTGAATATCAATCTTTTGCTATGGCTTCTTATAAGGTGTAATGGTTACTGTATCTCTTGAAGAACTTAGGCTGTGATCATCCTTAGGCTATTTTGCTCTTTTGTGATAATTAGTCTGCTATTCACATTACAGATAATTCGGTTTTCTATTAACACACAAAGTATATAGAGCCTGATTGTCATCTTATTCGAGATAAGTTGAAACAAAGTGTTCTGAAGCTTTTTCCTGTTCGTTCTACTGCTCAACTCGCAGAGACTTGTTCACCAAACCTTAACGTCTTCCTGCTTTCCAGTGGTTGATTTCCAAGTTAGGATTTTTGAACATATATACTCCTCAGCTTGCGGGGGGTAATATGCAATAAATACTTTTATTTTATTTAACAAAGCTCACAACTATGCCTTATTTACTTTTCTTTTAGCTTACTCTGTTAACTACTATTATGTTACTTTACTCTTTTCCCGCTACTGTGTATGTTTATATATTGTTAAAAACATATCAATGAAGTGTGAAATTCATTTTCTCCCAAATCTTATTTTCTAAGATTAACAAAAATAATGATAGATTCATCACTAGAGTTTAATTAAAAATTTATAAAATTTTTATAGAGATAGATATTTTTGGTTGTAAATTAACTTTTCATTTATTTAATTCAAAAAATTATTATTGATCAGATTTAGTGATGAAAAAAGCAGTCCTAAAATAAATATTATAAATAATATAGTGCAGAAATACATTTCAATAAAAAATCAGAAATTTGTTGAAAAGTTAGCAATGTATGAAAATTTTATCTAAATTGGGTTGAGCAAGTTATATGAATCAAACTAATAGTGCATTACCACATATACATATTTTAACCACCATCTCAACTAATTTTACATATATGGTAATACATTATTAGTTTAGTACAAATCTTAGAAAAAATGTTATTCCAAATCAGATTGATAAAAAAATTCATGGAACAAGTTAATCTTTTATTGATCGATGTTTTAATGTCAATGGCTATTTTTTGAATTTTTGTTTCAAAAAGAGTTCAAATCTCTGGAATACCTAATTATATCATTAAAATTAAAACTTGCAACTAATTTGATGTCCTAAAAATTATTTATGGTTTTAGGCCGTTATATATGAGCTAACATAATTAACTACATATGATTAAGTTTTATATTCTCACTACACATTCAACATCAACACTAGGAATAAAAAGTACATAAATTGCTCTATCTATCTAGTAAATCTAAGGATTAGTTAGCCTAGGTGTAGCAGCAAGAACTAAGGGCTTCATCTTCTTAACAACAATCTCAAATTTATCAGATAATTCCAGCTCTTCTCCTTGTGGCAATTTCTATTCGAATGAATGCAATAGTGAAGCCAATACATACATTATAGTCCTTTCTGCTAAAGGAATTCCTGTGCAAATTCTCCTTTCCGATCCAAAAGGGAGATACTAAAAATTATTGCCTAAGTAATCATCTCACCATCATTATTCAAGAATCTCTCATGCCAAAACTTCAAGGGATTATCCCAGTAAAGAGGATCCCTATAAATAGCATAAACATTAAAGTCAATAGTAGTGCCCTTAAGAATTGTATGGCCACTGATCGTGCAAGATTAGCTTGAAGCATGAGGCACCAATAGAGGAACTGGTGGATAAAAACACGTCACCTTTTTGCACACAGCATCAAGAAACTATAACTTGGGCAAATGAGACTTTTCTAAAATGTTATCGCTGCCAACAACTTAGTCTAATTCTTGATACATTTTCTTCATTACTACTGGATTTATCATTATCTTTGCCATTGCCCATTCCAGCATGGTAGATGTTGTGTCTATGCTACCGACCATAATATCCTATCAAGAGCACGTAAAATCATTCCATAAAATCACAAATTATTATCAAATATAAACATAGATTGCGTATGATTTTTTATACCAATAACAAGTCTTTGAGTTGGTTCATAATGATTGATGTTTCAGAATCTTCATGCTTGTAAAAATCAAGTAGAATTTGCAAGAAATCTTTCTTTCCTTCATTGCTTTCTGTGCTTGTATTCAACCGTCGCTCTATCACAAGATTAATAATCTGGTCAAAGCATAAGTGTACTCTTCTTGTTTGTTGCTCTATACCCTGCAATTCAAACCTCACCAACATCGAAAAAATGTCAAAAACGTTTGGTTTTGCTAGTAGTACCATAAGCTCCCTTGCCAATTTTTGAAACTCTACTATAAACTAGATAGTTTTGTCACCTTTATGTGTGCCAGCACACAACATGCTAATGGCAGCATTGACAATTATTATAAACAAGTTGTGTGTTTTTCATATATTTTATTAATAGTGGTTGTGTTTAAATACAGAGAGTACTTTATAGAGATGTGCTCTAAAGAATTGACAAGATATATTACAACAGAAGAATAACAAAAAGATAAAATACTACTCTAACTAATATTTAAAATTGGTATTTTCGTGATCGTCGAATGTATGTTTAACACGTCCCCGCAAGATTGAGGCTTCATTGGAGACTTCGATCTTGGAGCAAAAAAGACAAAAATGACGACGACTCAAGGCTTTGGTGAAAATATCTACAAGTTGGTCTTTGGTGGGGATGTGACAAACATTGAGATGACCAGCTGCAACACATTCTCACATAAAATGATAATCAAGAGAGATATGCTTCATGAGTGAGTGAAAGACGTGATTCGCACAGAGATAAGTAGCACTAGTATTATCACAAAAAAGACTGGGACATAAGGTAGCTTAATCCCCAATTCAAGAAGTAAATTTTGAATCCACATGATATCAGCAGTAGTATTAGCAATGGCTTTGTACTCAGCTTCAGATCATGACCTTGAGATAGATTTTTGACGATTGGACTTCCAAGAGATTGCATGAGATCCTAAATAGATAATATAAGCTGTTGTAAACCGACTATCATCATGATTACCACCCCAATCTGAGTCACTAAAAGTAGTCGATTTTAGAGAGGTGTCCTTCTTTAAGAAAAGGCCATAAAAAATGGTGCACTTTAAGTAATGTAGAACAAGCTTTAGTTTAGTTCAATGCAACTCAGTGGGTGAATGCATAAACTGAGAAAGGTGATTTACAGCAAAAGACACATCCGAACGTGAGAGAAAGATATTAAGCCCACCAACTAATTTTCTGTAAGGAGTTGGGGATGGAGGTACTGGTGGGTCAGGGGATATAGACTGAGAGCTTAATGGTGATATAGGAGTGGAGTTTGAATTATGTAAAGGTGGGTGAGAATCATAATTTAGAGAGGAAATAGGAGCAAAGGACACGAAATTAGATGGGAGGACAGGTGTATGGGATGTGGAAGGTGGGTGAGAAATACAAGTAATAAGTGGAGAAGTGGGTGGATGCATTGAATAAAGTGAAGGAGAAGTACTTACAGTGGGATACACATGGGAGGTGTCCATTGCTGTCAAGGAAGACAGAAAATGTCTATTATGGTCTTGCATTGGAAAGATATGCTCAATGAATTTTACATGTCGAGAGAGATAAATCTTTTTGGAAATTGGATCATAACATTTGTAAGCAGATTGACTTGTGGCATAACCAAGAAAAACACATGGTGATGATCTGAGTTGAAGTTTGGAGGTAGCATATGGGTGTAACCATGGGTAGCATAGAAAACCAAAAACCTTAAGTCTAGAATAATTAGGAGTGCGATGAAACAACCGTTGAAATGGTGACTAATTTTTTAGGACTGGAGTCGAAAGTCGATTAATGAGATAGACAACTATTTGAAAAGCATAAGACCAGTAAGAAGAAAGAAGAAAGGTAGCATGGAGGAGAGTTAAACCAGTTTCAACAATATGAAAAGGTCTCCTTTCAGATGTTTCATAGTGTTTGAGTGTGTATGGAGGTGTTTTAAAGTGATATATACCATGAGAATTGAGAATAGGAGTTAAGGAAATATATTCCCCACCATTATCAGTGTATATTATTTTAAGCAGATTTTGAAAGAATTTTTCAACTAATAATTTGAACTGATAGAATAGAGGTGCAACATCAGATTTTTTTCTTCATAGGATAAAGCCAAACATACTTACTGAAATGATCAACAAATATCAAGTAATAGCGAAAGCTATAGATAGATAATTTCGTAGGACCCCAAACATCAGAATAGACTAACTCAAGTGGCTGAGAACTATTCAGAGAATTTTCAACAAATGGTAGCTTATGACTTTTATTGGAATCACAAGAATTACAGTGAAATTTTGAAACAAACAATGAAGGAAACTGCAAAGAACATGAACGAAAAATTGAACGGATAATAGGAAAAGAAGGATGACCCAAACGTTGGTGCCATTCACTAAGTTGAGATTTGGTGGTATGATGAACTTGAGGATGCATTGAGCTGGGAATGCAGTAGACATCATTGATGTTCTCCCCGTAAAGCATTGGTGCCCCCGTGCATAGATCCTTCACAATAAAGTACAATAGAAAAAATTCAAGTGAGACATTATTGGATTAGAAAAATTTAGAAACAAAGATTAAGTTATTTTTGATAGAAGGTGCATAAAGAATGTTGTCTAAATTAAATGAAGTACTATCATGAACAAGTTTAGCATTGCCAATATGAGTTATCTGTAAACCTGTACCATCACCAAGACTGATTTCATCTGGACCACCATAGTCTGAAAATTGTTGCAAATTATTGACATCGCCAGTAATATGATAGGAAACACCTGTGTCAAACAACCATGATTGAGGAGTGGATTTGTGAACTGAAGCCATATTGGCCGTGGGTTGAGCAGGGAGATGAACATTATTGTTCCTAAGGAATTTAGCTAACTTGCGGCACTCATGCGTTTGATGACCAGGTATCTCACAAAAATTACAGAAAATATTAGATTTGGTGTTTGGTTTGGAAGAGTTTCCATTAAAACGATTTTGGGTGTTTGAGGCATTACGATTGGAGTTATTTTGTGATATGTTATTCCAAGAACGATTGGAACGATTGTTATTGGACTGTTGAGTGGTGTAATTTGTTGTTGCAATAGTAAGGGAAGGATTGGAATTTACTGAACGTTTAAGTCTGCATTCAAAATCCTTTAGTTTATCAAATAGTTCATCAAAGGTAATGGTTGTATCACGAACACGAACAGGAGCAACAACATGATCAAATTCTTCTCCAACACCCTTCAAAACAAGCATGGTCAAGTTTTCTTTGGCAATCAGAGTATCAACCATAGCAAGAGCATCAGCAGTGCTTCTAATGTCTTGCATGTATTCTGAAATAGAATGATTTCCACGTGGATTATCATGAAGTCGTTCTTTAAGAGACATGATGTGAGAACAAGATTTATTTGCAAAAAGAATGGAGAGACGATTCCATGCTTCCTTGGAGGAGAAGACCGCAGAGATATTAGATTGAATTTCAACTACACAACTGCCTAGTATTGCATTGAGGATGAGTTGATCTTGTCTGTACCAGATAATAAAGTCTAGGTTTGCAATGGTTTTTGTAGTTTCTTATGGATCATAATTGTTGTAGCAAGTTATGAACTACTACCGTCAATATGGCTAAGGAGATTATATCCAATAAGAGCAAAATGAAGTTGGGTTTGCCAAACAGAAAAATTGTTTTGAGTAAGTTTAGTAAGAAGGTAAGAGGGAAAATTGAAAGAGATAATATGATTTTCAGTGACAGAAGAGGCCATGGATCTGTTTAGAGAGCTTTTAATCAATTGTTGCTCCGATACCATATAAACAAGCTATGTGTTTTACATATATTCTATTGACAGTGGTTGTGTTTAAATACAGAGAGTACTTTGTAGAGATAAGCTCTAAAGAATTGATAAGATTTGTTACAATAGAAGAATAACAAAAAGATAAAATACTACTCTAACTAATATTTGAAATTGGTATTTCCGTGATCTTTGTATGTATGTTTAACAGTTATGTCCAATACCAAATCACCAAAATCTACCGGGCTTCCAGCTTTGTTATACAATTGGCGGATAACTCTATGCACCTCTTGCTTTTGCAGTGGATAGCAGGCATGGATGCTTGAGTTACTAAGCATTTATGGAATAAACACTTTGCGCATTTTCTTCCATTCGGGACCATAATTGTTAATAGCAATATCATTGCAGCCGTAAGAGTGGATTCTAGCAAATATTGGCGGATCCCAATTTGCAAATATCTTGTCATTCACTCGAAGAACTTGTTTGGCTAGGGATGGTGAGCTGATGACTATGCATAGTTTGTTTCCAAGCCAGAGCTTGTAGATAGGGCCATAAACAGTAGCAAGTTCAGTGAATTTCTTGTGAAGGAAAGTGCCTAGAAATGGTAAATGTAGCCAACCACTGGCAAGCCTCTTGGGCCTAGAAGCAATGGAGCTTTTGAATTCTTTGATTTATTGATTATACGGGTTAATTTTATCTATGATCACTGGACTTACGCCTAATAATCGCCCAAAAGTAATTGACTTATTTTTTATGACTTAAATGTCACTAAACTTATCACTTTTTAGCAGAAAAGTTATTTTAACCAATTTTCGGCGATTACTCTTACTGGAATGCTGATGTAGCACATCACGTTATATGCCTGGACACACGTAGCATGACATGTCAGTAGCCACGTCACCAGAAGAGGCCATGTGTATCCAAAAATATGACGTGGCGTGTGATATGACCTCTTTCGATGATGTGGCTGCTAACATATCATGTCACGTGTGTTCAGGCATATGGCATGGCATGCCACGTCAGCATTCTAACAAGAATTATCGCCAAAAATCGGTTAAGATGACTTTTCTGCAAAAATATGATAAGTTCAGTGATATTTTAGTCAAGAAAAATAAGTCAGTTACTTTTGGACGATTAGGCGTAAGTCCAGTGATCATGGGTGAAATTAACTCTTGATTATACTGAACAACAAGAGCACTCCAAATACAGTTGTTGATATGGTGAGAAACAATTTGGTATCCCACCACAAGGACTACAAGCTAGATAACATGTTTAATTTTAACTGGTGAATTGGTAATGTGGAAATTCTGAACCTCGACTTCATATTTTAGACATTTTATTGATTTATTTTTAGCCTTTGGAAGGTTGATATTTTTGAAACTTAATCCTTGCCCCCCACATGATAATGTTCAAATCATAATTATGGATCTGCAAAGAGCCACGTGAATATGGTATGCAATGTTAACAATATGCAACAATGGAAAGCCATTCCATTAAAAAATATTATCTTTTTATTTTTAATCGTATGGAATGCATTAGTGCGTACCGTGAACACCTATATGCTCGATAATCACCCATAACCTTCTCTTCAACGGTGGGGAAGGAGAAGGGCAATTTTCTTGCTGCTAGCAAGCAATGACAAATTTTTATGATTTTTTCTCATGTTTGGGTAGCCCATAATTATTAGATTTATCGTTAAATTAAAAGCTCTCATCTAACCAGTAGAAATACTCTAAAATTATACAGTCCATTTAAAAATATGAGAAAGAAATTTAACTAAAGTTATATTTTTCATTTTCCAGTAGATTTTTCTTGTAAGAACCACCTGTATAGTTTAGAATGTTGTCATTTTTGTTAGAGGTAGTGATGATATTTTAGAGGTTTTTGAAAAAAAAAAATTGGAAAACTAATGTGTCCAAACCAAAAATTTATGTTAAGATGTTCAATTTTTAATGTTTTTAACTAGTGATTTTTAGTTAATTGAGCGTGCATATATATATATATATATATATATATATATATATATATATATATATATATATATATATATATATATATATATATATATATATATATATTGCCACACGTATACACTGTCAGATAGATAAAATATATATATATATATATATATTGCCACACGTATACACTGTCAGATAGATAAAAACCTTTGTTCTTTTTACTTTCCATTAGATCGGATTGTATCTATACGTGCCCATTATTTACGCGCATATATCATAGAAAGATGCATATATAAAGAACCTAAAGCTATTTTTAATTTATTTTCTAAATTTGTATAGATCCTATAAGAAATTGATTTTATTCTACAATTTTTTATATTTATTTTGATTTCTGTAGGAAATAAAATGAAAAATAGTGAGGTTATTAATAACAGCAACGTATTACCAATGGAATCGAAAATTTATTGCAAAATGTGGTGGCAAATCTTTGGTGCGTTCTTAGATTTTTTGACAAAATTCAGCCACCAGGGTTTATTTTTTTATTTCCATTAAATTCTTGAGACAGATTTTTCCATCAGTAAAAGTAAATGTTTATTGTGATAATTATGAAGTGTATGGATGACTATCAAAATTATCCCTCTCCACGTTCTAGTAGAATTCTACTACTTTTATATTGTACCTATATAAATAACTCATTGTGGTTATTTAATATCTACAACAAATAAGAAAAAATTCTCTATTTATATTATATTTGTCTTTACTTTAATTAGTTTTATAACACATTATTAGTATGATAGTCTCTATTGATTATTGAAAGTCGGTAGTTTACGATAATCCGGCTCAAAGGAATCAAGAATTAAAATTTACAAGATTAAACGGTAAGTCAATTTAATTCGCAAACTTTGAATTATTTTAATTCTCATAAGTTAATGAGATTGATTATGTAAGGTCCCAAAGAATACGCTAATATGATTGATGTATAGTAAAGAGAGAAATTGAAAATGGTTCAATGTAAAATAATTATTAATCATGTAATCAAGACGTAATTAGTATTAATGTAAAAGTGAAGAGCAATTTTGTAAATTGTTACTTTAGGGATAAATGTGCATTATTATCAAATAAGTGGGGATAATGTATTAAAATGAGTTAATATAGTGTGTGAGTGGTAATTAAGATTAATTAGAGGGCGTAAAGTGCAAGTTCTTAATGGCCAAACAAGTGATCCAATTAGAGGCAAGCATATGTCTCCTTCTAGAAAGACAAAGAAAAAGCAAAAGAAAGAGAGAAAAAAAATCTGCCTTTTTGGTGGGTTGGTTGGCCACCTAATGGCCAAGAAAATTCCAGCAATTCTTCTTCCTTTGCATACTAAACTTGTGCTCAAGGTTTTACTTAAAAGGGGGCTTATGCAAATTGGCTAATTTAAGGTGAATTTTATGGAATTTTTGCTCAAAATTTGCTCATTTATTTGCTTTAGAACATGAAAAGCTGGAATTATAGATGAGATTTGATATTGATGTGTATTCATGATGTGATTTAATTGGTGAAACTAGCAAGAGCAAAGAAAAAGAGAAGGAGGAATTCTAGAAGAGTAAACTTGGATCAATTTTAAAGGTATGGGAGTTTCTACTTCACTTGAATGCATTCAAGTTGTTCTAGGGTTATAAATACATTGTAATATAATGTTATTTGATGTTAGAGTTCGTAGATGTTGAATAGATGTATGAAAAGAGTAATTTATGCCTTAAAAGATGACATAGTGAAAATCTGCTTAAGGTTCACTTGAACCAGTTTTAGTGTAAAGAGCATAACTCTTTTTGTAGATGCCCAAATAAGGTAAATCCAATTGAAAATGAAACGTAAGACATATATCTAAAACTTTGTAGAAGACATGAAAACTTTAATCTATCCCTAAAGTCCTCAAAATTTAGCTTGAAGTTGAGTAATGTTTGCTACCTATCATACAGAGCAGTCCGCACTAGTTTATATATATCCTGATATTTAGATATCAGAATTAAGTGATTTTTAATGTTTTAGAAACTAGATACATAGAGGAACAACTTTGTAGAAGAACACTTTTTCTAAAAATGTCGTTTATTGTGTCTAAATTGATATACAAGTTAGATACTGAAAGTAGTTGGCAGGATTTTGTGAGCAGGGAGATAAGCCCTCTGTTGCAATCGCGACCCATGTCGCCCTCGCAAAAAAACACATCCACTCCCACCAAGAAACGCCATAATTGAAGCCAATGTGACATCTAAGGGTTCCAAACATTACCACAACCATTTTAGACACTTTTTAGCCTAATGAGGCCATATTAAGCGTGGAATTAAAAGAATGGATGCATATATGATCTTTAAGTGTATAATGATGCAATGTGATGACTGTGATAAATGATATGCCTAGTGTTACATATTTTATGAAGTGGTAACTATATTTGAAGTGTATTTTTAAGTAAAGTTAATTATGCATCATATGGGGATATTTTTTGTATGTTCTATTATGTATAAACTCTATGACCTTGAATGTATCGAATATGATAACCTTGAGTGATTAAAAACTTATTAAACCTGAATTTCAGATAGTAGTGATGGATAGGCATGCTTATAAGGGGATAGTGATGATAGCTGCTAGTGTTGACACCTTTTAGTGTCTAGTAAATCAATACCTTTTGGTAACTAGTGATTGGCACGTTTTGGTATCTAGTGAATCGATACCTTTTGGTATCTAGTGATTGGCATCTTTTGGTATCTAGTGAATCGATACCTTTCGGTATCTAGTGATTGGCACCTTTTGGTGTCTAGTGAATTGATATCTTTTGGTATCTAGTGATTGGCATCCCAATGGTGTTTAATGATACGATACATATACGGTATCTAGTGTTTTCAAATGTCCATGCCTATACCGAGTATAAGCTACAAAAGTGATTATGAGAAAATGGAAGTAGTGCTAGCAATGGGTATGATATAGAAGATTATTGATTTATTCATGGCTATTATTCTTAAAACTAATGATTTATACAGTTTGCATACATATATAATGTAGTTAATACATATGCAAAAATTAAGTGTACAATAATGGTAATGAGATATGCTCAAGTGATGAATGAGTTATGAAATGTATGGTTAATGTGTTATCTATTAGTTAATACATAGTATAAATATACGTTTAGAACTATATGGTTCTGATTCTCGATTTTGGGATACATAGGAAGCTTGGAATACAAATTTCGAGTTCGAACCAAATGTTCAATGTAAATGTTAAGTATTCTAGTGTTAGTGGTCTTATAAAGAATTGACTTGTAAGAGTAGTCTGAGTGTTATTAACAACGTTAAGGTACTAACTCAATATAGCAATTTAATGTGAGTGTGTTATGAATTGAGTAGAATCAATGACTAGTGGAGATAGTTAAATCAAAATAAATAGTCAATTTGTTTGTATGCTTAAGAGTGATTCTAGCAAAGAAGTAAATATGTCATTAGTTATACGATTAAATTATTATTTTTTATAAATAATTGGTCTTATGTATTGCATGAGTAGGTTTTGAATTGAAGATGTCCTGGAGACTAGATCTTTGGCACTCGGGAAGGATTTCTCGAAGATGTAATGTAGACTCTAGAAAATAGTATATTTTATACATCTCTTATTGTATACCTAACTAAGACATAGTGAAAAATACATATGCAATTAAAACTTTGTAACTGTTATAAAGATTCTAATTTAAAGATATGTGTCAGCCATTAAGTCTGAGTAAATTGTCGTAGTGAAGCTTGTATTAGCTATATCGATATGACTATAGTGAGTGTAGCATTTTGCGAATACTCCTGAAGGGTGTGAGGATGTTACAGATTAAGGGTTAAGTACTTATACCCTACAATAAATTTTAAAAAACTTCAATATACAAAATTATTAAGAAATAAATATGAGAATAGCATTTTCATTGTTGTGGACATTAACATGATTTTAGTGATTTATTTTGCATAATTATAAATTGATCCTTGCTTAATTATATTTTAATCTTTATATTATATATATGATGAATATATTTTATGTAAAGCCATATTTTGGTTTTCAATTTACTATATGCATATTTTTGTTATGTGCAATATAATTATTTGAAGGCTCCTGAAGAGTTATAATGCAATTATTCGGATACAATTTATTATATTTCTCCAATATATCCCGCAAAAATTTATTTTTAAAAAGTTTATTGATTAATTGATACTAATATTAGTAAACTTGAAGTTTATTGATTATGATAAAGTTGAAAATTAATAAAATACTAATAAACATATAATTTATTGACTGTCGCAAATATTAGTAAACCCGAAGTTTACTAACTATTTGATATTAATATTAAAAAATTTAATGTTTATCAATTGATATAAATATTAATATAATAAAAATAGTAAACCTAAAGTTTACTAATTAACAATTAATTACTTGGTATAATTGGTTTGACCATCTCGAATCGATTATAATGAATAAATTATTGAGAATTCATATATTTATTAGAGAACTAGAATTTTATTTGATTCAATTTAAAAAATTCTCATAATTTATTTATTCTCAAGAAATATTACTAAAGTATCACTAGCTAATAAAGGAATAGAATTCCTTTTATTCTGGAATGAATAAGATAATATATATGGGCATACTATCCACCATGTGAACCACTCAAATGTTTTATGATTTTTGAAAGATGCATTGATAAAATGATCACATGTGTATTTATTATTAACTCACAACCTACAGTTTGTGAGATTATTCAAATTAAGTGCATAATTTCTAGAATATGCAATCAAGATATTTTCTTGATAATGCTGGTGATCATATGTTACGGATAAATGATTATTATAAGCTTGTTGTACATATTCATACTCAAAGATCTAGCAAAAATATTTATTTAATGCCTCTGAATAATTGCTAGATATTTTTATGAGAATAATAGTGTTATTTTTATATATGGATATATAATATTACATGTATTATGCCAATAAAGATCATAAAATTCATCAATTGCAATTTTAGTTGAAAATTACATTTTGATTAATAATTTTCCTAATATGAGGGGAAGAAAGCAACTAAAATAAATAAATAAATAAATACATTATGTATATTTTAGATCCTCATATCGTGAACTTGAAGTTCAAAAGATCAGTTAATTATGATGCTAATGTATTTATTAATGTGTAGAGATTTATTAAATCTCATTTGTATTAGCTGCAAATGCTCTAATTTAGAATAATATTCCAGTAGGATAATTTGTCTTGTAAGGTAAATTATTCGGTTCCAAATAAAAATAAAATATATAGATGGCAAACAACAAACAAATCTATATGGTCATATTATAGAGGCAAGTGCTCTTTAAAAAACCTATGAGATAACTAATTTTTAAACTCCAGAAGTGGTTCAGATACTTGAAATTAAATAGGAGATCTCAATGTATCATTTGTCATTAAAATGAATCGAAAATGATAAAGTTATCGACAAACATTTCTTTATAAAAATATTGATGTTGATATTTTCAATATAGTGAGGATCTTAAAATTAAACATGTTGAAAAATACAGATATTAATTGCATTCAATATGAATTTTTGGACCTGCAGTTCAAAATATTGAAAAATATTATGCCAAAAGAGTATAATTGATATTTATGCAATAAACAACGAAGTCATAAAATATGATTTATTTTATGATATTTATTGCAATAAATTGGCATCAATTGTAAAAATACATATTTTCTTATAATGAATGCAATAAGTTTTTACTGTGTGTCAAATTGATAATATATTAGTATATAACTAATTGATATTATTTGCCTATTTGATAATAAAATTTCATATAATTCCTAAAAGATTTATCATGTCTGAAACATATAAATACTTTTGAAAAATTTTATTTAATACAAATATATGCATTGAATTTTATGTATACGATTTTGAAGTATTATAGTTTATCTATTATCATGATTTATTTATGATTTTAATTACTGAAATTCTTAAATAGTTTAAAATGGTTTAACAAATTTTATAAACTAAATTTTGTCTTGACTTAAATATCAAGTACTATTTGATTGAAAGAAAAAAAAATTTATAATGTAATTATATATTTATAAATTATCTTCCATTGAGTACTTCAATGGTTGTAAAGTCACTAGATACAACATATTTCATAATCATATATTATTGTTATTGATACATTATGTAATCATGTATTATATGGTAGTTGTCAAATTGTTACTTAAAATTACATATTGTTTTAAATATTTTTAGTTTTCTATATAATCATATATATTTTATTTGAATAATTTTATTATCTTTAAATAATTTTTGAGAAATATTTAAATTAAGTTACTAAATGAATTCATTTGTTATAGCTATTATATGCTTATGTTGTATACATGTTATGAAATTATTTTATTACATTTGTTTCATTTCTTCAAAAGAATGAAGCAATATAAAATTATAGTCATAAAAATGATATGTTTAAAAAATGATATTACTATTGTATAATTAAATTTCACCACCAGAGGTGGTTGATAATTAAGAGAAATAATAGAAATGGTTAAGAAAATCATTTGAGAATGGATAATTTATTTATGATATAGTATAAAAGTACATTGGTCATGTACCTATTGTACGTATAACTATATTATTAGATTTTATAAAATTTTCCTTTTTGAAAGAATGAAAGATGTGTGGATGAATTTGTACATGTTTATGCACAATATGTAATTTTATAAAATAAGTTTGATTTGTTATTTTTCAGTTCATGCATTATATATCCAGAAGATATATGGTAAGCATATCTAGAAGATATGTGGCTCATTTTTAGAAAAAGAACTTCATAATATTACGTATCGAAACTCTACATACACAAATTTAAAGTTGTATACCAATATATTTTTATAAAGGAAAGAAAAATACACGTTGTACTCTTTTTTTCCTTAATTAATGTTTTTTTTCACTGAATTTTCCTATTAAGGTTTTTAATGAGACAACTTATAATGTATATTAAAAATATTGCGTATTATTTTTTCCTTTATTGAATTTTTATCCCACATAATTTTTTTCAATAGGGTTTTAATGAGCCACGATATATATTAATGGACATTTAAGGAAAAGTGTGTACTATAAATTTCATAGATATGATTGTCTATAACTCATTAAAATTGATAGCATGACTTATCAAATGAAAAAAGCAAACAATTATTGTCCATGCAGGACATTTTATAATATTATTAATCAATTTAAAGTCTGCCAAAAGCGTGTCGATCTTTTAATGGAAAAAATATAAATTTTTGAAAGAAAATATTTAAATAATTTTATATGGATAATTCTTATCCATTGAACATTCCAATAGTTGTTCGCTCTCTTGATGTCAAGAAAGATAATTTTCGTCCACCAGAAGATAACGAAGAGATTATTGATCCTGAAGTACCATATCTTAGTGTAATAGGTGCACTTTTATATCTTGCAAATAGCATTAGACCAGATATAGTTTTTGCAATTAATTTACTAGCAAGATTTAGTTCTACACCAACTCGAAGGCACTAAAATAAAGTAAAACATGTTCTACATTATCTTCGTGGCACTTCTAACATGGTTTTATTTTTTTTTTCAAAAAAGAGTAAATTTAAAATTGGCAGGGTATGCTAATGCTAGATACCTATTAGATCCTCATAAAGCTCAGTCACAAATATGTTATATTTTCACATATGGTGATACTGCTATTTCTTGGCAATCTATTAAGCAAACAATCATTACTACTTTCTCAAATCATTCAGAAATATTAGTCATCCATGAAGCAATCATGAATATGTATGGTTGAAAACCATGACTCAACATATTAAGAAAACAAGTGGGTTGGTAGTGGAGGAAAAATCAATAAAATTATATGAGGATAGTGCAGTATATATTTCACAACTCAAATGTGACTATATCAAAGGAGACAGAACCAAATATATCTCACCAAAATTCTTCTATACTCATGAACTTATGAAAGAAGAACATATCAATGTTTGCAAAGTTCACTCAAGTGATAATCTAGCAGATTTGTTCACAAAGGTCCTACCAAGTTTCATTTTCAAGAAATATGTGCACAATATTGGAATGTGTCAATTAAAAGATTTAGTGTGATTCATTTTATTGTTGAGGGGAAGTACATATGAATATTATACTCTTTTTTCTTCACTGAGTTTTTATCTCACTGAATTTTTCTTAGCAAGGTTTTAACGAGACATGTTCATAGAGTATAGTCATCCAAAGGAAAGTATTGTGATAATATGAAGTGTATGGATAACTATTAAACTCACCTCTCTCCATGTTCTAGTAGAATTTTACTACTTCTATGTTGTACCTATAAATACCTTATTGTGGTTATTCAGTATCTACAATAAATAACAGAAAATTTTTTATTTATACTATATCTGTCTTTACTTTAATTAGTTTTATAATAATGTCTAATTTATAGTCAACTACATGTTTGACGCATATATTTCTGTCACTGAACGTTGGCCCAAGAAAATGGCACAAAGATTATGTATATGCAAGCCTGTGCTGACGTGGATTGATTAATAATCTTGGAGCTATCTTGTAAATAAGCTTTCAGAATAAAATGTAAAACGTGATAATTAATTTACTTGATACTATTAAAAAAAATTTATTGCTGATCAACATGAATAGAGATAAATTTTTATGAAATGATGTGATTTTCTGTTTTATTTCAGAAGTCCAAAATTATTTTGATAATCAGAAACATTTGATTCATAGCTTTTCAAAGCTCACCTCTTGTAATCTGTTCATCTACCTCAAAAATAATTGATACTGAAGCTATGACTAATTTAAAACCAAACAATAGCATGTAATCTCGACAAAATAATGATAGATTCGTCGCTAGAATAATCGAGTTCACTTAAAAATTCATAAAATTTTTATATAGATATTTTTTTTTGTTGTAAATTAAATTTACATTTATTTAGTTCAAAAAATTATTATTGACCAGATTTAGTGATGGAAAAAAAGGTTCTAAAATAAATGTTATAAATAATATAATGCCAAAAATACATTTCAATAAAAAAAATTAGAAAATTATTGAAAAGTTAGTGATATATGAAATTTTTTGTCTAGACTCGGTTGAGCAAGTTATATGAATCAAACTAATAGTATAATGCCCCATATATATATATATATATATATATATATATATATATATATATATATATATATATATATATATATATATATATATATATATATATATATATATATATATATTGACCACCATCTCAACTAATTTTACCTACATAGTAATACATTATTAGTATAGTACATAAAATTTACAAAAAGTTATAAGCACTAAAACAACCAAGTTCCCTTATGATTAGTGGTAAAGTTTTTCAACTTTAGAACGGAATATTCCATCTCAACTAATTTAACCTACATAGTAATACATTATTAGTATAGTACATAAAATTTACAAAAAGTTATAAGCACTAAAACAACCAAGTTCCCTTATGATTAGTGGTAAAGTTTTTCAACTTTAGAACGGAATATTCCATCGCTTTTATTCAATGCTAAAGTACTACCTACCAACATATACCAATCTAAGCACATGTATGATGCGTTTTTAGCGGAGAATGTTTTCGTGCCTAATTTTTTTTAAATCTTAGAAAAATATTATTCCAAATTAATCAGATTGAAAAAAAAAAATTCCATGGAACAAATTAATAGCAGGATGCATTTATTGCAACACATTTTAGTAGCGGGTGTAAAATTGTTGACTTTTATCTGATACGGGAATCATTTAGTTACCAAGCTGTTACCCGAATAATAGGAAAATATTATTTTGAATTGTTCAACGATTTCAGATTTCATTGTAATTCAAACTTTTCTGTTGTAACTGCAT
Source organism: Excoecaria agallocha (assembly GCA_037975025.1). Lineage (NCBI taxonomy): Eukaryota > Viridiplantae > Streptophyta > Magnoliopsida > Malpighiales > Euphorbiaceae > Excoecaria > Excoecaria agallocha. The sequence goes on along the minus strand of CM075816.1, from coordinate 17,159,254 downwards.
CTTGTACTTTCTCCTTTTATACTCCAACGGTTGAATACAAATTATCAAGGATCTAAATCTTTCATGGTATCAGAGCTTTAGAGGTCTAATAACCCTGAATTTCCTTTTCCAAAAAGAAAGAAAGAAAATGGCCACCAACAGCTGCAACCCAAGAACCGAAAACAACACAATTCATCCCATAACTCATCAAATCCCTCACAAACTCACCTCAACCAATTACCTGCTGTGGAAAACGCAGCTTACGCCTCTCTTGAAAGGTCATAGGTTGGCACATCATGTTGATTCAACCACTCCTCCTCCTCCCAAGGAGTTGCCCTCCGGAGCTGTTAATCCGGCCTATGAAGTATGGGAACAACAGGACCAGCAGGTCCTTAGCTGGATTATTTCGTCATTATCTGATGGAGTATTACCTCAAGTCGTTGGAGCTGAGACAGCAAGTGTAGCATGGACACGGCTTGCCAAAGCTTACTCCACTGGTTCTCGATCTCAAATAAGAGATTTGAAGCATCGTTTGCATAATTTACGACGAGAGAATGATAGTATCTCGAATTACTTACAGTTTGCCAAACTAATCAGTGACCAACTTACTGCTCTCCAACATCCGGTTCTTGAAGATGATTTGGTAGAAGCAATACTTGATGGACTTGGTCCAGCATATCGACCATTTGTACGTGCTCTTGAAGCAAGATTGGAGTCTGTTTCGTTTGATGACTTGACTGGTCTGCTCCTAAGTGAGGAAAGACAACTCTCCCGTGAATCCTCTGTTTCCTCATTTATACCATCTGTGAATTTCTCAGCACGCAGTAATACTCGTGGAAGAGGACGTGGTCGTGGCAGCTATCATCAACAACTCAATCGATCAAATGTCACAGCTGCTGCTTCCCTCGATGTCAGTTCTTTAACTTGTCATAACTGCAAAGGAACTGGTCACATTGCAAGGCAGTGTCCATCCCCAAAATTCAATCGCAACTCCAGAAATTCCTTCAAACCAGCATCCAACGTGGCTGCTACTTCCAACTCAAGCTCGACTGACTGGCTTGTTGATTCCGGTGCCACTCATCATCTTACTTCAGACCTGGGAAATCTAGCAGTTCATTCAGAATATAACGGTCCAGAAGAGGTTACAGTAGGTAATGGAAACAAAATCCCTATATCTCATGTTGGTCATTCAAACATTCAACTTTCTCATTCAACAGTTATGTTTAAAGATATTCTCCATGTTCCTAAAATTGTTCATAACTTATTATCTGTATCATCTCTAACTCGTTCCAATCCTATTTCTGTTGAATTCTTTGCTAACCACTTTGTTTTGAAGGATTTGACGACAAAGAAAGAGATTTATCGAGGAACGAATAAGGATGGATTATACACCATGACCACTCCACCAACTTCATTAGTTAAAGTTAGAGCTTTTCATATTTCTCTTCCTTTGTGGCATGCTCGTTTGGGCCATGCAAATTTCCCAATAATTAAGAAAGCATTATCCATGAATAAAATTTCTTTTTTCAATGACAAATCAAATCTTCTCTGTGATTCATGTTGTGTTAGTAAAGCTCATCGCCTTCCTTTTACACAATCTAATTTTGTTGCTAATGATCCTTTGGAATTGGTTTGTTCAGATGTATGGGGTCCAGCACCTATTACTTCACATGATAATTGTCGATTCTATGTTCTTTTTTTATGATCACTATAGTAAATTTTCTTGGATTTACTTTGTGAAGTATAAATCTGAAGTTCTAAGTGTATTCATCAAGTTTCGAACACTTGTTGAAAAATTTTTTAATAAGCCAATTAAAACCTTCCAATCAGATTGGGGAGGAGAATTCCAAGCTCTAACAACCTACTTGTCCTCCAATGGAATAAATCACTGAACCTCTTGTCCATACACACCTGAGCAAAATGGGTGTGCTGAACGAAAACACCGTCATATAGTCGAAACAGGTCTTTCACTTCTTCATCATGCTAAATTACCAAACACATTTTGGACTTATGCCTTTGATTGTGCTTTGCATGTTATCAATCGTTTACCAGCTTCCACTATCAATTTTTATACACCATATGAGAAGCTATTTGGTTCACCTCCTGATTATCACATGTTTCGACCATTTGGCTGTCTATGCTATCCTTGGTTGAAACCATATAACTCACACAAACTGCTTCCTCGATCTCGTAAGTGTATTTTCCTTGGTTATAGCAAAGTTCACAAAGGCTATCGTTGTTTTGATTTACTTACTAATAAAATCTTTATCTCACGACATGTTGTATTTAATGAGCAGGAATTTCCCTATCCGGAGTTAGCTCGTGAGTGTTGCAACTCAACAACAACCAGCCAGTCTAGCTCAAAAGTTTCAGTCACATTTCCTGCCTTAAAAGAACCGTTCACAGCCATTCCACCAACTGCTCGCACACATGAGCCACCTACAAATTCAGATGCATCACACACATCAGTCATTCCTACAACTAATGATCAATCCCGTGCTATAATTCCCTATGTACCCAATAAACATTTCTTACAACACATTATCCAATCAACCCCTACCTTACCGCCAATACCATTAGCAGTTGATTTTTCTAAATACAACGTGCCCACTACATCCAAATCTTCCTCATCCCAACCTTTACCAGCACCCACCAAAACACACAAAATGGTCACTAGGACACAAACGGGAAAAATAAAGCCACGAAACATGCATGCAGCTGTTCGCAGTGAAACACCTACCTGCTATACACAAGCTTTCAAAAATACACAATGGCGTGAGGCAATGCGTAATGAGTATAATGCTTTAGTTACTAATGGCACATGGGAGCTAGTTCCCTCAGAAAATGTCTCCAATGTCATTGGTTGCCGATGGGTTTTTCGTATAAAGTTCCATTCAGATGGTTCGGTTGATCGATATAAGGCACGCTTAGTTGCCAAAGGATACCACCAACGACCTGGCCTTGAATTTGACCAAACGTTTAGCCCAGTAATAAAACCCACAACTATATGGGTTCTGTTATCACTTGCTGTTTCTAAAGGATGGACTGTTAAACATTTGGATGTTTCCAATGCGTTCTTACATGGTTCCCTTGATGAAATCATCTATATGCAACAGCCTCCTGGTTTTGTTCATCCTCAGCTATCTAATAATGTTTGTCGATTGAAGAAGAGTTTGTATGGTCTGAAACAAGCACCCCGCATGTGGCATCGGTGCTTAACAGATGTACTTGTTAAAATCGGTTTTGTTAGTTCCAAAGCGGATTCTTCTCTTTACTGTTTCAACTCCAATGGTGTTCGACTATTTTGCCTCATTTATGTCGATGACATACTTGTGACTGGCAATAGTACTCATGCAATTACTAAACTTGTTGGTCAACTTGAACATCAGTTTGCAATTCGTGATCTGGGACAATTATCTTATTTTCTTGGATTGGAAGCTACGTGGACAACCAATAATCTTCTTCTCAATCAGCAAAAATACATAAAAGATCTCCTTGCACGTGCTCAAATGGCTGACGCAAATGGTATATCTACACCCTCTTGTACATCGGCTCGTTTAAGCCTAGACGCTGGAGAACCTTTTGCTGATCCAAGTCTTTATCGGAGCATTGTAGGAGGCTTACAGTATTCCACCATCACCAAATTATCAAGGATCTAAATCTTTCATTATCTATAGGAGAATATATTTGCAACATTTTTAAATTGTTGTAAAAATATGTTGCATTAGGATATTCAAGTTATTGCAATAATTTAATGCAACAATAGTGGATGTAGTGCCTGCGAAACTGTTGCAATTGAACAATTACAACATTTTTACTACATTTCGAGTTAATTTCATTATTTCATTTATATAATCGGTTATTTTTACCAAAAAATTTTTATGGTTAGTTGATTATATATTTTGGTAAACTCTGAACTTAATTGTATGATTCCTTTTGTTCTATCTAAATAATTTGATACAAGAGGTCTCCAACGTTCTCGAACTCTTAATTAACCTTTCAGATATTTGCTTTTAAAACGAAATAATTATTATAAAATAAGAAAATATTGAAATTATATATGAAAATCTTAAAACTCACACACATCCATTTATTTAATAGTTTTAGGTGAGATTGATGCTGATATTTTTTAAATTACATTGGCATATCAATGATATTAATAATCAATTAATACAACATATATATAATATCTGTTCAAAGCAGATATGAATAGATCAAGTCAATTTTCTAATTAGTTTACAGCTTATATTAGATCTATATATAGATAAAAGTAAATTCTCTCGTTGATTTACTATTTATCTATCATTGTATATTAACTTGATCCATAGATAAAGAACTGAATGTAAACGAGAAAAATCCAAGATTTTTACTGATAGAGTGATGCATCAGAAAGTCTTGGTGTTGGAATAGCAACAAGAGGATTCTTCAACTTCAAAACAATCCCAAACTTCTCAGTAAGGTCCAAACTTTGGGCTTGAGGCAGTGTCCAATCAAAAGAATGCAAAAGGGTAGCAAGTGAATACATAAACATCCTTTCAGCCATAGCAATGCCAGCGCAAATTCTCCTTCCAGACCCAAATGGAAAATAATTGAAATCATTGCCACTATAATCCCATTTAGTGCTCAAAAACCTTTCAGGATTAAACGCCAAATGGATTTTCCCAAATAGAAGGGTCTCTATGGATTGCCCAAACATTAACAAAAACCCGAGCACCTTTAGGAATGGTGTAGCGTCCCACAGTGCAGGTCTCAGCTGGGCAGTGAGGGACTAAAAGAGGCAATGTTGGGTGCAATCTCAGTGACTCTTTCATTATCGCATATAAATAAGGCAATTGATGAATGTGATTTTCTTCTACTATGTTGTTTTTGCCAACTACTTCTTCTAATTCTTTCTGAGCTTTTCTCATTACTGGTGGATTGTTCATGATTTCTGCCATTGTAAACTCTATTAAGTTTGAAGATGTGTCTGTTCCACCCACAATCATATCCTACAATCAAGAATACACCATCATATTATATATAAGGTCCTCACTTATTTGAAGGGATGAAAGAAAATAAAAAATAAAAAGCAAGAAAGAAAAGAGAAGAAAATTGGGTTAATCGCAGAAGCAGCTCCAAACTAAAGTAAATTTTTTTATTTCAATTTTCTCGTAGGTTAAAAAAAATTAGTATAGTTGAAACAATACATTTTTTTTTCTAATATAGTGGCAAATTAGAAAATAATAATTCACAATTCTTCATAAAAAAAGGCACAATATATAGGAACAACTTAAACAATTAACAAAGTATCTATAATGTAAATAAGAAATATGGATTACGTCATATAGAACAAATTCAAAAGAAATCAAGTTTATGTTTATCTCTTTTTAGGGAATCAAGTTTATGTTTACGAGACAAAGAGAATTAGTATTTTAATGTAGATCATATTTAAAAATATATATATATTTCGATCCCGTCAGGTTCTCGCAATTTTTTTAAGTCACGATACAAATCATGCATTAGTTAGGCCTAAATTTTGATTTTTAAGTTAAAAATCAATTAAGAAGTGAAGGGGCCCTTATTGGGTTACATCAAAACATTTTCTGTTATTAATTTTATTTTTTTAATACATGCCAACACTTAATTTACAGTTAACTAGTTTATATATAAATATATATTTTTTATATTTATACTTTAAGAATTCATTTTTTTATTTATTTGTAAAATTTACATAAAATAATATTTAAATTATACTTCAGAAATATTTTTATTTTTATACTTTATTTTTTAATTTCTCTTTAAAATTTATACCATACTTTAAAATATATTTAAATTATGTCACTTTTTTAATAAAATAAAATAATAATTATATAGAGTTATTAATTAATATTTATACATTTTTTTTATTATATTTATTAATGTATGTATACATCTTATTTAATAGTATTTAATCAGATTTTTTATGTTTTAACATTTAATTTTTTTCAAAATTTTTTTAGCCATAATTAAGCATGTTAATTTTTAATAAATATCAAATTCACTGTATAAATTAGTTTTTAATTTTTTAAAATAAATAACTATAAAAAGTGAAAAAGATAAAAGTAGAACATGAATTTTGACTAATATATTATATTTATTTTGTAATTTTTATTTTAATTTATTTTGAACATTTAAAATTAAATAACATTGTCTTTTTTTATAATTATATGCTAAAAATTTTAGTAGGTAACTGAAAAATATTGATTAAGCAAACTATAAAAAATTAAAATCGATATACTGATTAATTCAATTTAATTGATTGATTAATAATTTAAAAATTTTGATATTAATGAATTAAATTAAAAAAATTATTAATAAACTGATTAACCGGCCAATACTCCCCTCAACTTATATTATTAAAAAATTAGTTTTGTATGCTGTAACTAATAATTAGAAGAAATGGTTATAACAAAAATTAATGGTTGACCTAATTATTGAAACCGCAAATCCAGTAGACTATGCGCATTAATTGTTTAAGAAAAACTTAAATCGGAGAGTTTATAAATCTGAACATCTGAAAAGTTTGGAGTATAATTTTTGCAAACTGCTAAACATTTATAGATTATACTTTCCACAGTTAGAAAATTAAATTTAAGCTTAACTCAACTAAAAAGTGACAATAAATTATCTATTTCATTTAAAAAAAATTATACTTTTATTATCTATTTCATTTTAAAAATATTATTTGCGGGCCAGCCCTGCGAAGTATGAGTGGAGCGTTAGGTCAAACGAGGCCCAATTGCCGACCAAATAGGAGGTCCCGCGAACCTGTTGGCTAGCCACGTAATTCCCCTACTTGGGACTAGAAAAACATCGAAGATTTTCACATATTTAAACTACACAAGCATATGCTTCATTCGGTGTACTATATTAGTTGTATATCTTTAACATATATAATATTAACCTTTATAATATTAATTTATATTATAATATACAGTATTTGGCACATTAACCTGTAAAATTTTTTTATTGTATTTAATTTATAATGGTGTATTATATTATTTTTAATAAATTGAAAACTATGTAAAATTAAATTTTTAATGTTACTAATTTAGACAAAAAGTTAATTATAAAATATAATTTTTCATACATAAATTTTCTTTTTTTTTTAAATGCACAAATTTCTTGAAATATGAATATACGTTAGTAGATAAATTAACAATAAAATAAATAATTTAGGGTGCATCTAGTAAAATTATAGATTTTTATTTTTAAAATTCAGAAATTATTTTCATTTTTTATTATATATTTTTAAAAAATTATTTTACATATTTAAAAAGTATATCATATTTTTTAAGTATATATGTACATTTAAAGCTATCATATTTTTTGGATTTTATATATTATGTCAATTACCACTACTAGATTGACAAGAATTTAGCATCATTAAATGGTAATAGGGTAGGGACGGCGGCAACGTGGCAATAGCGGTGGTATGGCGGTTGCGGCAGCGACAGCGACAATGACAGTGGTGGCAATGGCGACGACAGTAACAAAGTTGGTAGTGATTGTGGCGATGGCGATGACGACAGTAATGATAGTAGAAATTAATGAAATATAATATCGTATTTACCGTATTACACAAATTTAATAGTTTGTAGTGTACTATTTTATTCAGTATATTAAAAACAGTGTACATCATTTTGTATTATATTATTTCTGAATTATAATTTAAAAATTAATAAACATAATATTCATATTAGACTGTATTATAATACTATTTTATCTGTAACAGAGGAAATAAATATGGTGGATATGTATTTAGATGGCTCTTCGGCATCACATCCTTTTTTTTAAGTTTATAAGATCTTATAAACTAATTAAAAATTGGGTACAGTACATAATCGGAAAATACTTTTTCAATAAGCTTTATAGATAAAATAAAAGTTGAAATTAAAATTTCAATTAAAAAAATTTAAATATTATGCCTTTCAAATCAAAACTATATATGTATTTAACGAAGTAGATGGCATGAATATTTTTCTTGAGTACTGTGTAAAATCATATTGGAACCGAAACAAATCAAAAAATTTAATTTATTAATTTGATTCGATTTTCAAAAGTTTAAAATGATTAGAAAACATCATTTAAGGTTTGTGTATTATGTATGTTTTTATATTTATATTTTCAAATATATAAAATAGATAATGTAGATCGTATAAATCAATAAAATAGTTTGGACCGAGTTTCAAATAGAACCAACTAAATATTTTAAAATTAATTGAGTTTGGTTCTTAAAATAATGAAAGTTTAGTTTTCATTGTCAACCAAACCGATCAAATGCACACATTGAGATATTTTATTTAATAAAATTGATTAAAAAAAAGAGAAGAAAATGACTAAGGATGAGCATGGACTGGTTAACCAGTCTATTAACAAAAAAAATTAACCAGTCCATTAATATCGGTTTTTTAAAATCACTAACCATTAACCAGTCCGTTGCATTCGGTTAATCAGTCCATCGATTTCGATTTTTCGGTTTAGTTAACCAATATTTTTCGGTTAACCATTAAAATTTATAACATAAAATTATTAAAAAAATTAGACAGTTCAATTTAATTTCAAATGTATAAAGTAATTTAATATAAAAATTACGAAACAAACATAATTTACTAGTCAAAATTAATGTAATATAGATTAATAGCTAATATTATAAAATAGATTTGATATTTGTTAAAAAATAGAATATGTTTGATTTTAAGTTAAATAAAAATTTGAATAATATTAAATGTTATAACATAAACTCTAAAATATAATAAAATGTAATTACATGCTATTAAGTAAAATATGAACACCAATATATGATAAAAAAATAATATATATAAAAGTTAATCGGATACTATATAACTAAAGAGAATGACATAATATAAATTTAGTTTAATATAAAAAAATAATATATATAAAAGTTAATCGTATACTATATATAAATACTACTATATAATTAAAGAGAATGACATAATATAAATTAAGGTATAAAAATAAAAATATAATTAAAATATATTTTAAAATATTATTTTATGTAAATTTTAGAGAGAAAAAATATAAAAATTATATATATATATATATATATATATATATATATATATATATATATATATATATATATATATATATATGAAACCGGTTAACCATTGACTAACGGTTAACCGGTACCTAAAAACCTAAATCGTAACCATTAACCAAAAATATAAAAATTAAAAATGTTAACTGAGTCCATCGGATCGGTTAATCATAAAAATCGATTCGGTTTCGGATCAATTTTACGGTTAACCATATTTTGATTTTTTTTGCTCATCCCTAAAATGACGGCAAAATCCACTACAAGAAAATTGCAGAATAGCGACAAAATTTAGCGAGTACAAGAAAAATTGTTGCTAAATCATTGATATAGCGACAAAATTGCTGACGACAAATGAATTTTGTCACAAATGTTGGTCGAAATGCAAATGAACATATATTTTGCAACAATTTAGCGAGAATATAAATAATTTGTCGCTAATATTTGCGCCTAAATTTTGGCGCAAACTTAAGCGACAATTTAGCGAGGATAAATCCCTCGTTAACATTTAGCGAGGACTTAATCCTCGCTAATTTAGCGAGAAAAAAGCCTCGCTAATTTAGCGAGGACAATTCCCTCGCTAACGTTTAAATAAGATATATGAAACATTTAGCGAGGACAAAAATCCTCACTAATTTAGTGATAAAAAAATCATCGCTAATTTAGGGAGGATAAATCCCTCGCTAACGTTTAAATAAGATGCATATGATAGATGAAACATTTAGCGAGGATAAAAATCCTTGCTAATTTAGCGAGGAAACAAATCCTCGCTAATTTAGCGAGGAAAAATCCCTCGCTAACGTTAAAATAAGATGCATATGATAGATGAAGCATTTAGCGAGGACAAAAATCCTCGCTAATTTAGCGAGGACAGATCCCCTCACTAACTTTTAAATAAGATGCATATGATAGATGAAGCATTTAGCGAGGACAAAAAATCAACGCTAATTTAGCGAGGACATAAGCCTCACTAATTGTTGTCCTCGTCAATTTAGCGAGGCTTATTTCCTTGCTAACACTCAAATCACTATAGGTGTAAGATGTGTACTAATTAGCGAGGACATATGCCTCGCTAATTTAGCTTGGACAACAGTCCTCGCCAAATTTAGCGAGGCTTATTTCCTCACAAAAATTGACATAAGTTATACATATGTTATTATTAATTAAATTGGCGAGGACAATTTCCTCGCAAAAATTAAATAAACTATATTATTATTAATTAAATTAACCAAATTAAATTAAATTATTGTTTTTATATTTCATAATATTAATTATATAATAAAAATATAGATGAACTAAATTATTTTATTGAAATTAACTAAATTAAATTAAATTTATTCTAGCTAAATTAGCAAGATTTTAGTTCCATGCAAAATTAGCGAGGTTTGTAGTCCTTGCAAATAGCAATAGTTAGATCACTCAATTAAATTCCAGATAGTGAGAAAATATTTTATTGCTAATTTGGCGAGAGAGTTTGTCCTCGCGAAATTAGCGTGAGATTTGTTTATCGCTAAATGAAATAAGAAAAAGCGGGAGCAACAATAAGTTCGGCGGGATTTAATTGAAAATTTCAGCCTCTCTCTAGTTATTTGAAATCAAAATCTCCTCATCCTCTATTGGTCTACCCTACCTAATGTTCTCGCCCTGCTCTCATTTTGTTGTATCTACGCTGCTTCCTCTGTTTGGTTCTGCACTTGCCGTTTTGACTAGGAATTTGCCATGGATGCCGCAGCTTCCCATCCATTTTAAGGTCTTTTAATTATTTTGTGGTTCTTTTTTTTAAAAAAAAATGTATCTCGTTTGATTCCTACCCCCACCTCTTATCGCAGATTCTATCTTAGCTTTTCTTATATTTCTTACATAATGGTTCTCAGGAATCTGGATGAAAAGCAAATGAAGAACAAAAATGGTTTTTTTTAAAATATTTCAGTATTTTGATTTCAATGAGCAATCGATTTTTTTTAATGGTGTGAAAGAGAAATTTGATGGGAGTTTAGGTGATTGGAAGTAGCAAGATTCGAAAATCTGTGATGCTTGCTTCTGTCATTATTTAATTTATTCATTTGAGTTCTTCAACGGTGGCAAAAGATCTAGCAAAGCTGTCCCACCTTACGATTAAAAGTTCCTCTCATATTTATCTTTCCATCCTCTTCTCTCTGGTTAGTAAATCAGGTAAGCAATTCTAACTCTGCTGTCCCATATTACACTAATATATTTATTTCTCTCATATATATAATTCGTGTTTGGTTGCTGAGAAAGTGAAGGAAAATTTGAGATATTGAGCTCTGAACTCTGTTGTTAGTATTCTGATTGAAAAATACCCTTCAAATAAATTGATTTTACTAGCTGATATATTATGGTAACAATTGGTCTTGTTGCTTTCTTTCCTTCCTCTGCTATGCTTAAACAACATAGTTCCCTTCCTAATCTGCTTATACCCTGAGGCTTTATGCTTTTTGTAGCATGTAGTTATTATTTAATTGATTATGACCAGCTGAGAATGTGGTTTCTGAAAAACTTCTTTGGGATTTAATTGCTTAAATTCAGGTTTCTGAAAACTTCTTTAGGATTTAATACCAAAAATTCAGGTTCCTTAAAAACTTCTTTGGGATTTAATTGCTTAAATATTATGGCTTGCATTTCTTAATTGCTAATCATGGACCTTATTAATTGATTGTTTGCCTTTTTTTTCCTCAAACATCGACTTATGTGTTGTTTATGTTTGGTTCTCGATAAAATCCTGCAAAGAGTTTAATTTTTGAAATTAATGATTTTTCAGATATATGGTTCTTTTTGTGTGGAATATGCAGGTGGAGTTGTTCAGAGCCTGATATTTTGGGTTTGGGCTTAACTTCTTATCTAGTTCAAAGAGGTGTGTTGATTATAATGTAAGGTATCTTTAATTATTTGTTCTTCTCTTGCTCTGGATGAAGTGGTGATCAGTTTGTTTGGGAGCTTATAATAGTCATATACTATCTTATTTCCTTGTTAGATCTTATAAAGCTTCTTAATTCTTTGGTTAAATAATTATAAGGATTACCCCATCAGAGTGAGATGTATTTGTATATATAGTAGGCGTGGATATTTTAACACTAGTTAATATCTTTTAAGGCTGCTAGTTAATATCTTTTGAAGCTTATTAGCTAGGTATAATTTGGTTTAGTTAAAAAAGGAGAATTTGATAATTTTTAATCATAATAGAGATTAATCTATCAAAGCGTATTTAGTAGTGGCTTCCCTTTGTTATATTTTGTTTAACATGGACTATCTGATTTTCCTTCTAGAATATGTGGGAGTGCTCAAAAGTCAAGCTTTAAGCATCAAGCAGATAATTTTTTTAAGGTAATATTATAACATTTCAAAATTGAATATTTCATTGGAAGTGGTTATGGTGTTAAAGAAGTCAAAATTCTGAATTCGATCTTATCCTTCCAGATGGGATGGCTGTGTCTATGCTGCTTGAAAATTAAAATAATGTAGATTTGCTGTTAGCCAGAATTCTTTTACTTTTGTTTTTTTTTGGAAGCTTTAGTTTTACGTGTCGTGATGTTTGACAATAACATGAAAAAAATTTTAAAGCACAAAAAGTAGAAAAAAAATTGTTTGTTTCTAAAGACTCAAAATTAACTGTTGACTTGATTATGAATAATTGAGATTGTATTTCACCAAGAATCAATTTTCAGTATAAATCGCCAATTCGTTAAAGGGTTGTTTTAATTTTCTTCTCAATGCTGCTAGCTTTCAAATGCGACTGATGTAGATGTTTACTTTTCATATTCCATATATATATATATAATACTATATTATATATATATATATATTATATATAATATATATATATATATATATAAAATCATGTTTCAGAGAAAATAGATTATATTTTACTGATCCATTAATATAAAAAAGCCATTACGCCCATTGCTAGAAGATATGATCATGTTATATAAATTAACGATGAATTGCGAATGTAGTTTTTCAAAATAAAATCTTCCTTGTAATTTTCCTTGTTAGATCTTATAAAGCTTCTTATTTCCTTGTTACATGAATTTTTTTACTTGCTATCTTGTGTGTGGGAAATCTTCTCTCTGATCATCATCTTATAATTCTTCAAAAGGATTTTATATTTTCCTTCATAACTTTGTTTTCACTTTCAGGACTTATTTTTGTCTCTTCTTAATCACATCCTTTGCTTGTGTTATGACCTTATACCAGAAAATGTTGTTTCTTATGTGGCTGCAGGTTGATGTAGTGGTTACAACTGCTGGTGGCATAGAAGAACTTATAAAATGTCTTGCTTCCATATATAAAGGTAACTATCTTTCATTAATATACTCCCTGGTTTATATATAAAAAAAGCAGTGCAGATTTTAATGATTTTTGTTAATAAATTGATGTCTTTTTATCTAATAAAATAGGTGTCTGGATTTAAAATTAACTTCTACATTTGCTACTTAGAACTTTCATTTGGGTTTGATACTACTTAATTTTGATGCCAATATTCAATAATCCTTTCAATATTGGGTTGTGTCGTTGGATTTCTACATCAAAAGGGAGGAGCATGAAAAGTAAGGTGGAAAGACGGATGCAAAAAGAGTCTGGTAAAACTGTTAAAGAGATGTGGAGAGCCAAAAACTTAAAGAAGAAGTTGATGACTGATGATGAGAGGCTCATTTATAACCTCAAGAGAGTATGTTTCTTAGCTTGACTGATAGTTTTTAAGTAGAATGGTTTCGTGATTGGCATATAATTTCATAATCCTAATACTTGGTGTCATGCAATGGGCATTAGACTACCAGTTGTTACTCTATTTCTCCTCTTCAGGTAATCATCTTGCTTCTACTTTTGCTGTATTTTGAGTTTGAAGTCCGGGATAAAGTAGGCTATAGAGAAATTGATGAACGTCACCATGCAAAGGTAATGTAAAGAATGTCTTGAAAGGTGCAACTAGCTTATGCGCATTTATAGTCAGAATTTTTTTGCCTTTGCATTACCTCCTGAGTATAGGAGACTCATCTATATATGGAGTATATAGGTCATATTTTGCTTTTTTATTGTTACTATTGTATTTAATCATCTATATGTAGGTTATATTTTACTTTTTTTTTGTATTTACAAACACTGGTCAGTTGTTCAAGATCAACAATTAGAAGATCAAGTTCTAATAATGACACTGGATGGAGTTCTTCATTATCTGCAATCAATCACTACACAATTTTAGAAACTAAAAGCAACTGGCATTTTATGAGCTATTTATGATTTTTAATTGTTATTGTTATATATGGATGTATTATTTTGGATATATTATTAGCAATGCTATACACTTGTAAATAACAATTTATTCATTAATATATATATGTTTTATATTAAATATTGAGTCAATATAAATTTATTATTTTCATATTAAATTAAGAAAACAAAAAATTTTATATCAACATTTAGCAAGGATAAATATCATGCTAAATTTAACAAGAACAATATTTGTCACAAAATGCATGTTAAAATTTAGCAAGGAACTTATCCCAGATAAAATTTAGCGACAATTTATTCCTTGCTAAATTACTCATCGCAAAACTTAGTGAGGACTTTAATCCTCGTAAAAGTTAGCGAGGACTAAATCAAAACTTAGCGAGGACTTCAATCCTCGCAAAATTTAGCGAGGACTAAATCCTCGCTAAAATTAGCTAGGAAGACTTTTGTTACAAAATTTTTGTCCTCGCTAAACTAATTTAGTGACGAAAAATCATCATTTAGTGAGGAATTTTGTCCTCGCTATTTTGCGTTTTTCTTGTAGTGATCGTAATATTCTATTTCTAGAAAATGGTTCATCCTACTCGGAGTAAAGACACCAAAGGATTATACCGTGTGGCTCAAATAAAAACCAATGGGATCTTTTCTTGTTTTGCATCTCTCTCTTTTTCTTTTTCTTTTTCTTTTTCTTTTTTTAGCAAAGGGTTGAATAATGAAAAATATTCTCGATCATAGACTTAAAATTATTTTTAACAACTTTTTAACCTTGCACACCCGTGCAAATAGATTGCACACTTGTGTAAAGAGATAATATCATTATGATTTGGCTAATTGCAAACTTGTTTGCCATTTTTAGGCTTGCAAACCCGTGCAAAGGTCTTGCACAGCTGTGCAATCAGAAAATCTTATCCTTTCAAGCAAGTGATCTGCAGTAATCGAGTTGCACACCCGTACACCCTGTGTGCATGCCCATGTAAGGAAAAAGCAGGTCAATTTTTCAGAAACAAATTGGCAAGTCGGTTGACTTTTTGGGATTGTACGCCCGTGTATGTGGGTTTACACGACTGTGCAGCCCTTTATGTATAATGCTTTGCCTGGATACTTTCAAGATGTTGGTTGGTTGGCTGTTGTTGGAAGTGTTAAAGGTAAAAAGCTTTTAAAGTTCAAAAGGTTTTTTTTGGAGTTTAGTTCTTCATTTTCCAAATCGATTTTGACTGTTTCAACATGAAAAAAGTCCACAAATTTGACATTCGACAATTTAATCAAGTAAGTACACTAAAGATAATATAAAAAGCTTTCTTCTTTGTGATTCAGTTTTTCTGACAATATAAACTTAATTTATACATTTATCATTCTAAATGTTATAAATTTTATTCGTTGATCTTATTTATCACATTTTGTTATATATTTATTTCTGCCAAGATTTAGGTTATTAAACCCTTTTTAAGGGTATTTTGCCGTGTGGTAGAAATCATTAGATTGTTGTT
Organism: Excoecaria agallocha; assembly: GCA_037975025.1. Lineage (NCBI taxonomy): Eukaryota > Viridiplantae > Streptophyta > Magnoliopsida > Malpighiales > Euphorbiaceae > Excoecaria > Excoecaria agallocha. The sequence goes on along the minus strand of CM075816.1, from coordinate 17,143,465 downwards.
TTCTTAAAATTCCTTATGTTTATTTTAAAGCCAGTTTTTTAGAGATTTTGATTCAAAAGTCATTTTTGCTCTTTTAGTGATCCTTTTTTGCTCCTTTTTGGATCTAGTTGTTGACAAGAATTTTATTTTAAAAGAAGAGGAAACTAGCCTTTTATTAGATAAGTACGGTCATGCATCACTTGATGCACACCCATGTGTCATGTGATGCTTGAATCAAAATATATTTTCCTGCTTTTTAAAATAAATGAGTAGGTCGTACGTCGCCCAATGCGCACCAGCGCATTCCTCGATGTATGTGCAGGATTCTTATTTTTTTATATTAATTTAGTTTTACCCCTTTTTAACATTCCCCTTTTTAATTATTGCTATTATTATTGTTATTATCATTATTATTGTTATTGTTGTTATTATTATTATTGCGGATAACCCTTTTTTTGCGAGTATAGGCAGGCGACGCTACAGGTAAGTTCACAATCCCCTCTATTTATTACAAAAAGGCTTTTTCGACCGCAAATAAAAAATGTCACAAAAAATATTTATAGTAAAGAATCAAAATTTTCTCCAATAAAATTGAACCAGCATCCTATTTCTCGTCCAGGAAACTCATATGTAAAATTAGCTTTTAATAATATAAAAGATTCTTGTATATAATTAAATAACACGTGACGTTTATTAATAAAACTTGGACTGACAAGTCCCTACCTTCAAACCCTCGTAATGAAATGCTTCTTCATAACCCACATGCGATAACCAAAGCCCTCATAAAAAAAGTTACAATGATTGTCCGATTTATGGATTTCTTTATCGCTTTATTTTATGCCATGATTTACCGCTTTCCTATGTGCTTGAGTGCGTCTTTAGTTTATATATTTGCTCTAATCTTATATGTAAGAATAGAGATAACATCATTAATCTAAAAGCCATTATGTCACATTTATCAAAGATAACAATAAGAATGGATTTTCAAACCATCTCTGAGTTTTTTGGCCTCACGAGGTCGGAACGCCACTTTCCCAATATTTCGGTAAGTGGCGACTCCTTACATCAGCCTTGTGGTGCCCAACAGATGTCTCCCAGTTATCGATCATCAATGATGAGATTAGAACACCTCAAGATGTTGTCTCATGCCTTACGAGGTTCGACACTTGGCGAGTTGAGTGGAGTTCTTTTCCTATCGTGAAGCAATCGGTTAGCTCAATCAGAAGAGCCTCAACCTAGTCAGACCCTAAAAGTGGGACTAAACCACTGAAGGTTAGAGGTTTCCTCCATTGAGTTCAATGATCTCTTGGTTTTGGGGGTGAAATTGGACCTGAAGACATAAGCGCGCATCACAATGGCATTTCTCCCCACGGTTTGAATCGGCCTTCAAATTTTTGCAAGTTTGGTTGCCGCATCCAAGCTTTTCCTTCTTTTTTTTTCTAGTACTAGAGCTACTCAGTTGTTTTTATGGCTTATGTTAAGGATTTCATGGATAAGCTTAAAGTTTGGAATAAAGATATTTATGGTAATATCTTTGGGCAAAAAAAATAATCTCTTAGCCCGTATCATTGGTATTTAAAGGGCCATTGATAGGAATTTTTCTAATTACCTTTTCAATCTTGAAGTCTCCTTGAAAATAGAACTAGATGATATTTTATTAAGAGATGAGATGATTTGTTTCCAGAAATCTAGAAGTGATGGTATTGTTTAGGGGATAGAATTGAAATACCTCTTTCTTTCATCTCAGAACGATTCATAGGAGAAAGAGAAATCATATTGAGATGTTACAAAATGATATGGAAGAGTGGATAATGAATAAGGATAAGCTCAAAGAGCTAGGTGTTAATTTTTTGCAAAAATTGTGCATTGAAGATGTAGGTTCTCATCGAATTTATTCTTTGAAGGGTTTTTATCCTCAGTGTGACCAAGAAGTTATTGATAGGCTGGCTTGTCCATTTACTTTTATTGAGATTTGGGATGCTTATTTCAAATGAAACCTTAGAGGGCTCAGAGAGTAAATGGCCTTCAAGCAGGATTTTATCAAACTCAATGGAGTGTTGTTGGACAATAATTGTGTTCGAAAGTTGAACAAGTTCTAGACGATAGAGGGCTGCATCTGGTTATGAACAAAAATCTTATTTGTTTAATTCTAAAACAAAAGTTTTGAAGAATTTTTCTCAATTTAGGTCGATTTCTTTATACACTATGGCTTATAAAGTTATTACTAAAGCTATTGCAAATAGGCTTAAGTTGGTCATGCCATAATTAGTGGGACTCAAACTAGCTTTATTTCTAAAAGAAGCATCACTAAAAATATTATTATCACTCAGGAATTTATGCATTTTATGCGTACCAAGAAAGGTAAAACGAGTTTCATGGCTATCAAAGTGGACCTTGAGAAAGCTTATGATAGGATCCAGTGGGATTTCCTCTTGGATACTCTTTCTAATGCAAGTATTCCCTCTAAACTTATGGTCGTTATCATGGACTGTGTCTTTTCTAGTTCTATGCAATTACTTTGGAATGGGCTTTTGACTTCTTCATTTGTTCCTTCTAAAGGGTTCAGACAAAGCTGCCCCTTATTGCTTTATCTTTTTATACTTTGTATAGAGAGGCTGGCTTACGGTATCAAGATGGTGGTGAATAATAAAAGGTGGGAGCCTTTTTTTTTCCAAATGAGGGCCTGCTCTTTCTCATCTTTTTTTTTATAATGACTTTGTGTTATTTACTAAAGCCAATACTAAGAAAATTGATGTGATTAAAAGAGTTCTTTAGGAGTTCTGTGATTGCCCTGGTCAGCGTGTTAGTGTGCAGAAGACTGATGTGTTTTTCTCTAAAAATGTTCTTATTCATTCATCTTTAAAGATCCCTTAGTTCTCATTTGTGGTTTCAAATTACTAATAATTTTGATAGGTACTTAAGTATCCATTTGCTTCACTCTAGGATCACTTTCCATACTTATGGTTATTTACTTGACGCAACGAGGAAAAAATAGCTAATTGAAATATGTCCTTTATTTCCTTAACCGGTCAAGTCATGCTGGCTCAGTTAGTTCTTTTGACCTCTCTTACCTATGTGATGCAGACCAGTAAAGTTCCTAGCATTATATTGTAGAAGATTGAGAAAGAGGCTAGATCCTTCATGTGCGGTGGGTCTAATAACTTTAAAAAGCTTCTATTAGTTTCCTGGTCCAAGGTACAACATTCTAAAATTGATGGAGGCTTGGGTATTTATGATCTCTCCTTGTTTAATCAGGCTTTTTGCATGAAAAATTACTGGAATTTCATTTTAGAGAAGCACAATCTTTGGGTTCAGATTTTGAGAGCTAAATATAGGGGTTTTTACAAAAATATACAGAAAAAAATTAAGAATAACAAAAAATACAATACTTTCATAACTTTTTAAAAAATACAACTTTTTAAATTTTCAATAACAAAAATACAACTTTTTAAATTTTTAATAACAAAAATACAACCACTCATATTCTTTTTATTATTTTTATCCCTATATATAGTTATTCATAATTCTTTATTCTTTATTTTTTCATTTTCAGAATATAAATTTTAAAGAATCTGACGTAGCTGAGCTCCTTTCCACCATGGCCGCCGGATGGAGCGCCGCCATGATAGGGAATCCTGGTCTCACGACGATCCATTGGCAACAAGCATCGGATTAGCTGCAGCTGCTCGTGAAACTCGCGGTAGATACGTGTGCTTAGTACCTGATGAACGGTCAAGATCGGAGTACCTAAAAGCTGTACAAGGCGCTGGTTTGACGGAGACGGAGGTGATAGTAGGGGAAGCGGAGGAGGTGATGGCGGGGATTAGCGGAGTAGATTTTTCTGGTAGTGGATTGTAAAAGAAAAGAATTTATTAGGGTGTTGAGGTTTGCTCAATTGGGGCACAAAGGTGTATTTGTACGGAAATTCGCGACTGACCAAATTCATATTTCTCTTGCAGCTTCCATTTCTATTTCTCTGCAACTTTTTCTCCCTCTTTGCTGCTTGCTGCTTTCTTATGAATGGTCTCTGCTTCCTTCCACTTTTTTTTTCTTGGGTAGTTTTGCTTGGTTTAACCATTTCTTTTGTAATACGATATTTGTACGAGTGTTTATAGATATAAGTTTTAGAAGATGCTAAAAATTATTTTCTTGATTTTTTTAATCTAACTGCGCACTGGCATTGCAAGACTCAAGAATATTTTGTGGTTTGTTTTGGAAATTCTGATCGAAGGAAAATTTATTTTAGTTGCCTACGAAAAATGACAATTAAACTTAAGAGAAGATTTTATCTCATGCTAGGTAATAAAAGATGTGTTAATGGTTTATGTGGGTTTAAATCTCATTCAATGGTGAATTTTGTTTTCGTGTATAATCAAGGTGGGTTTCTTTCAGGAGACTATTGTTCACTTTAAACAAAATATCTCTTGGGAAACTGCACGTGTTGTTGTGGGTCCTTCTTTAATAATTTATTTAGTTTTTAAATGCCTCATCTAATCTTTTAATTAATTAACAGCCTAAAATATCTATTTTGTGATTTGTTGTTTGTAACATAAAATTCATGAATAGACTCGTACATATCTAATTTAAGTATTCTGTCTTTAAGCTTAAATAAAAAAAATGGTGCCATTTAGTTGCTGAAAATGAGAAATTGCTTTAAATAAATTTTACGTGTATTAGCTGTATACACCATGTGTATATGCTAAAAACGGTATCTTTCAGTTGTTATATATTAGTTATATACACCGTGTGTACATCTAGTACATACAGTGTGTACATCTAGTACACCATGTGTATATCTAGTACACACAGTGTGTACTAGTTGTACACAGTGTGTACATCTAGTACACATAGTGTGTACATGTTGTACACAGTGTGTACATCTAGTACACATAGTGTGTACATGTTGTACACAGTGTGTACATCTAGTACACATAGTGTGTACATGCTGTACATAATATCTACATCTAGTACACACCGTACACATCGTGTGTACATCTAATACACACAGTGTATACATCTAGTAATAAATGAGTAAATTATAAAAGGTAAATATTTTATTGAGATGTATTCTTTTTTATAGCAAAAAGCAAGAAAATAAATCAAGTTTGACGAAAGTATTCTCGAAAATAAAAGTAAATTTACATTAAAGAGGTTTATTTCTTTTTTTTTATATATCATAACTACACGATATTAAGATTTAATTTTCACAATTGTACATGTAATTACATAATTTTCATTTATTTTTTATTGTAATTAGTGATTGTAAGTTAACAAATTAAATTAATTAAAACAACATGTTTATCACTAATATGTTATTAAAAAAAAGTAGTTGCATCTTATCATGTTCAGATCCAGTTGCCAATCATGGCAACGAAAAAGAACACAAATTATGGAATATAGAGATTTATTAATATTACTATTATATATAAATACAAACAAAATTAATGTGAAAACTGAGCCTAAAATGCGAAGACACCGTTGTAAAAGATTAAAAGGTTACAAATAGGTGTCAAAGCATGGATAATTGATCCAATAGGTTTGACTCTTAGTGCAAGACAGATTTGTTCTAAGATTGAACACACAATTCCGGGAGGCCTACATTCACGCTCCTTTCTCCACGTCACCACGTTTGCCGTCCTTCTTGTCAATCTTTTTTCGGCATCTAGAATTTATGCAATTATTGACTACTGAACTTTTTATTGAATATTCAACTTTTCTTCAATCACTCTCTTTCTCATCTGGCTCTGTAATCCTTGCTGGGATTCATTCCGATTTTGCGATTGATATAGTTTATTTGCTTAACTCCTCATTTGGGTTCGGTTTCATGGTTAGAATTTTTTTCTTTTAATCTCTTTCTCTCTCTCTTTCTTCGTCTTTTTATTTTTTTGTCGTTATATTCATGATTTTCATCCTTGTGTGGTTGACCTTCCATTTCTGCTTCAAATTGTTGGTTTAGTGTTGAGATTTTGCTTGGATACTTCAATCGGTGTTTATTTTGGGCGATTGCTCAATCATTAATTTCAAGTTTGAATCTAGATGGTTTCCGTTTGAAATTCGCTTTTGCTTGTTGCCTAGCTATTTGCTATGCTATTTCAATCTGTGAAACGTCAATTGAAGTTTTAGATTGCTGGAAGTGTAAACTCGCCGGATAATGAACAAACTTTTCGAAATCGTCAGCAACGAAAGAAATTTCGATCGGCGTAATAGAAACAAAAACACAACTCGTCAATGAAATTCCGATCAGCTGAGGTGTAAACAAAACACGACATATAGGGGATAATAGAGTTTTTATATTGTGAAAAAAAGTTGTATTTATGAAACAAATAATTTAAAAAGTGAGTTTTATGAAAACTAAGTGGAGGGGGTTGTATTTTTCGAAACAATGTCAAAAATGTTGGCAACTGGGGTAATTTCCTCCTAAATATAAGGTGACTGGTAGGCCTATTGTAGAGTTAAAAGCTCCTAAAGTTAGTTCTTCTATTTGGTATTTCATGTGTTCTTCTTGGAAGTTTACTGAGGAAAATCTTTTTAAGGCCTGGGTGATGGTAAGTAGGCTCGCTTTTGGCTTGATAAATAAGTGCCTGGGTTAGATAGGGCTCTTATTTTTTATTATTTACATAAGTCTATTTCTAATTTGGTGCCTGATGTGATTGTAAAAGCTCATAGTATTGATTATGTGATAAGAAAAATTAAAGGGGCTGCTAAGTCGAAAAGGGAGCCAATTTCGGTGTTTTAGTGTATTCCAAGTCATAGCACTCTTAAAGTAAACTCGGATGACTTCATTAAAGAGGGCTCTAACCATACCTTTGGTAGAGGGTTAATTAAAGATTGGAATGGGTCATGGATAAAGGGGCTTGTTGTGAATATTAGTTTTTATTCCATTTTGTAAGCTGAACTTTATGTTGTTCTTCATAGAATCTTGTTAGCTAAAAAGTTGGGTATTCGGATGATTATAGTGGAAAATGATAATCTAATTATTGTTAATATGATTACAAACGCTGCTTCTCTATTACTACTTGCCTTGCTTTGGTTAACGACATTCTATCCTCTCTAACTTTCTTTGATCAAGTGGAGGTGCTCTATTCTCATCGGTAAGCTAATTTTTCTATAGATTTTCTTTCTCATTTTGCATATAGTTTTAGTCCTATAGTTCATTGTCTTGATGTTCATCTAGATTGTAATAGATATTAGTTAGTTCATAATTTGTTAGGTGTGACTTATTTGGGACAGTTTGTTTGTTGGGGTTTTTACAAAAATATACAGAAAAAAATAAAAATTACAAAAAATACAATGCATCTATAATTTTTTCACTAATACAATTTTTTAAATTTTCAATAACAAAAATACAATTTATATTTTCAAAAAATACAACTTTTCAATTCTTATTACATTTCTTGGCCTCCGTCTTCGCAGCAGAGTATCTAACGACGGAACTCTATTCATGGTGGACATAATTCATAATTAATGTCGATCCATTTACTGCCATTTGGCTCCTCAGAAAGAAGCAAAGGCAGAAACTTATACAATTTCCATCATCGACTGCAGCCTTTTCTAATTAGCCATGTTGTTTGTTGTAGAGAAGTGGTAGTCCCACCTCAGATACCGAACATGAGTTAATTATGAAGGGTAATTATCACCATGAAAATTCCAACTCCACACGCCATCACAAACCGCAATCTGAACGTTAGTTTATTTTTTCTCAACTGATTTTGTTTTAAGGGATTGCGTAGCTGTGACTGTGAATCTTACCCATTTTGCTAAGCATACTCATGACAATATCTGAAAATTTATGTTTATTGCTACACTAATACCCAAAACTTCTTGTTAACATCATCCATGGTGGAATTTGAGATCAATTTTTATTGAAATGTTAGGTGTAATTTAATTATATAATGGATTTCTGTGGAGAGAGCTCCAGAATTAAATTCCTAGAGCATCATATCTACGTGAATTTTTAATTTGCAAGAAAAAAAATTGTATATAAAATAATTTTTTAGTTTAAGCAAAATCAGATTCAATTCTTAGTTTATAAATGGAGTTAGGAGAACTGTTCTAATCATATGCCAATAACATTCGAACTAAATACCAAAATATCATATATCAATTAAGATTAATTGAAAGTTGGGAGACACCATATATATGTGCTATACATAACGTGTACATCTAGTACACACCGTGTGCACATGCTGTACACAGTGTGTACATCTAGTACACATAATATGTATATGCTGTACACAGTGTGTACATACAACATGAACATACTATGTACTAACTGTACACACAGTGTGTACATCTAGTACACATAGTATGTATATGTTGTACACAATGTCTATATCTAGTACGCACCGTACATACGGTGTGTACATGTTGTATATAGTGTGTACATCTAATACACATAGTATGTACATGCTATACACAGTGTGTATATCATGTACACACCGTGTGTGCGTGCTATACACAGCATGTACATGCTGTACACAGTGTGTACATCTAGTACACAATGTGTGCATCTAGTACACATAATATGTACATGATATACACAGTGTATATATCATGTACACACCATGTGTACATGCTATACACAGTGTGTACGTGATGTACACACCATGTACATTTAGTACACAGTGTGTGCATCAATTTTCAGACATTTATTGTTTAGAGTTCATGTAATATTTTAAAAAATAAAGATTAAATAAAATTATAATCCGTGACTACGTAAAAGAACTTATAAAACTATAATTATAATTTTCTTTAGAATGACATAATAATATTAGCTAATAAGCTCAAACTGTTCATAATAACATTTTGTCTTCTTCAACCATTCATCCCCATAATTAAAACCAAACGTCCTTCCAACATCTGTTAAAAAAAATTAATACTTTTTTATTCATAAATTTCCAGCTTGTCGGCTTCACCTGCCTAGAGCTAACCTTATCAATTAATCTCATTCTAATATGATCTGATTTGGTTCAATTTTTAATTTATTTTTTTATTCTAATTACAAATCGAGACTCAATTCAAATCCATTCGAAAAAAAATAAATGACCCAATTCGATAATGTCCAAAAAAAATCCAAAACCGATTTCCAGGTCTAACAAGGACTACTGTATGAAAAGTAAAAAAAATTCATTTTGCTTTATTTTTTTAAGATGGCATTTCATTAAGAGAAACACGAAATTAAATAAAAAAAGAGATGCAAGATGGAACCTCTTCAACCCAAACAACCCAAACACTCACTAAGCAAATGAAGTTGGTTTATTATCATCGCAAGGAGTAAAAGACCAAGAACAAAACTGGAAATTACGTTTGAAAAGAAGGCAGTTTTTTAAAGTTAATCCTAACCCATTTCTCATTTGAGCTTCGACTAAGAGTTTATCAATCACATACTTACAATCAAGGACAAGAAGCCTAAATCCAACGAGCTATATATTCCAAATCTGAAACATCTTTGAAATGGCTCATTACGTTTGCAATTTCCTTGATGGATTTAATGTAAACCACACCACCTCAGGAGACCGTCTAATGTCATTTACGAAGCATATCTAATTTTATTACAGCTCTTTGCAATCTCCTTTAAAAACCAACTGGACAGATTCTCCTCGAACCTTTTTTATTATCTGAAAAAGTTTATCATTCCACAGTTCTATCTATTATCTAACAACCAGTAAGATTTTCCAATAACAAAAGCTAAATAATAATATTCAATACAAATATACTAGAACAAATATTGATTAAAGTTTTGCATATATGAAGATGTCCAAAGTATTAAAATCATCAAGTAACATGCTGCTAGGACTACCATATAATATACATGACCTGCAATCATTATCAAAAGATATGACCATGGCAATTATGGTGGACTGTACTGTATTAGCTGATCATTGATGCAAATGACTGGGATGTGAGCTATCTTTGGCCAGTCTTCTCCTCTCTCTTGCATGCACCGCCTCTCCAAATGAGGACAATTGTCAATTCTAAGCTCTCTTAGCTTCTGGAGTTTCTGTACTCCTTTTGGCAAACACATCAATCTAGGGCAATCATAAATCTTCAAGCGATGTAGTAGTGTGAGCTGTCCAATCTGATTTGGAAGAGAAGACAATTCATAGAAACCGGAGGAAATTTGTGATAAAAATAGAAACAGATCAATAAACTTGAAATTCATAGAGAAATTAAAGAAAAATGAGAATGGAGAGAAGGAGAGGAGAATGAAAAATATACGAAATGGCAATTTTATATTAGAATTTGAAAAAAATGACCGTTTTGTTTTGTAATTAAATGACCGTTTTTTTTGAATTGTTCTCCAGTACAGGAGGAGAAAGTTGGGGTAGGACGAACATGTGGCCAGCAAGATTTGTTATTACCAATAAAAGAAGGAAAAGGGAAAAACACGTGAAGACTTCCTTGTTTAATGGTTTAATCTGAAAAAAGTTGTATTTATGAAAAATAAAAATTTAAAAAGTGAAATTTATGAAAAAGAAAAAATAGGATTGTATTTTTTGAAAAAGGGAGAAAAAAGTTGGCAACTGGGGTAATTTTCTCTTGTTTGTTTGCTTGCGATGGGCTTTGCCCACTCCTTATATGTGTGTGTGTGTGTAATTGTTGTGGCAATTAAGATTCCAACAAAATAGGAATGGAATCAGAAATTTATATTTAAAGGGGTGAAAAATAAATGTAAAATACTAATTTTTTTGAAAAAAAAGTAATTTGAGCTAATATATACATACATTTAGTGTGTATATATAATAATTGATAATAGATCATAATAAATAGCCTAGATAAGCCGGACTATTCTATGTAACTAGTACACCCAGGGGCAAACAATTCGGTTAACATGATCCAGCTCATAACCAAGATTAAGAGTTCGAAACCTAGGAATAATGTTCTCAGTTGCGTCCATTATCCTTAAATGGTAACAGAATTCTTTCAGGATTCTAACTTTGGCAAGATGGGAAATAACAAGTCATCGTTATTTATTCCTCCAAAATAGGAAGGATAAGTTTCTTCCTATTTAGAATTCACAAGTATACTCGAACTCTACTATCCGCCTATATAAAGAAGCAGGAGATCAAGGTATGGGCTTTTTCCTTGGTATTTTTGCAATTGCCCTCTCATATTTTCTGATTTGATTATCAGAGTCTCTCTTGTGAGAACCCTGTAAGAGTTTTGTATTTTTAAATAACCCATTCTAGGTAGCAGCCTAGAATTTTATATAATACTAATTTTTTTGAAAAAAAAAATTCAAGAATAAAAATAAATATATCATAAATTCCAAATGGGCTAATACTAATTTTTCTGAAAAAAAAATATTAAATTTCATAAGTAAAAATTTAATTTTCAAAAGTTTAGAAGGGTGGTGCAACACCCTATACGCGGTCCACCGAATACAGAATGTCACACACAATCTTAAATTCACAAAATAACGAATTACACAATTTTTTATTCAAATTCTTATTATTTTAGCTAATAATATTTTTTTTTACAAAATTTTGACAAAATTTCTCCTTTAATTGTTTGAAACCTCCTGCAATAAAACCTCTAGGCAATTCTATTTCAATCTACCCTATCATCCATCTCCATTTCAAACTCTATTTTCATAACAATTTTTCCATCCTCCATAATTTCTCAACTCATCTTAATCAAAATTAAAAATGTAACCATGCTCAATATTTCACATATGTCCGGTTTACCAATTTTACATTCACAACTTCAAAATATAATTTACAATAACCACATGTATATGCACAAATTTCTTCACCACTATATGGTGTAGATTTCATAATTCCCAAAAGATGACAAAAATATGCATTAGTGCATCCATCCACCTCAAATTCTTCCACTTTTCTTACTGTGACTCATATTTTGTAATAGATCTACTTTCACTTTTCTTCAAAACCTATGCGTGGAAATAAAATCACATGCTAAGCTATATGTTTAGTGGTATTCAAACAATTCTATTTTTCACTCAATTTAAGACATTAAATTATAACACGTTTAATATTCGTTATTTCTCAAACACATATATCTTTATTTATTTTCAAGCATAAAAAGCATTAAAATTAATGTATGAAATTTAAGCAATGTAGTTTTTTATATAATTCATGATTTGCTATTTAATGTCTAATTAGTTTTTTACAATTTAACTTACAACTAACTAACTATTTCCAATTGAAGTTCTTTAACTATTTATTAGGCATTTATTTATTTTTATATATTTGGCCCAAGTAAAATTGTAGTGGAATTGTGTCAAGTTGGGTAAGCGGGATTTCAATACGGAACCGAATTTTCAAAACTATTTGGTCCATTATATTATTATTATTATTATATGTTTGTGTGTGTGTGTGTGTGTGAAAGCTCTCGAAGTCATTCAGTCCACAACTTGAATTTAACATCCTACACTGGAACAGAGCTTTAAGAGCCATTCAATCCAATTTCACTTGTAAAGATGCAGTATTGCTCAACTCTCCTAATTGACATGCCAATCTTATCATATTTCTCCAATTCCTATCTAATTTTACTAAATACAAGTATAATATAATTAATTTCAATCTATAAGCATAATCACATAATATCATTTACGTTTATATAACCAAATTCATATCTCATATTCCCTTTTTAAATCTTAAAAGTATAACTTTGTTTTTTGTTTCCTTTCACTTTAAAATTTTACATAATTTATATCCTCTTCTAAGAATTTGAATAAAAATTTCATATATACATTAAATTTGGCCTAGCTAATTAAATACCATAATTAAAACTAGCTTCCTAAATTCATTATAAATAATTTTAACCATAGGAAATTTAGCTTATTTATATATGAATACCATTAATTCTTACTCCATGCATAATTTGGCCAAGGTAAATTTTAACATGCACAAATTCACTTCTCTACATTTAAATGCTATAACTAGTTTTTGACTTCATCTAAAGCCAAATTTAGCATTTATACAACCAAAATTTGATGAGTGTCGAAGCCACAAAAAATAATACCAATCTTTTCCTAAGCAAATAAATTGTAAATAGGGTAAGAAATGATCGAAATCCATAGAGACTAGTATGAATTTAATGAACAACCAAATTTTCAACAAATAAAAATAAATAAGGGATTTTTATAGACCAAGAACTAAAAACAATGAACTAAATCAAATAAATAAAAATATAAAAAATTAATTAAGATAAATTCAATGGATAGTAAATTTTAATTAAAGTCATTCCCAACACAAGATTCAATTAACTAATCATATGCGAAAAATAATTTTTAAATCATGTGATGGACCATGCCAGTTATAGCCATCGGCTTTGTGCTTCCAACCAATCTTTCTATATTAATGGATTAACCAAGTAAGATTATAATTAATTCCTAACCAATAAACAACTCTTAAACAAGTGAAATAATTTAATATATTGACAGTATTATGGTTTAAAAAAAAACCCGATCCAAGCCAACTAATCTACAAGTGAAATTGATTTAGACCAAAATATGCTTTTACTTAATATAATAGCCTTTGTGAGTGAAGCTATACTAATTGCTACTTGTTACTTGTTATTGATTTCACTAAACAATTACAGGTTTAACAAATTTAATTAACAGTATATTATTTAATTTAATGCACAACGAGCTCTTTTTGCACATCTATCAAATAATAATCAGGATATGGTTTCCCTAAATCACAATAAATAACATAAATAGTGCAAGAATTTAATAACAGAAATTAAAGTGGAATAATCTCACAGCAAAAAAAAATCCTGATTTTGAATTAGTCTTTAATTGAAACAAAGAAGTTTAGCCATGCATAGCCATGAAGAAATCACAAAACAATAATTGAAAACTAAGAACAATTCCCTATTACAAATCTCAAGCCACCAAAAACGTAAGGAGGAAGAAGATAGAATGAATCTAATCTCCTTATCTATTAAAACTCCTCCAAAATAAGAAAAGTAAAAGAATCCTACTCAAACTTGAAAATTAAAATAAAAATATCTAATGTAATTTTAAGTTTCTAAAAACAGTGCATTTTATCTCCTAAACTAAAACCTAAACATTTTTAAATATCAGTTAAAGCAGAGATGATGGCTAGGGATGAACAAAAAAGCCAAAAAATCGATTTGAAATTGAACTTATTTTTTAGGTTAACCGGACTGAAATAAATGGTTAAGATTTTTAAAAATAGAAATTTTTGATTTTCGGTTCGATTTTGGTCCACGATTTAAAAAATCGATGATTTCGGTTAACCGATCAGTTTACATATATTTTTTTAATATATATATATATACCCTATTATTCTGTTCTGCTGCCTCTATCCCTCACGAAATAAGTTGTTGCTCTCTCCCTCCCTCGAATTCGCCCCTCCTTCACACTGGTCGCCACCCGTCTCCCCCTTCACCGGTGTTCTCCATCCCTTCTGTAATGGTAAGTGTTTGTTTTTGGTTTCTTTGTTTGTTCATTCTCCTTCTTCTCTATCTCCTTTCTCAGGGTTTGAGTTCCATAAATTTCCTAGCTTTTAGGGTTTGGTTTTGATTTGGTCATTCTGCATGTGTAACAAGTAAGGGGTCCTCTGCTAGACTGTGGAGGATCCCTATTAATTGTTTTTATCTTTTGCCTAACTAGTGCTGTTGAGGAGACTGGCAAACGAAAAAATGCAAATTATAGTAAATTATTTTATTTTAGAATTTCTGTCTTTGGCAAGTTAGGGCATTTTCTGGATTGATATCGGTCATTGATTATCGGTAATTGCTTGTAAATTATTTTTGGGAGGTAAATGTTTGGTTCTGGTCCACATATTGCCCATGATAACGTGTCTATTTACATCCAGTACAAGTTTATTGTTGATGGAGTGGCATGATGAGCACCAGCCCTCTGTAAGTGGGAACTATGGGGTAGTAAACATTGTTTACTTACCCACGAAACCATATATGGTTCCACCAATTGTTAGTCATGAGGTAGCTGGATCCAATATAGAGCTAGATGATGTCCTTTTACGTCCGATAAGAGTGATTCAAAATTGTTGCTAGTCATTAAGCCTCTTCAGCTTGATCTTGATTTTAAAGCATTCATGATCCCGTTTTTACAATTTATGTTCATATCTTGTTGGATCTGATATTATTTGTTTTCTATGTTCTTTTATTTTCATTCTCTATATATTGTTCACCGAAGCATGCCTGCAAGTAAGTCATTTCTTTATTGCTTAGAGGAATATGTGTCTGTATGTAAGAAAAAAAGGGGAAAACAGAAGCAATAGAATAGAATATCCAACTAAACTTAATGCCCAAGCAGTCAAAAGTGCTTCCGTTGGATTGCCTACACTACATTACTTAAGGTCGATAAAAATTTGTATGTATTTGCTTGTATATATCTTAATGGGAAGTTTGTGTGCATTCAGAGTGTAGAACTATAGAAAGCTTATGATATTGATAAATTGGTATTTTAACTATATGAAATGCAAAAAGCAATATATTGAGTCATTGACTCTATTTTATAGAACCAAAATTTGAGTAAAACCTTGGCCTTTTGTTTCATTTTTCTTTAGGGTTTTGGGAATGCAAAGGATTTTTATGCAGTTCAAACAACCCTGTTGGAAATGAAATTGCAACATAATTTACTAGATGCAAAGGAATATATCTGATTTGCTAGATGCATGGAAGGTAGCAGCAGAGGTAAGTATCCATTTGACAGTTTTAATTATTCTTGATTGCTGTTAGAATATATATGCCTTTGTCAAAGATCTTTTAACCATCAAAGATATCTAAATTATCCAAGAAAATAGAAATTGGAATAAATTGTTTGATTTTTTTAAGTACCTTGATTGCATTTTATAATTGTAATGGTTAACCGAAAAAATTGGTTAACCAGTCTAAAAAACTGAAAACAATACGAACTGGTTAACGGTTAGTGTTTTGAAAAAAATCGATTTTAATGGACTGGTTTTTTTTTTTTGCTTATGGACCAATTAATCGGTCCATGTTCACCCCTAATGACAGCTAGGGTAACTCGCACACAACTTAAACTTTAAGTAATATAATGCACTATCGACATCCCTTGGGCAAGCCTAAGCCTCGATCTTGCCTTCCTACCTTGGGCAAGGTTAACTGATATCTTTTGTCTCATATTAGTTCTTTGTACCAAAATTGCTCCATAAATCAAATACTTTTCCAGATTAGTTCCAATCATCCTTAAAAACACATCTTCTTCAAAATTTAATCCTACAATTAGCAAAATCAATAAATAAGTGAAAAGTCCTTAAAATTGATTGAAAAGAATGCAAAAAATAAGCATAAATCAGCTGAAAACATGCAATTTTGGTGAATTAACATATATCTATTGTGGAAAATACAAATTTTAAGTTCAAAATCAAAATTAATCACATATACAACTTTGTTTGGCATCCAACTCAATACTTTTAATGCCAATTTCATAAAATTTCTAGTTTAACTCAAAATCCTTAACTTACATAATGCATAAACTTAAAGAAAAAAAATAAATTTGCTCGAACACATACCAAATTTGTCCTTAATTCCTTCAATTATACTCTCAAAAAGCTTCAATTCATCATCACTTTTCCATTTCTTTCTCCTTCTTTTTCTTCATAAACCCACATATATTGAAGCAATTTAGATAACTATTTACTCTAATTTTCAATGAATCCAAAAAATAATTAAATCCTAAAAATTTCCTCCAAATCTCGAAATCCCTAAGTCTGGGTTTTCTCCTTTTTTTCCTCAAATTGTTACTATAATCTAGCAATTAAAGGAAAGAACGAAGCTTACCTTTTTATTAATGGGGGAAAATGGCAATAAGGGGCAAAAATGGAGGGAGGTGACGAGAAAGAATTAAGAAGCCACAATGAAAGGCTGCTGTCGCGACGATAAGGAGGGGAGGAGAAAATAAAAATGCAACGGCGCATAGCATGGGCGAGACGAAAGAGGGAGGAGGAAGAAGAAAAATAAAAAGAAAGAATAAGAGATGGAGAATCGGGTTCCTCCTGGAAAAACAGCCAAGGAAGATAAATCCAACCCCAAAATGATGTAGTTTTGGAAAAATTAGGTAAAAGTTTCAGCTTAATCCCTCTAAATTTCTATTTGGTCTTTTATCTATTATGCCCTCTCGTTTAATCCATTTTCTAGTGTAAATTGAAATATTAAATTTTTCCTTCTTCTGTTATTATTAACATTTGTTTACTTTTATTTTATTTTATTTTTCCCGGTCATGTCTAAAGTCAGATTTTACACCACCGATACTATTCATGTAATTAGAGTTAGGGGCATTACAGTTAGTGGCCCCTTAGGCCACCATGTAGTTTTGCTCCTACACCCAAGTTAGGATGCATGAAAAAAAATGGTGTTAGTATATTATATGTTATATTAATTTTCTTCTTTTGGCCTATGACCGGTGGGTACTTAATATGCTTTTTTTTTAACTCTACGACCAACTAAATTAGAGTCAAAAACTTGTGACCTTATTTAAAAGAATTTGAGATTTTTTTCGCAATTTAAACCACAGACCATTGATTATATGTTGGTAGTAATTTATTTTTTATATAATTAACCTGGCAATGTGATTTATTTCTCATATTTTTAACTAAAAAAGGATTATCATATAATTTTGGGCTTGAAACATTCAAGCATGACAAAGACACATTCGCTTGATAATAATTTTTCATTGTTGACTTTTTTTTATAATTTATGGAATGTGATTTGGTGCACATGTATTTGATCCGTCACATTAATATAATGTGTGTGATCTGTATGCACATTAGGGGTGAGCATGGACCGGTTAATCGGTCCATAAGCAAAAAAAACCAGTCCATTAAAATCAATTTTTTCAAAACACTAACCGTTAATCAATTCGTTATGATAGATTAACCAATCCATCGGTTTCGATTTTTCGGACTGGTTAACCAATTTTTTTTAGTTAACCATTACAATTATAAAATGCAATCAAGGTACTTAAAAAAATCAAACAATTTCTTCTAATTTATATTTTCTTGGATAATTTAGATATCTTTGATGGTTAAAAGATCTTTGACAAAGGCATATATATTCTAAAAGCAATCAAGAATAACTGAAACTGTCAAATGGATACTTACCTCTGCTACTACCTTCCATGCATCTAGCAAATCAAATATGTTCCTTTTTGCATATAGTAAATTACGCTGCAATTTCATTTCCAATAGGGTTGTTTGAACCGTACAAAAATTCTTTGCATTCCCAAAACCCTACAGAAAAATGAAACAAAAGGCCAAGGTCTTACTCAAATTTTGGTTCTATAAAACAGAGTCAATGACTCAATATACTGCTTTTTGCATTTCATATAGTTAAAAAACCAATTTATCAATATCATAAGCTTTCTGTAGTTCTACACTCTGAATGCACACAAACTTCCCATTAAGATATATACAAGCAAATACATACAAATTTTTATCGACCTTAAGTAATGTAGTGTAGGCAATCCAACAGAAGCACTTTTGACTGCTTGGGCGTTAAGTTTAGTTGGATATTCTATTATATTGCTTTTGTTTTCCCCCTTCTTTTTCTTACATACGACACATATTCCTTTAAGTAATAAAGAAATTACTTACTTGCAAGCATGCCTCGGTGAACAATATATAGAGAATGAAAACAGAAGAACATAGAAAACAAATACTATCGGATCCAACAAGATATGAACATAAATTCTAAAAATAGGATCATAAATGTTTTGAAATCAAGATCAGACTGAAGAGGCTTAATGACTAGCAACAATTTTGAATCACTCTTATCGGATGTAAAAAGACATCATCTAGCTCCATATTGGATCCAGCTACCTCATGACTAACAATTGGTGGATCCATATCTAGTTCCCTGGGTAAGTAAACAGTGTTTACTACCCCATAGTTCTAACTTACAGAGGGTTGGTGCTCATCATGCCGTCATTTTCCCTTAATAATAAACTTGTACTAGATGTAAATTCACACGCTGTCATAGGCAATATGTGGACCAGAACCAAACATTTCCCTCCCAAAAATAATTTACAAGCAATTACCGATAATCAATGACCGATATCGATCCAAAAAATACCCTAACTTGCCAAAGACATAAATTCCACTACAAAAAAATTGATTTTACCGATGGAATTTGCCGACGGACACAATATCGGTCTCTAAAAAGAAGATATCTGAAAATTTTCCGACGGATTGGCTATCGAATCACAAATATGTCGGTAAAAATAAAAAATTGCAAAATGGCGTCATTTTTAGCGACCAAAATGGAAAACGATCTGTAAATTTGGCGAAAAATAGTGGCGCCATTTTGTAGCTACGGTTTAGCGACGAAAAAACTTTGTCGGTAAGGATATCAATATTTTTGTTATGTACCGATGGAAATTTCGTTCGGTAAATAATGGCAGCATATTTTGGCACATTATTTACCGACGAAATAGCGAGGGAAATGGAAATATGAATTGTTGCGACGGTAATTTTCGTCGGTAATCTGTCGCTATTAGTTTTATTATATTTAAATAAATGTTTAAATTTTTTTATAAAATACCATTTTTTTCCAAATAAAGCCTAGACTAGATATTGTTTCATTTTAATTATATATATTTTTATGTAAAATAATTAATATATTTTAGTTATACTTCTATTTTTTAATTATATATACAAAATATTTTATGAATATATAAATAAAAATTTGTTATATTTTGATGTGATAAGTTCGATCCATAGGACTTATATTTTTTATTATTTAAATTTAAACCGATCAATATATAAATGAATTCATGTTACCGTAAATATTTTAGGTCAAATTTAAGATTAATCTACAATAATTTTTATTATAAAATCAAATTTTATTTTATTTTTATCTTCAATTTTTTATTATTATTGTGGATCGGGGAGAGAGGGAACAGATCTGGGGAGGTGTTGTTAATGGATAAATATTTTTATTTAATTCCTTTGTAATTATCCATTTCATACACATCTTATAGGACTTGTATTCTGCTATGTATATCTGACAGTGATAGAGTTGGTATATAACTCTACCACTGCATTCATCCTCTATACATTTAAAGGCTTTGCCTCCTAATACAATGTATACGAAAAACCTTCAGCTGTCACCTGAGTCATTACTCTTTACATGGTATCAGAGCCATTCTAAGTTACAAATTAATCATGGCCCTCATCCCTTCTTCTTCCTCTAATTCTGCTTCTTCTACTATTTCTGCTTCTCACTCCTTTTCCATTAAATTAACCTCCAAAAACTATCTTTCCTGGAAAACACAATTCATGCCTTTACTCAATTATCAAAATCTTCATGGATTTATTGATGGCTCATCCCCTGCTCCCTCAACATTCATTCTCTCAGATACCGAACCCCCTGCATCTATACCAAACTCGTAATTTGCATCTTGGTTTAAAAGAGATCAAATGCTTTTGTCCTGGATTCTTTCCTCTCTTACTGAAGAAGTTTTTCCTCTTATCATTGGCCTTGACTCTTCTTATGCTGTATGGACTGCTTTGGCTTCTGCTTTCGACTCCATTTCTCAAAACAGACAACTGTAACTTCATATTGAATTGTAGGAACTCAAAAAGAATTGTCTTTCCGTCTCTCAATTTCCTCATAAAGCAAAATCCTTGTGTGATGAACTAAGTGCAGCTAGTCATCCTATTACTACTGCAGAATTCAATGCTATAATCCATCGCAATATTGGGTATGAATTTCATCCTATCATTACAGCTCTTAATCTTCATCCTGAACCAGTCAGTTTTTATGAACTTCATGGTCATTTAATTGCACATGAAATTCTTCTCAAAAGCTCTCCTCAACCAGTAGCTAATCTCACCCTTAAACCTTCTTCTCCTCTTCTTCCTCCTCCCTCATCTCCTTCTTTTTGGCCTAGACCTGCACATTCTCAATCCCAATCCCGGTTTACTGTTAACAACTCCAACTCTAGGGGTCATTCTAATCCTTGTCAAATATATGATTACCGAAATCACATAGCTCTTACTTGTCGCAAGAGGTATGTCCGTGACCAGCCCTCAAATCAATACACTAAAACCAACCAATCTTTTGCTCATCTTTCACATATTCTAGCATCGTGTCCTCCCTCTCCCACTGCCAACTCTTCCAATACTTCCAATCCCATTCCTTGGTACCCAAATACTGCTGCAAATTTCCACATTACACCTCATGCTCAACATTTAAATACTGCCAATGAATATACGGGTCCTGAGCAATTATTTATTGGTAATGGACAGGGACTGAATATCACTCATACTGGTAAAAGCTCTCTCTCTCACTCTAGTGGTAATTTCTCCTTAAATAATGTTTTGTGTGTCCCTCAAATCACCAAAAATCTCTTATCTGTTCAAAAGTTTACTTCTGATAATTCTTGTTTCTTTGAATTTTGGCCTAACTAATTTTTGATCAAGGACCAACAATCCAAAAAGATCTTGATGCAAGGTCCAAGTGAAGATGGACTCTACACCTTACGTTCAGCCCCTCCAAAATGCCTTCACTGCCTCTACCGTGCCCAGCCTTGATGAATGGCATCAACGGCTTGGTCATCCCAATTCATCCAAGCTTGCTTCCTTAGTCAGAGATGGTTATGTTTCAGTGTCAACTTTAGATCTTAGTCGTTGTTCTAATTGTCGTTTGGATAAATTATGTCGAGTTCCCTTAGCTTTTAAAGAGCACACAAGCTCTAGTCCTTTTGAGATTGTGTATTCTGATGTTTGGGGCCCTGCCCCCCTTCAGTCCAGTTTGGATCATAAGTATTTTGTTATTTTTATTGATGACTTTACTCGTTTTACATGGATTTATTTTTTGAAAAATAAAAGTGATGTCTACTCTACATTTTTATCTTTCGAATCTCTCATTGATCGCCAATTTAATACCAAAATTCGTGCTTTTCATTCGAATTAGGGTGGTGAGTATCAAAAACTTCACTCTCACTTTCAAAGAACTGGTATTCATCACCGCATTGCATGTCCATACACACATGAACAAAATGGCACAGCTGAACATAAAATTCGACATCTTGTTGACACTGCTCTTACTTTACTTGCTCATGCCAACATGCCTCTTAAATATTGGAATTATGCACTTGAACAAAGTGCCATGGTGATCAATGTCCTACCATCTGATGTTCTTAAAAAGCAATCTCCCTTTCAAAAATTATTTCTCAAAGATCCCCATTACTTGGCTTTTCACCCTTTTGGTTGTGCTTTTTTCCCCTTGCTTCGTCCATATAATCGTCATAAATTTTCTTTTCGCTCAACTCAATGTGTTTATCTTGGTCAGAGTCCCTTATATGCTGCTTATCGATGTCTAGATCCTATTGGGGGTCGGGTCTACTTAGCCAAACATGTCAAATTTCATTCCACTATGTTTCCTTTCCGTCACATAACTCCATCAACACCAGCAGTGACACTGCACATGCCATGGCTGAATGTAAGGTGGACTGCCCTTCCTTCATCGGATAAACTTGCCTCAGGTACTTCTTCCTCTCCTTCTATCACTTTACATCCTTTTTCAATGTCTCCTATGTCTGGTTCTCATAGTCTGCCTGTCCCTACTTCACCTCCTTCTTCTCGATCTCATCCCTCTCCCAAATCACCCACTATATCCCGTCCCTCTCAACCCCCTGAACTCAAGTTGGTGGTTTATCTCACTAAGTATCCAAGTCAGCCACCTCCTTCCCCTTCCCGTTCCCATCATATGACCCTAAGACCTTTCACCATGACCCACCACCAAACACATACTGTCACCACCTCTCTGCCCAAAGAACCCAACACCTTTGCCCAAGCAAACAAATGTCCCAAATGGAGAGCTGCAATGCAACTTGAGCTTGATGCGTTAATCCAAAACAAGACTTGGACCTTGGTTCCTAGACCACAAAACACCAATGTTATTGGCAATAAATGGATCTTTAGAATTAAGCAAAAATTTGATGGGTCAATTGAGCGATACAAGGCTCGTTTGGTAGCGAAGGGATACTCTTAACAATCTGGTATTGACTACTTGGAAACTTTCTCTCCTGTCGTTAAATTTACCACTGTCCGAACTATCCTCTCTATTGCTACTGTACATAATTGGCAAACTCACCAATTGGATATTTCAAATGCATTCTTACATGGTTACTTGGATACTGATTTATATATTGAGCAGCCCGTTGGCTTTCTCGATTCTTCTCAGCCTAACCATGTTTGTAAGCTCAGGCATTCTCTATATGGGTTAAAGCAGGCTCCACTGGCCTGGTTCCAATGATTGTCTGCCTATCTACTTAGCCTTGGTTTTTGTTCATCTCAAGTCGACCATTCCCTATTCATTCTCACACAAGGTACTGATAAACTTTTTATTTTAATTTATGTGGATGACATCCTTGTTACATGCTCCAGCTTCACTCTCCTTTCCTGGTTTCTGGCCTGTATTAGCAAGGCTTTTCCAGTTCGGGACTTAGGAGTTGTCCATTATTTTCTGGGTATTGACATCTCTAAGGTCGATGATGGCATTCTTTTATCTCAAAATAAATACATTGATGAAGTCCTTCAGGCCACCTTCATGGACAATTCAAAAGGTTGCTCTACACCAATGGCTGTCTCCCCAAATCTAAGTAAATTAATGGGCACGCCACTCTTATCAGCTGAGGAATACAGAAAAGTTATTGGTACTCTTCAATATATTACCCTCACCCGACCTGACATCTCCTTCAGTGTTAACAAGCTTGCTTAATTCATGCATTGTGCAACTGATGTTCATTGGAAAGCCTGCAAAAGACTCCTTCGCTATTTGAATGCCACCCGCTCTCTTGGTCTGTTTATTTCCAAGCACTCTGATTTTTCTCTTCACTGTTATTCTGGCAGCGATTGGGCAGGGTGTCCGGATGACAGACGCTCCACTGGTGGTTATCTACTTTTCTTGGGCAAGAACTTAGTTTCCTGGTCATCAAAAAAACAACCTACGATTGCAAAATCTTCCACTGAAAGTGAGTACAAATCACTTGCAAATACTACTGCTGAAGTCATGTGGCTAGTCTCCTTATTACGTGAACTTGGAGTCACTCTTCCACTCCTGTTACTCTTTGGTGTGATAATGTTAGTGCCATTTATTTATGCTCCAATCCAGTATTCCATGCGCACACCAAACATGTGGAGATTGATTATCATTTTGTTAGAGATCAAATTCGACTAGGCTTGGTTCACATTCGTTTTATTAACAGTTCAGATCAGATTGCTGATATCATGACTAAACCACTGGCCCACGCCTCTTTCCAGACTCACTGTGACAAGCTTCGCCTTTGCAGTCCGTCGGCTCAGCTTGCGGGGGGGTGTTAATGGATAAATATTTTTATTTAATTCCTTTATAATTATCCATTTCATACACATCTTATAGGACTTGTATTCTTCTATGTATATCTGATAGTGATAGAGTTGGTATATAACTCTACCACTGCATTCATCCTCTGTACATTTAAAGGCTTTGCCTCCTAATACAATTTATACGAAAAACCTTCAGCTATCACCCGAGTCATTACTCTTTATAGGTGTAACATCCCTGATTCTGGGAAAAAAAAGAAGAAAAAACATCATGATGTTTAAAAAATAAAAATAAAAAGAAAAAGAACAAGTAAAGTATAATAATTAAAAAAAAAGATAAGGAAAGATGAGAGAATGGGATACATTAAATGAAATAAAAGGAAAAAAAATAAAAGATAGATGAAGGAGAGAGGCAGGCAGGGGAGCTGAGAACGACGACTGACCACCCGACACTGGCGACAGCCCGATACGGTCTCCACCGTGCAGGCCAACCGTCGTCTCTTCTCCGGTAAGCATACTGTTTGTTTTTGTTTCCCTTTTTCTTTATTTTTTTAAAAACCCAACTTCCCTTTGTGATTCCGTTCAGCAACAACGAAATTAAAAAATATAAAAAATTCAAATTCATAATAATCTGAAAATTATTATAGAAATATTTTAAAAAATAAAAAAAATATGTAAACTTAAAAATACAAAAATTAAAATTAAGAGAACAGAAAAAGCATCGGGCCATTATGGGCCCAAACTCTAACCCCCAAGCATAGTCCACTTTGAAAACCCTAACATCCCACCACTATATATAAATAGTTTAACATCAAATGCGGCTGGATTTTTCTCCGCTTACCCCTTAAATCGCCAGGTAGTAGCTGCAGCTAGGGAAGAAATGGTATGCTCTGTCTTTCAAATCCTACTTATTGTACATTTAAATGCAGAATGGCTAGCTTTTGATTGATAATTAGATGTGTGTTGCGTTTGTTAGGGGAAAGGTACTGGAAGTTTTGGTAAGCGAAGGAATAAAACGCACACTATTGGCGTGCGATGCGATCGCCGGAGCTTCCACCTCTAGAAGAGTCATTGCGATGCTTGTGCATATCCTGTCGCCTGCGTCAAAAAATGTAAGTGCTATTGCTATTTACTTAGTAGCAAAATGTTTCTCGCTTTTAGCTACTTGATTTGGTTTAATAGATAATGTGATTAGAAACTGGAGCTTATACTCTGAGACAATTGTTTTTGTCTCAATAGATCTTGGTTTGTTTGTTTAGTAGATGTTGATTAAAAACTTTATGTGCTCCTTTTCTTCAGTTTATTTCTTAACTGGAATTGCGTTGAAATTATGGAACATGAACCGAAGTCCTTATTTAATTTAGCAGTTCGGTTAATGAATTGTTCAATTACTTTTGCTAGTTTATGAGATAATTTAGTAAAAAGGCGTGGTTTGATAATTATTTTTCAATTACTTATACTGTGTATAGTTTGATTTGATCATTGATGAATTGGAGCTATCATATGAATTATTAATTTATTTTTATGCCTCAAATCTTGAATTGACTTTATTCTTTGCTATACTTTTTTTTCATAATTACATTATTTGAGGTGAAAATATGAAATTAGAAGAATAGTAGACTTCCATATGTTTTAGGTTAATTTAGAAAGGTATACTATACAATAAAATATCTTTTTAACAATTAGGTGACCCTTAAAGCAATAATTTATTTACTTTATTTATTTTTAGTTTTAAGTCTTCCTTTAGAATCCAAAAAGCACTGCCTTTAGTTCTTTTCTTTTCACTTTAACGTGTAACTTCTAGTGTTATAATTGTAAACAAAAGTCAATACACCTTTTCTAATGAATTCTTTTATTTTTTGCCTTCCAGTTATTTGGCACAAATATGAGACAATGTTCTTTCTTTATTGAATTGAAGAGAGATATTGGAAGTTATATAGTCATTTTTAGAACAATCGAAACATTATAGGATGTTAGTTTCTGTTGTGGGAACTTAGTGTAATTCATACGAGGCTTCTTATATGCAATCACTGTGCAGGTACCTCCAAGAGGGAGAGGACAGCAACAGGACAAAAAAAGTGCAGTGCTATGAGCCTGCAACTATGAAATACGTGGTATATTTCCCTGCTTTGTCACATGCTGAGGTTAGAAATGATATTTAGATCTGAATGCATGTCCATTTTTGTGGGTAAATGCATATAATTATGTGAATGTTAGGCAGGTCAGAGACCATGTTGCACAACAATACTTGCTTGTTATTGATTAATTAATAACTAATAGTTGAAATCATAATTGAGTTTAGTTTATTGATCTGAGTTTGTATATAATTATGAGTTTTAATATTTTGAAAGTGTAGGCAAAAAATGAATGTATAGTCAAGTATAGATATCCAGCTTTTGTTAGAACTTGATAGGATTTTATGAGATAGAAACCAATTTTGCAAGTTAGTGAGACAATCATTTTTGCTCCTGAAAAGTGCATTTTATTGATGGTGCAAATAGCTTAAAATTGTTTATATAAAGTTACTAGTTTTTCAATTTTTTACAAACATCATGCAAAATGAGTTTTCATTTTTTGGAATTCTATATTCTTTTTAGTCCTTACTATTATTTCATTCTTCTTAGTGTTTCTTTATGAGAAATTTTGAATATGATATTGGATCATGTCACGTATCTAAAGTTATCAACTTCCTTAATATTGTTGAGATGGGGTGGTGATAGGGTGTGTGGAATCACGGTATCATTCATATCCCTTGGTATTTGACTAGAGCATTTTTCAATTTTAACCATTTACCCTCTTCGCACGTTAACACGAACAAATGCTTATGGTTACATGATGTATCTACGATGCATTGATGTTTTTTATTTATTTTTCACTTTTGAATTTTGGGCTATTTGACTTTGATCTAAAATTTCTTGAATAATGAAAATTATTTTATTCAATTTTCATGTAAAATCTTTAAGATATTATGTACATTATATATATATATATATATATATATATATATATATATATATATATATATATACTGCTTTTTGGTCAAGATTCTAATGATGTTTTTGAATACATGCAGTAATTTGAGTTTACTATGTTTTATCTTTGTCTCTATGTTTTTTTTTTTATGCTTAGAATTTTGCACTTATTTTTTCAGCTGTTTGTTTGTTTGAATTCGAGTTGGTTGGCTGTTTGAATTTGACTTGCTTAAGTTGTTTATTTTTTCACTATTACAGATGCTTTATATTTTAATATTTTAATTGAAAGTAGGAAGTAGGAGCTTTGAGTTGTCGTCATGATAGTTTTGGATTTTTGCTTCCCCTTTCTAGTGGAGCATATAGCTCTTCTATTGCTACTATAATTGACTGCATATGCCAGCTTGTTATAAAAGGTTAGATTTATCAAATTTTTATTATGTCCGATATTGAAATTACTTTTAGAAGAAGTGGTGGTGGTTTAATTTCGCATAGGTTCTTCTATTTTCAATTCCTAGTTATAGTTAATGATTATATTTCAATATTGCAATAATTTTTTTTTATCAAATTGCATCAACTATATTATAATAATATAGTTTCATGAATATTTATATGTTTCAGTTGAATACCATTGTAATTGTATTGATTCACTATATTTTGATTTCCAATATTAATACTAGGCATTATTACAAACATGGAAAGAGGCATGTGCATCTAAAGAAGTCCCTTACATATTTGATTTTAATGCTTATATTCTTTTTTGGATCTATACTATGTTTATCACAATAATAATATAAAGCATGGATCTATTTGCACCAACAGATGCTGGATCTGGTATACCTGAGATTAAAGTTTATTCGAGTAGAATTGATATCAAAACTTGAAACAGATTAACCTGGAATTTATGCAAGATATTCTACAGTTGATTGTCGTTCTATTTTCAAATTTTAGACAAGGTTGATTAACGTGGTGTTGCGTGCTGACAGGTTTAATAATTTAAAGTTTTCATTGTTTTTAAGAATGTTCTAAGAGTATTTAGTGTTGACTTTTATGTTTTTGAGATTGTAATTTACATAATATTTTGTACAAATTTTGGATAACTTTTTGTATAAATTATTTTTGTAATATATTAAAATTATTAATTAATATATACCTTCAACTTAGATTTTATACTTTTATATTGACTTTATTGTGTTTAATTTGGGATTTACAAATACGAAATAGAAAAATAATATGTTATCGACAAATTACCGACGGAAACACCGTCGCTGCCATTCCAATAATTTTAATATTATACTAAATATATTTGCCAACAAATTTATCCGTCGCTGTTTATACTAAAATAAATTTATAATTTATTCATTAAATTTTACCGACGGTTCACCGACACAATTTTTCGTCGCTAAACGGTCAACGCGACAAACATACGACGAATTTTAAATAAAACTACCGACGGAATTTTCCGCCGGTAATTTGGAACCTAGAGGGTTATACCGACAGATTCATTCCGTCGGTAAAATAATAATAAACCGTCGATAAGGTCATTTTCCGTCGGTAAAAATCCATAGGTAAAATGCATTTTTTTGTAGTGTTCTAAAATAAAATAATTTACTATAATTTGCATTTCTTCGTTTGCCAGTCTCCTCAACAGCACTAGTTAGGGCAAAAGATAAAAATAATTAATAGGGATCCTCCATAGTTTAGCAGAGGACCCCTTACTTGTTACACATGCAGAACGACCAAATCAAAACCAAACCCTAAAAGCCAGGAAATTTATGGAACTCAAACCCTGAGAAAGGAGAGAGAGGAGAGGGAGAACGAACAAACAAAGAAACCAAAAATGAATACTTACCATTACAGAAGGGAGGGAGAACGTCGGTGAAGGGGGAGATGGGCGGCGGCCGGCGTGAAGGAGGGGCGAATTCGAGGGAAGGAGAGAGCAGCAGCTTATTTCGTGAGGGACAGAAGCAGCAGAATAGAATAATAGGGTTTATATATATATATATATATATATATATATATGTAAACCGGTCAGTTAACCGAAACCGTCGATTTTTTAAACCGTGGATCGAAACCGAACCGAAAATCAAAAATTTCTATTTCTAAAAACCTTAATCATTTATTTCGGTTCGGTTTCGGATCTGTTTTCCTGATTACTACTCTAATTTAGTATTATTGATTATTGCTCTTTTTATTTATAAATAACTATTCACTTTGTTTTGTCAAGATTAAAAAATTATTTATTACATTATACTTTTATTAATTTGTTCTTTAAAAAATGGACAATTAATTTATTAATTATATTTTAAAAATTAAATAAATATTATTATGTAAAAATTATATTTAAAAAAATATATTTAAATATATCACATTTTTAAAATGTAATAGTTAATTATTTGCAAATTGGTAAAATAGAAACATCGACCATTGAATAATTTGCTCTTTAAAAAAATAGATAATTAATTTATTAATTGTATTTTAAAAATTAAATTAATATTTATTATATAAAAATATATTTAAATATATCACATCTTTAAAAAGCTAATAGTTAATTGTGTATAGGTAAAATAGAAAGGCAGACCATTGAAGATTACATTATTGCATAGAAAGTAATATATTCCTTTTTCTTATTATTTCATTCGTGGTGAACTTGAGGCATTTATTATTTATATCCCACCTCAGAAATTCCACATTATCGCTGAAAATTAAACATGTTAAAACTGCAGGTATCTAGCTTGTGGACATGGTGGTGGGATTCCAAATTGTTTCTCACCATATCAGCCACTGTGTTTGGAGTATTCTTGCTGTGCAGTATAATCAAGAAATCAAAGAATTCAAAAGCTCCATTGCCTCCGGGCCCAAGAGAGCTGCCTGTAGTTGGCTACCTTCAATTTCTAGGCACTTTCCTCCACAAGAAATTCACTGAACTTGCTGCTGTTTATGGCCCTATCTACAAGCTCTGGCTTGGAAACAAACTATGCATAGTCATCAGCTCACCATCCCTAGCCAAACAAGTTCTTCGCAAGAATGATAAGATATTTGCAAATCGGGATCCACCAACATCTGCTAGACTCATCACTTACGGCTTGAATGATATTGCTTTTAACGATTACGATCCCGAATGGAAGAAACTGCGCAAGGTGTTTGTTCGCGAAATGATCACTAACTCAGGCATCGATGCCTGCTATCCGCTGCGAAAGCGAGAGGTGCATAGGGCTATCAGCCAACTGTATAACAAAGCTGGAAGCCCTATAGATTTTGGTGAAATGGTATTTGACATAACTGTCAATGCTGCCATTAGCATCTTGTGTGGCTGCACACATAAAGGTGAGAAAGCTATCAAGTTTATAGCAGAGTTTCGGAAATTAGCAGCGGAGTTCATGGTATTACTAGCAAAACCGAACGTGTCCGACATTTTCCCTATCCTGGCAAGGTTCGACTTGCAGGGTATAGAGAAACAAGCAAAAAGAGTACACTCAGGCTTTGACCAGATTATTAATCTCGTGATAGAGCAGCGGTTAAATACAAGCACAGAAAGTAGAGTTGTGAAAAAAATCGAAAATATAATTAATTAATTATAATATTAACTATTAATTTATTGAACATGAATTTTGGCGAGTAAATTATATTTATTTTATAATTTTTATTTTGAATTATTTTGTATATTTGAAATTAAATTAAATTTTGTATTTTTTTATAGTTTTATGTTATATATAAATTTTAATAGTTAACTGAAAAATTTTAGTTAATTAAACCGAAAAATTGAAATCAATGGATTGATTAACCGAACGTAATGAATTAGTTAATGGTTAATAATTTTAAAAAATCGAATATTGGACTAATTATTTTTTTTATTATAAACCGATTAATCGGTCCATGCTCACTCTTAACATAAAGCAACGAAGGAAAGAAAGATTTCTTGCAAATTCTACTTGATTTTTACAAGCAAGGAGATTCTGAAACATCAATCACCATGAACCAACTCAAAGCCTTGTTATTGGTATCAAAAATCATATGCAATCTATGTTTATATTTCATAATATTGTGATTTTATGAAACAATTTTACCTTTCTTGACAGGATATTGTTGTGGGTGGCACAGACACAACAGCTACTGCGCTCGAATGGGCAATGGCAGAGATAATGCTAAACCAAGAAGTAAGGAAGAAACTGTATCAAGAACTAGACCAAGTTGTTGGTAGCCAAAGCATTTTAGAAGAGTTTCATTTGCCCAAGTTGCAGTTTCTTGATGCTGTGTGCAGAGAGGCGCTCCGTTTGCATCCACCAATTGCTCCATTGGTGCCTCATTTTTCAAGCCAGTCTTGCACGATAGGTGGCTATTCAATTCCTAAGGGCACCACTGTTTTCTTGAATGTCTATGCTATTCACAGGGACCCCCTTTATTGGGACAATCCCTTGGAGTTTAGGCCTGAGAGATTCTTGAACAATGACGGCTTGATATATGATTACTCAGGCAACAATTTTCAGTATCTCCCTTTCGGATCGGGGAGGAGAGTTTGCGCAGGAATTCCTTTGGCACAGAGGAATCCAATGTATGTATTGGCTACACTGTTGTATTCATTTGAATGGAAATTGCCACAAGGAGAAGAGCTGGAATTATCCGATAAATTTGGGATTGTTATTAAGAAGATGAAGCCCTTAGTTCTTGTTGCTACACCTAGGCTATCTAATCCCCAGATTTACTAGGTAGAGCAATTTGTCTACTCTTTATTCCTACTATGGATGTTGAATTATGTTTATTTACCTTATATATATGTAACAAGAAAATAAAACTTAATCATAAGTTTTTAAATTGCCTCACATAAAGGCATAAAACCATTAAGAATTTTCGGGACGACATCAGGTTATTTACGAGCTTTCAATTTCATGATATAAGAGATTTGAATCTCAGTGAAACTAAAATATAATATTTAACAATTAATTATAATTGAAATACAATATTTAATAATTAAATAATATTTTTAATTATTTAAAAAAATATATTAATTAGGCTCCTATGGAATCTCCATTCCTGGTCAAAAATATTTAAAAAAAATCAGTTATAGCTAAAATATAATATTTAACAATTAATTATAATTGAAATATAATATTTAATGATTAAAAAAATCTAAATTCAATCACAAATAAAATTAATATAAATTTTAAAAATTGACAAAACTAAAATTAAATATAATTTAAAACTAAATTATATAAATATAATTACTAAATTTCGGAGCAGAAAAATTTCGGGACGGAAATCATAATCCCTACTTCTGTCCCAAATTCTAAATTAGAAAATATTTTTTCCCCGTCTCCACCTCTACAGGAAAAATTTTTGGAGATTCCCCGCTCCATTCGGGGCTGTTTTCCATAATCCATGTCCCATAATCATCCCTACTTGAGCGTGGATAAAGCATGTCAGATCTATAAGACAAACAAGATTAGAACCTTATCCTGCGCTTAGGTTAGTACTTGGGTTTAGAGAGATTTGAGAGTGAATTTTGAGAACTTGAAAGGCTAGAATGCAATGCTTTAGAATGTAAAGGTCATCCCTGTTTATCGTGCATTGTGTCCTAATCATGTTAGGATTATATTTTAGCTTCCTTACTTACTTTGGATTCTCTTTCCTATTCTCGATAGGATTTGAATGTAATTCCCTATTTAGGAGAGACTAAGTCATGGTATTATCAATAAGTATGATCCAGAGTTTCCTTCACAAGATAACCATAAGTTGAAGAAGAAAGAAATATTCAGCAAAATGGAATACGTAAATATATATACTTATATACAGAATCATTAACTGAATATATATGTTTCCATTTGTATGTACAGTTTCAAGGAGTACCTCTACATTCAAGAGGGAAATTGTGCAGCCATGAATCATCCAAGAGAGGAGTGGAAGATTCCAGTTCAGAAGGCCATTCAGAACCAACATCTATTTCATCAAATACAATAGGCTTACATTTTGCATCCCTACTTTGGAAAATGCCTTGTAACCAAAGATTGCAGTGAACAAAAACCAAATCATTTAATCTTTCCAGCTCGGCTTTGTTTCGTTTCTCGGCATGTATGCTTTCGAAGGTGCTCCAGTTCCATCTGCACCAGTGTGAACTGCAAGGTTGGCTAAGTATTCTTATAGCAACTCTTTGCAGAGTTCGAATTTCATAGCCATACCCTGCCCACCAGTCACCTAAAAATGCATCATGCTATATCAGATATTCATCGCTGCAATGCTTCTTTATATGCAAACAAATATAAAATTGCACATTATCACAAAGCTATAGTTCATACAGTTCTCCATTATATATATATATATTCCTCTACAATTCAGGCATCAGACAAGTATCTGCAGCCAATGATCATAACCAAGTGTTGACAATGTTAAGACCGTCTCAAGGCTTGAGATGGCAATTGAAACATACCTGGAGAATTCAGTGTTCTTCCCATGATAGCAAAATCAGTACCAAGGGCACCTTGAGCATTTATGTACACTGGATGCTCTTTGGTGATTTCTATTTTATCTTTATCTGAGGTAGCTATCTTAATCATAGCTTCTTGAAATCCGTTCCTCATTTGGGAATCAATTCTAAAATGTGGGTTGTAGAAAATTGAGGGGTTAAGAATTGCTGCCGCTGCATGTAATGGCGAGTGGTGATTCCATCTTCGATCAATTATATCCCAAATCTGCGTATATTTTTCATCAACACCCTTATAATATGCCTTGATCGCAACCTTTGCCCTCTCTAATCCTTCATACATATACCCCATAGCTGGCATGTCCCCATCAACAATCCTTAGAATTTTCACAAGTGGTTCAGAGATAGTCACAGCTTCATGTGCATACTTCCAAAATCGATCCTGATACAACAAGGATTTAATAACTTGACCATCTGGCCTCCTGCTATGGACCGAGGATAACCACTCTGAATGAGAGAACATTTTCTTTAAGTTGTCCTCCTGAATAACAATGGCCCTCAAAGAGAGATAATTACTTACAAATCTAGTGATTCTCGGTCTGATTAATTCCCTCCCACCTGTGAACTTCCTCATCATATTCAATGTCCATTCATGACTATATATGTAGCTAGTGATGGTATTTGCCTCCTCCATCACTGTAGCCACCCACTCTTGTTTACTGATATCCTCTAGCATCTTATTAATACAGTAGGAAGCACAAGGTGACCAAAACAAAGAGCTGTACTTAGTCATGAGATGCCTCCCTGCATACACGTAACCAGCAGCACTATCTGTTATCACTTGTATTACATTTTCCACACCAACCTCCAAGACAATTGAGTCAAGCAACTCAAACAAGTAACTAGCATCATCTTCATGGCCTGATATATCAACCGATTTCAAAAATAGTGTCCCTTTAGGGCACGTAACAGAAAATACAAGATAGGATTTGGCTCTTCCATCAAACCAATTGTCGCACAAGATTGTGCAACCTGTTACTTTCCACTCATCTCTATATTTCTTGTACCAATCATGCACATCAACTTTCACCTTTTCTAATAGTGTGGATCTCAGCTTTTCGTAACTTGGAGCTTTATATCCTGCCCCACACTCGCTCACAGCATTGAACATTTCCTGATAATAAATGGATTTAGCAGCAGCAAATGCTATGGAATTATGGAAGAAAAACACAGCAATTTTCTTATCAGCCTTATCCTGTTTTTGCTTCTGAATATCATCCATTAATGGCTGTGCACTAGGTGAGGGATGTGGAAATAACAAAGACGGGCAGGTGCTAACCCTCTGGCCACTGGATCCATGGTTAGGGTGTAAGCCACCACTAGCAGAAGAGCTATTTTGTTGACCATTTGCTGCTCGATCCACCTTCCCTTTCTTGGGAGTTTTCTGTTTCTTAGGAGTGTTTAATATACTTTTGATACGATCCCGCACATCATCAGGGACTTCTGCACAGGGGACTATATCTTTGTTTTTAATTTGGGCCAAATGAAACTTCATCCTGTAAACCCCTCCACTGAATTCCCTATGACAGTAATTACATCTAACCTTCTGTCTTGTTGCATCCACGAGAACACAGTGTTCCCAGCATGCATCTCTTCCACGGACCATAATCTCTAAATGAGTAGCTAATTCAGTGAGCTTTATTATTACAAAGCAACATCAAACTAACAGACATAAACCTACATATGGGATTCAAAATTGTAAAAGAAATCTAATCACACTGAGGAATTAAGCATTAAGCATCAAAGAAGCGTACTTGTATGTTTGCAGATAGTTATGAAAGTGTAGAATAAAGCATGCATTTATAAATCAATGGTCACGAAATCTTTAGGAGATATTTCCTCTAATCCATCAAAAGTTTAGTTTTATTTTTCTTCTTTAAAATAACCAAAATTGATTAGCTGCCTAAGGGTCCTGAGTTCATATATTTCGAAAAAGGGTATAAAGAAAAGCTTCCTTCGTATGTAACACACTAAAAGGCAGTTAAATATTCATCATCACCAGCAGCATCATCCCTTCAAAAACCTGAATATTCCAAATCCGTTTTGTTCTTTAATGAAGCAAACACTCTCTTTTCACATCTATAAATCTCGTGAAACTCAAAATTTCCATGCTTAGAAATTGTCATACATAAAATATTTAATTTTATATCACCACACTGATGACAGTATTAAAGCTTAAACAAGTATATTCCTGCTTCCTAACTCATTCTAGAAAAACAGAATTTAATGCCATACTAACTTCATATAGATAAACAATTCAGAGTTGAAAAGATGGTGACTCACCAACGAGTATCAAACTAAAAGCTGTCATTATTTTCTACTTTCTCATTATTTTAATTTCTAATAGAATGAATAAAAAATTAAAAAAATAAAAAAGGCCTTACAAGTTACAAATAAATCCATACTGAAGCATAATTCAAGAATGTTAAATAAAATCACAAACAAAGATTATCTGCAAGCTTAAAAGAGGGAAAGAAAGAGTCTTTATATGCTTAAAAAAATATACCTGGAAAAAGAAGTGGATCTGCCAAAAGAGCGGTTCTTTAAAGAACGTGGCGGAGTGGACAGAGAAAAAGTAGGAGATTGGTCGGAGTCTGGGGAGGAATTAGATCGGCGATCTGGAAGGAGGAAATAAACGAGGAAATCAAATACAACGGCGATAATTCAGGAGTCCTTGCAAGCGTGGAAATCGTCTAAAACTCTCACGTGATCCGTGCGTGACTCTTAAAGCGAGCTACGATGAGGAAAATTTTTATTTAAATCAACTTTATTTAAATCAAATGATGCCTTGCAATTTCTTTTTTTATAATTACGTCATTGCCTTTAGGAATGGAATTCTGATCGATCGAAAAAATAGTTATACTGATTTTTTGAATCCAATGTAATTCTTACTTTTTTGTTAAATTAATTTATTTTAAAATTTACTTAAATTTATATCTTTTCCTTCACATAATAATAGAAACACTTCTATTTTTATATAGTTTAAGATAAATTAGTTTTTATGGTTATATGACATAATTTTACGCATTAATTATCAATTATTTCCTTCATTTATATCATGCATAATTATTATTGTAACAATAAAAATAATGACTATTAATGGTGTATTCGAGTTATAAATATAAATGATCATGAATTAATTGACAAGTGGAGCAAAAATTTAAACTTAAGTAGAGTATATAACGGAAAGATAAAAGTAGATTTATTAAATATTACATTATTTTAAGTTTTACTTGAATTGTATAAAAAATGGAATGCAAATTTATTGATTATTGAATTGTATTTAATTAGTATTTTTTTCATTTTCAAAGCATTTTTAACTATTAAAAATAATATTATAAATTGTATAATTTAATAAATTTATATATTAAAAATTTTTAGTGGTTAACCGATAAACCGATCCCAAAAATCGAGTTAAAAATCGAAACTGATATAGCGGTTAACTGATGATAATGAACTGGTTTAAGAAAATTGTTAATAAACTGATTAACCGATCCATGATCATCCCCACTCATAGGTTGGAATCAATATTTAACTAGTTCATAGCTAAGTTTGGCACCCTCTTTGCTCTTTTATGGCCAAATTCAAATTGATCATTATCAAGAGTGAAAGATTGAATACTTTTACGATACATTTGAAAAAATTAGTCAGCAATTGACTATGCAACCACGAAAATTATCTAGTTTGGCAATTTATTTGAACCAAAAATTCTTATATACAACTAGTGCACGAGACATTTCAATCACCGAGAGGTAAATCTTTGCACAATAAATATTTTATTTTGACTTCTTTTGGCAAACCTGCTCACAAGGAGCATTTGCACTTGACAAAAGTAACTATAGTTGAATTATTACTGCACTGTTAATGCACATGAGATATAAACATAGTTGAACTCAAAGCACTAGAATCATCAATAATGTGCCGTCTTGATCTGAGCAATCCAATTTCTTGCATAGCTTCAAATAAAATCTTTTGACCACGTAATAGAAAACACAATACACTGCAACAAAAGTAGGTAATGGGTATCATGTAATTGATATCCCCTGTGCAAGTTATAACAAAGAGGACTGATTATTACAGCACAAAGCCGCGATGTAGAATGAGAAGACATTAAATGCTCAGTATGATGTCCAAACTCTGAGAATTAAATCGTTCGAACCCAACAAAAGATGGAAAGAAGCAATAGACTAAATAAAATCCTTGGTGACATCAGTTAAGCACAGCACATGTTCCAACTACATTAATGAATCAGTGTTTATTTTATAGCACCGCAAAAATTGGATTGTTTCCTCTCCGAGCTCTGGCACTAGCTTGGAATCACGTATATGACCAGGAAAATTTTCAATCCATGAAATTCTATTTATCCTTCGAACTCGATTGCTGCTTAACTCTGCGTGCACAGTCATAGAAGCTCCGAGTCAGAGGGCTACATTTTAGTATATCATTACTATGTTCCTTGTAGCATGCCCGGCAAGCATCATACTCTGCCAAACAAGGCATTGGTTTCTGATATGGAAGTTTGAATTCCTTATCACGGAGATCCTTAGCCCTTTCTGTTACTTCTTGCACCATACTTTCCTCCTGCTTCTGCAACTTTTCCACAACCCTTTCACTTTCTTGAACAAGAGATCTAATTGCATCTAACTCTGAGTTTGCAGAATGTGCATGCGGGGTTACTGGCAAGAATATTGGAGGTTGAACTGGCCATCCTGCTGAAGGAGGCCCTTTTTGCATTTCAGGATCAACATGAAGTTGCTTTTCGTTTACCTTAGTTTGGGGATGCCCAGTTTGTCGCGATACCTTAGCTTTAGGTTTCCTAGATTTCTTCTTCAATTTCCCATTGTCATTGGCAAGTCTATTAACAAGACCAGCACTAATCTGAATTGAAAATTCATCCCCCATACTAGATAGTTTTACCTGAAAACATGCATCAGAGACACTTTACTTGGCTCATCATAAACATATAGTTCAAACTTTTCTGTCTATATCTGATATGCAACAAGCAGGAAAATTTTCTTTTATATCCTTGACACAAGTGATTGGATTTTTTTTGGGAAGTTTGCATGTGTGCAGGGGTATTGGTTGGGGTTGTTTAAAGAAGGATCTCCTCATTGATTATTTAGTTCCAGTTTATATCTAAATACAAAAGAAACAATAGAAGAATTAATAAGACAAAAAAAAGAGCATTCAGAAAGATTATGCAGCACAATGACCATCCCTAATCACCTACCGCTTAAGTTCAAGTTCATCATTACAGTAAATGAGTTGATGATTGAATTTGTTAATAAAAAGAATCATCAATAACTAATGGAAAAAAACAAATCCCATGAACAACCCAAACTATGATGATAAATTAATTAGAGTTACCAAAATATTTATCTTCTCATCAATTTAACATATAAATGAAATGCCGAAAGAATTAGCAGAACGCTGGGGAAGCACTGATCCATTCTATTTCACATGAAGCTCAAGAACAAGAGAAAATTACAAACAAGCAAAACATAAATTCATCAAAGAAAAGGGTAACAATAGAGACAATGACAGGCTTTAGAATTATCCTTCAAAAAAATTTGGAAAATTCTTAAAGCACAGAGCATTATTTGAGAATCCAATTCCGAGTTTCTAATGTAGCAAAAACCATACCAGAAATTGTAAGTAAACAATTAAAAATTGTCTAGGAAAACAGAACCGATTAAATGTATGTTCTCGGCATATCAAAATCTACAGCAGATGAATGGAGATTCTAGGGTTTGAAGATATGGCTAAACAAAATAAGTATCAAGAGAGAAAATTCGCATACCTGTAAGAGACTACAAGGTAATAAAATTTCAGCGTAGCTCCTCTATCACGATCCGCTTAGGGTTTTTGAGAATAGACATTTAATTTCAACAAGGAAGCTTAAGCTACGGGTTGCTATTTTCTGGTCACAGTGAAGGAGTTACGCTACCGTGGGGTTAAGTGTATGATAGTTACCCTAAGTCCACTCTCTATGCAATCTTACATAAAAGAAAATGATCATTGCAAACTTTTTTTTCCTTGTTTTCAAGTTCAAAACAATAGAATTTAAAAAGAAAATTAAATTTCATATTTTGTATTTTCAATAATTTATTGTAGGAGGTAATAAATATAAAATTGAATTCAATAAAAATAATAATAATTTAGAGAGGATATATATATATATAATATTTCATTTTATTCAATTATCAAATTTTTACCCAGTATATATTTTTTTATATGAAGAAGAAAGCACAACTACATATTAAAGACAAATAGTTCTTGGGAACAAGGTAAATCATTGCTAAGGATTTCTCCAATACCATTAGGGGGGTTTTGATGCCAAGTAAATTACCTTTCTCGATCATAAGTCCAACTAGCTAGGAGGTCAGTAGCTTTGTTGGCTTCTCTATAGACATGATAGACATTCGCCTGCCAATCGCGAAGAATAAAATCTTTAATACGCAGCATAATTGCACAGTAAATTGGGAGAGGTTGATAATCTTTCGTGATGCAAGTAACAACACTCACGTTATCAACTTGCAGGAAGATCTTCCGTCAACCTCTGTTCCATGCTTCTTGAAGACCATACAACACACCCCAAAATTTTTACCCAGTATATACTTAAATAATTATTAAAGGATTTAATATTCAGTTATATTATTAAATACCTAAGCAATTATTTTAGCATAGTAATATTATGCTAGAAGAATGAGCATTATTGAATTCAAATTGGTAAATGTAGTAAAATAATATGTAATTTTAATACATATATAATGATATAAATATAAAATTTTATTGGATTTAATTTTGATTTTAATATTTATTTAAAGTGTCAATAGTTTAAAAACTGTTTTTGGACCGTAAAATCCTTATATATATATACATGTATCCAAATAACTTTTCACTCGTAAGAGTTTGTGAAATAGAAAAGGGCTAATTAATTTTGATCTGTACAAAATCATGTTGTTGAACTGTTGGGAGATTAAAAAATCACTAATGTTCACATGTAACGTAATAAAATCACTATATGAATCTGTATACACTACATGCAGGCGTACGCTGTCAGATTCCGTATCTCTCCTATCATACATTCCGGACATACTTGGGCTTTTTTGACAAGTTTTTGAAAAGCTTGGGCTTAGTAATTTTTTTTTTTTTGGGAGTTTTACAAAACTACCCAAAAAAAATGAGTTAAACTTAAATATACCTCTTTTTTTTTTCTCTTTCCAAAATACCCTTTTTTAAATTTTTATTTTTAAAAATACCACTTTTTTAATTTAACTTAAATTTCTCTTTCTTTTCACACCTCCTTATCCTCCTCCTCCTCCTCCTTTTCTTCTTTTTCTTCTTCTTCTTCTTGGGTTTAGCGTCTTTCTCCACCTGTGTTTTCTTTGAAAATTCCATTTTTGTTTCTTTGAATCAGAAGTAAATCAAGAATCAGAATAAAATCGAACTGAGTTTAAGTGCATAATAAGTGATGGCAGGCTAAAAAATAGTGACTAGAAATGGACAAATAAAAGAAATTTGGTCGTTGGCAATGGCGGAACGTGTAGAGGAAGGAGTAAGAAGATAAGGAGGAGTGATCAAGTGTAGCGAGGTTTATGGTGCACTCAAATACGAACCAGTAGATTAAGAGTGAGATCCTCGTATAGAGAGAGTTGCCTCTTCAATTAGGGTGATACCTGATTTACCCAAGCCAGGTTTTCTTTTTAATTTAGCGTTTCAGTCTATAGCTTCAGCTTCATTTTTCTTTTTATTGATTTTAGTTGATTTATTTTGGTATCTTTTGTGGTTGGAATTATTCAAAAAAATATATACATAAAAAAACAGTAAACTAAAAGTTACCATCTTACCGATCACATCAAACATCCATCATTAATTCGGTTGGTAAAAGAGCACATCGATCAAATTTGGACAGCACATGAGCATTCAATTTTCACCAAGCGGCCAAATATGTCGTGCAATGTATTCACTTCGGGTTTTTTTTTACTTTTGTTATTTTTAAAAAAAATTAAAAAATATTAATTAGATCTAAATTTAATATTAAATTACGTAATTTTAACTAAATTATCAAATTTAGTTATTTATAAGTAAATTAACTTTTCTTGAAAATTTTGAATTGAAAAAAAATTATATTAAAAGTTGAAAATGATAAATAAATAAAATTTTAATTTTATTTAAAAATGATACATAAAAAATGAAGATTGTATAATTTAATAATTTTTCAAATATCCAAACTAACGCATTGGAATATAGATAGTTGAAAAAATAAAAGTAGCTGGACGACACCTGATTCTCATGTAGCTTGTAGGCAAACTTTTTTTAATAGGTTCCAATTCCATCCTCTTTTTACGGCTGGACTTTCAATTAGGTTTGAAACTAATATCCTAATACAGTTTACAAAACATTTTTAATTCTATAACAAAAAAATAAAAAAAATAACATTGTTGAGTGAGAATTCACTGATTGATTATTCAAAAGTAATAATTTAATGCGCGTCTATATATATATATATATATATATATATATATATATATATATATATATATATATATATATATATATATATATGATGCGTTCACATCTAAAAAGTATGATCAATAAAATGCACATAATTTAATAGTTTGAATGCACACAAATCAAATTATAATCGGATTATTCGATTATACTATTGGTATACCATGTATACCAGATGGTATATCAGTGGTATATCGGATGAACCATGTGGTATATCATGTATAACAGGTGGTATACCATGATATACCAGGTGGTATACCATGATATACCAGGTATACCATTGGTATACCGGATGTACCATGTGATATACCATGTATACTGGGTGGTATACCAATAGTATACTGTGGTATACCATTGGTATACTTGATGTACCAGATGATATAACATTGGTATACCGGATGTACCATGGTATATTGTTCTATATTGGATTTACCAGGTGGTATACCATTGGTATACCTAGTATACCATTGGTATACCTTAGAATGCAGACTGCCAATTTCAATCTTAGATTTTGGTATACCGCCGGTATACCAAAATCTAGATTGTCAATCTCAATTCTGGATTTTGGTATACCGATGGTATACCTAGTATACCGGTGGTATACCAAAATTCAGAATTGAAAATGCTATTCTGAATTTTGATATATCAACGGTATACCTGGTATACCGATGGTATACTAAAATAAAAAAAAATTAATTTTGATTATCATTCATAACAAGGAAAACTATATAGCCACGTGAAATTCAAATATAAAAATAAAAAAAAATATATTTTTAAAAATATTTAAAAAAAAGAAAGCAAAAGAAGCAGTAGCCTTTATGGTGGGGTCCCACACGTCATTGGGTTGTGAATGAATGGGATTTATAGCGTCAAAAAGGCACCAACTTTAATCCATGAAATCTCAATAGTCTGTTAAACCCGAGAAATTAAGAACATATTTTCTCGGTTTCTCCTATATAAACCGCACCCTTCTCTTCTCCTTCACTTCACTGCAAACCAATGGCTTTCCATGGCTATTCTCTTCTTCTCTTAATTATGGTGATTGGTGTCAAGTCTTATCATGCCTATTCCTCTATTCGTCGCCCTTTAGCCATAGATGATCCCACTTCAACTCCATTTGGTATATGTGCTTCTTCAGTCACCATTCGCGGTTACAAATGCCAGGAGATTGATGTAATTTTATATATATATTATCTCCATCTCTATCTAATTAACCTGAACCTGTGGCATCATAACAAGGAAAACTTTATAGCCACGTGAAAAAAAAGCCTGCCAATGCAGTGTTTTGTGGGAAAAAAGAAAAAGCATTGAAACTTAATAAGGCAGAGGATATTCCATCAAGGGCATAAATAAGTAATACACTCACCCTAATAGAAGGATTAATAAGAAAAGCTTCCACATAGAAGGCTAGCCATGAAAACCATAACATGCATATGCATAATTTACTACCACGTGCCCCATTACCATCAACTGTCCATGATTCTCACATGAATTTGTATAAGCACAAAAGGGCACATGTGAACATAGAATTGCTTAGTTCCCAAAACTTCCATCTACTTAATGGTATTCCGGTACTCAACATATATATTGCTTATAATTTATTTCTGAATTTTTGGGCCATTAGCCTTAAAGATCTAAAAGCATGTTATACAATATTCTCTGAATAGTAAGATATGAATAACCCAATTTCATATATTTTACAATTTGACCATGTGTAGTGCACTCAATTAATCCTAAACAGAATTCAAGTTATGAGAAGAATGCAAAACAGATTGCACAAAAAATATATTTTTTCTCAACAGTTGGGGCATTGTCCCATCACAATCAGTGACAATTCTTTACATAAATCTTTAAATTTATATTGATCAAAGAAATTACAATGCCAAAACCTAGAGGGTAATTGGAATTGAAATACTATAATTCAAAACAAGGTTGGCTATCCTAAATTGTGTTTGGACCACCAATAACAAAAAGATGAACGCATTCTGCTGTGAAGATTGGATACCTATGGAGTCAA
Source organism: Excoecaria agallocha (assembly GCA_037975025.1). NCBI lineage: Eukaryota > Viridiplantae > Streptophyta > Magnoliopsida > Malpighiales > Euphorbiaceae > Excoecaria > Excoecaria agallocha. The sequence goes on along the minus strand of CM075816.1, from coordinate 17,099,224 downwards.
ATCTTATAATGTTGACACATGCAAGCAGTCAAATTATATTAAAAAAAACAAAATTTAATTTACAATCCACAACCAACAAGAACTCACAAAGTAACACCCATTAGTATAATTAAGTCACACTCTTAATGTGAGTCCATATACGCACGCAAAACAAATGTGAGTCCATATACGAACGCAAAACATCACAAACATGCTTAATTTAAGGTTGCACAAAGCAATAATCACAAACAAGTACTGGAACCCCAAAATAAACATAGTTATTAATGGAAGTCAGCTATCTCCCGCCCATAAAAGTCAAAAAACCATTTTCAGCCTGAAACCTCGTAACAAAAACATAAGCTTTCCCAATGTCAAACACAAACACAAAAACATATGAAACAATCAATAATTATACGCAAACGTATATATCAATTAAAAAGCAATTAGCGTTAACGGAAATTAAAACTCAACAAACCTTCTCAGGAAGCGGATCAGTGCTCCCTTCATCATCACCGGCATTGCCTTTACCATTACTCTTCTCGCCACCATCATAGTCCTCCATTGGTTTCTCTACTACCGCCTCCTCCTTTTCCGCCACTAACCCGCCAACAGCTACCACTCCCTCCTCTAAACCCCTATTATCCCCTTGGTCCTCCACTGCCGCAGCAGCAACCACAGAAACTACGTTTCAATCAGAATGTAACAAAACTAAATTAGAAAGTAAGAAAATTAACAAAGATGAACCGAGACAGAGCGAGCAAGAGAGGGGCAATCAAAATAGAAAAAATCAAGAAAATGAAGGAACTGAAATTTACCGTCGCTGGTAGGTGAAAGAGCAGAAACTTAAGCCTAAACAGAGGGAGAGAACGTGAAGAAAATTGACCTAACAATTGAAGAAATGAATAGAAACAGAGATAAAAATAAAAGTGATATTTTTAAAAACATAAATTTAAAAAAATGTATTTTTAAAACTGAAAATTTGATTGAGGTATTTTTTAAAAACAAAGTAAAAAAAAGTGTATTATGTGTAAATTCCTCTTTTTTTTTCTAGCGGGCTTCAGTTGTCAAATATTTCATTATTATTGAGGTTGAAGATGGAATTTGATCACTAATATTTAATAAAAAAATAATATAATTTTTAAAATTTTATTTAGTATCATATCACTCTTGAAGTTTTAAAATCAAAGCAATTTGACTCTTCAAAAAGTTGATCTAATTTTTGAATAACACGTGTTAAATTTTTGAGCATCAGTCGTCATTCAAAGAGCAAAATTATCCTAATTTTGAAACTTTAACGTTGGCATTCCACCAAATGACATTTTAGCAAATAGATTGCCTTTTTTACCAAATTTTAGAGACTGATTTGTACATTTATCCTAATAATAATAATAATAATAGAAAACTATGCGCTTCCAAATATTGTAATCATTTTGAATTGAATTTAAGTGAGATTAAGAAATTTGGAACTAGAAAAGATAGAAATTAGATATGGAGAAGAAAAATCCACGTGTTAATTTATAAAATTAGTGAATATGATTAGTTAAATGAATATAATTTAGCTTTATTCTTTTATTGCTTCAAGGTGATTGGGATGTTCATGGTGGACTACATATTGCTAATATAGCTTATTCCACGAATCTTGGTTTCCACATGCTCGTGGATGCTCCGGGTGGTGTGAATCATTTATTGCTTGCTGACGTTATGGGTATCTCTTTGTTGAGATGGTGCCAATCTGGCTTTTAGGCCGATGGATCCTCTTTCTACCAAAATCATAATAATAGATATTAAGTTTAGAGGCGCATAATGCCAAATCATTGCACCATTGAGTCTAATAGCCTGGAGGCCAAGTGTGTTCACATGGGTCCATGAGTTGAGCTATCATAATGCCACAACCATCCACCTAATTAATTAAGCTGATTTTCTTCTGATCAATAAATATAGATCTCTATGTACTGTTTAATTTGTAAAAAATTTAACTCATTTTAATAAAAAATAATCTTTATACTTATGATTTTCTTAGTTAAAATGTATATTTATTTTACATTTTATTGTTCATTTAAAAACTTTTACACTAACATGACTGTTGATTTCATTTTTTTCATGAAACCTAAATAATTTATCCAATCGATTTAAGCCCACTATTATATTTGTGCCCAGATGAGTTAAATAAACCTTCCTCCTCAACTCCCAATCAGAATTTCTTTTGAATAATTGGTCAAGTTTTTCTCCTCATTATCATTTGGAGACTCTTCTCTTATTCAATTATTCTTTTGAATAATTATTACAGTTTATATATATACAGAGAGAGAGAGGGGTTGAAGTTGCAATTTGGTTCATAATATTTGATAAAAAAGGTAAAGTAATTGTTAAAATTTCATTTGATATAATGTTATTCATAAAATTTAAAAATTGAAATAATTTGGTCCTTAAAAAAAATTAGTCATATTTTTAAGTGACACATGTCAAATATTTAAGCGACAACTATCATTTTATGAGTTAAATTATTTCAATTTTAAAATATTATAAATAAAATTATACCAAATAAAATTTTAAAATATTTTTTATCAAATTTTAAAAATCGATTTGCAACTTTAACTTCAAATGTAAACACACCAGACACCGACAGGCTGATGATTCCTGATTCCACTTTGGGATCAATCTCAGCAGTGAGGCCATATCCCTATATATGAAAACTAGCTCTCAATCTTTAGGTGTAGGGTCTCCACCACATCTTTTAATTCTATTTTTTTCCACCACTCACTATTCTTTTCTTTAAATTATATATGGGCAACGCAGTGTGAAACGAATGAGGGGATCGGAATTCAAATACAGAGGATTCTAAAATACTTAGATATATCAGATTGTAAAATAAAAAGGACTAAATCAACTATATCGCGAAATTAATATCAATAGAATCCATCACAATTTGATTATGCCAGAAGTTATCTTGGTCTTCAGCACAGTAACGGAAATGGACATATTTTTTTTTTCCAACTGTTTCTTGTTGGAAGCTACTTTAATAAATTCAAATTCGTATCGAATATATCTATAAATGAGAGCAATATATTTATTTTTAATTACTTAAAATATTTTATACTTAAAGATCGAAAAGAAAAAAAAATCCTTCCAATCCATCTTATCAATTAAAATATGAAAATGTAAAGTTTCATATGGTATGAAAATTATTCTATATATATATATATATATATATCATTTAATTATGTAAGTTAGAGGGCAAAGCTAATTACTCATTCTATTCCCTTTAAGTATCGTTTTTGAGATTTTATTTTTATTTTATTTCAAGTATTACTTTTCAGAATTAAAAAAAAAACAATTCATTTTTTTTTAATTTTACCCTTATTTTGGTAATTTAAATGCATTTATACATTTTTTGTGATTTTTAAAATATAAAAAGAAATTTAATGCATTTCTATGTTATTTAATTAAAGGAAAATTTAGTCACCTTTAAATATTTTTGAGAATATTGAAATGTATTAATTATTTTCTTAATTTATCTGCTAAAAATTAAAATCAACAACTAAAATGTAATAGAAAGAGTATTAAGCGCAAAAATAAGCCGGTAAAATCAATTATATATATATATATATATATATATGATTTATAAACTTATTTTATTTTTTTAAATTATATAATATTATAGTCATTTAAAACTTTTAGCTTATGTGACTTCATAAATAATTCTGATTATATTACAATTTTCTGCCTTGTTGCTTAAGAAAATTCACATATACACAATGCATCATGATTATGCAACTTGATATATACAAAAAGTTATTAATTGCACTTAATTATAATTAATTATAATTGCATCTGTAATTAATTGAATTTTCTGTTTCTTGCATACATTTTTCTGAGGCGCAAAGAAAATTGTATGAGCTCACTTTCAACTATCAAGTCTGATTAATACCTTTGCTGAAATTAAAGCCTTTACATTCTCACATAGTCAAGATTATAAAATTGATGGGATTGTTGACTTCTACAATTCCTCTCATACCATTATTTCACATCAAATCTTCTTCATCAAGCTTTTGGCTGACATATAATTAGTGGTAATAAATTAATAATCCATATATCATTAGTGGTTGCTAAAGATACTTAATTTGGAGAACATTATGACTTAAGCCAGCATTTCCCGTCACATATTGGAAACCCAAATTTAAATGCAATTAGCCTACGTAGTATTATCCTCTAAAATAAGCAGTTCAGATTTGAATTACGCTTTTCCTGTTTCTTTCTTTTTTGTTTTGAAATACTAGAACTATGATTGAACTTTGCATTTAGAAACAGTAATATTCCTAACCACCGTTGGTAGTACTAAAAAAAAAATTAAGTTAGCATGCCATGTGCACATCAATAAACTAATGGCGTTTAGATAGAAAATTAACAATAAACTTTAGGTATTTGTATGTTTCATTAGAAATTATTATAGGGATTGATATTGCAAATGAAGAATATCTAAAGAGAGAGTAAGAGTGGGAGAGCGGTGAATCCGGTTGGATTAGCCTGTCAAATAAGATCTGTAAGAAATAGTGTCTTGTCAAACCAAGATGAATACTCCGATATTTAAGTTAATAAACTTTTAGAGAGAGAAATTGCAGAGTGAAAAAGTTTCAAATGACATTACCTGAAACTTCCAAAAGTAAAGCTATTTATAGTGTATGTTTAGTGCCAGGTATTGAGGTACTCGAGTGCCTATTGGTAATCTGACATAATTGATTTAACGACTATGATAGGTAGGCGATTTATGTTATATAATATGATAGGATAGGACTATGTTAAATCGGTCAGTCCAATTGAAAGATGTGACGGTTCCATCTCTCCATGCCCTCTAGTCCGATCGGATTGTGGGCATAAAATTGGGCCCAAAGCTTTGCTCTGATTTGGGCTTTGGCCTAAAAACATGGGAGACCTTATAAATAACAATATAAGTATTATCAAAGATATTATTGTTAGTAAATGCAGAAAAATTAGGAAAAAGGAAAAAAGATATCATTAGAATAACTTTCGTACATATACTAATATATATCAAATGATTAGCAATTAATATTAAGTACTTAATATCACTATTAATAAAAATTAAAAAGAACTTGTAATATATCAATTTTGAGTAGCTAGCACCACTAAGAGCTAAACTAGCTAATGGGGCATACTAACAAGTTGACACAAATGATAATGATTCAGATAATTTGTTTTAATTAGGAATTAATTAAGTTAGTGGGAGCAGCAGCCTGCTCAAATTGCATTAGTTTTGCTCTTGAAGATTTCCATGACTTCTGAGAAAAGATGATTACAACTCTTAAAATAATAATAATAACCTAGTGGGTTAGTTCGTTCCAACTTAATTATAAAAAGTGTTACTCAAAGAAAAAAAAAACTTATTATAAGTGTTAACGTAAATAAGCTGATCTAGCTGTTTGAAGCACCCTCGTCGTGCCACGTGCTGCACTTTGGTAATTGCAAAAATGGTCACCTTGTAAAGGCACTCTATAGTATAGTATAGCATAGTATAAATGAAGTTGCCATTAGTCCAGCAGCACAGCATTTTTTTACTACTAAAAAAATCAAATGAGATCTTATGCAAATTATAGACTATATACTAAAAGATAATTGTCTCTTATTTTATTTTACATAATCACATACGATTGATTACTTATTTATTTTATTCATTATTATAAAATTATTTTGCAACGATAGTCATCAGCTCCATTTATAAATAGAGTCTGCCAAATATATATATATATATATATATATATATATATATATATATATATATATATATATATATATATATATATATATATATATATATATATATATATATATATATATATTCTTTTTCTTTTTCGGAAAAGTGTGGCAAAAGCTATGCTACCATGAATATTATAGTCCCTTGGATGAAATTATTTATAGAAGTATGGACAAAGTCATTGTTTATTATGAAAATAAAATTATTAAAATTATTTACAGCAGCGACATTATAAATAAATGTGAAATGTGAAATGTGAAATGCAAACAAGTTTAACTGTAGAAGTGTTTAACAACAAATATTTATTGTTGCAGTTCAACTATAAAGCAATAAATTTGAAAATTTTCCAAAAAAATAGAAAATATTAGATATAAAATCAACCAGAACATTGTTATATTATATTACCAAAAAATTGATTTTATATTTTTTATCTACAAGGTTATAAGTTATAAATTATATCATAACAAACAATGAATTGTTTTATTTTCTTATAAGAAGTAAAACGTGGAAGTTCCAATTAAAGATCTCAATCTTATTACTAAAATGTCGTCAAATCAACACAAACGATAAATTATTGCACTAATCTAATATAATAGTCCGAATTTAATCTCAAATTTCAAAAGAAAACCTCCCAAACACTTAAAAAATAATAATTAACATCAAGTAATTAGTATTATGGACTTTATTTGAATTATCATATCGGACAATATATACAAATAACCCCACTAGTAATTTTCTTTTGACAAGCGTCCCTATCTCTTACAGAATAAATTACAACATTCGCAACAGTAACATGGTCACATTTTAATGATTTTTGGTTTGACTTGGTTGTTGAGAAACCTACTAAAGAACTACACCCTTTTTTTTACCCCCCATTCTCTCAACACCAACAGTAATTTATAGAATTCAACACTTAATTAAGAACCTAAAGTTTGTATTTTTTTTTTCTATTTATACTTACGTTAATTTATACAAATGCTACTGCTCGTCTTCCATCTCTAACACGTTCGTCGTCTTAAATTCCATGTTGTCGAAGCAATCGAACCCGAAATCATGAACACCGAAATCTTGACAATCCAATAGCCAACTGCAATTATCCTCCCACGATGGATACAGACAATCTGCTTTGCCATTTCTATGTTCCCTTGTGGAACAGACCGAAACTGCAGAATTCTCCCCTTCAGCAATAATGTTATTATTATTATTGTTATTGTTGTTCCACGTGGCGTCAACTAGAGGAGGCTCATCCATCCATAAGCTATTCAATAAGGTTTCGTCGTTGCAAATACTTTCTAATAACAGTTCTGATTGGTCATCGGTACTGGAAGAGATTTCTTGGGTTGAGGATGAGTTATTATCCTCGGATGAGGTAACCTTATTTTCATTTTCTTGAATGTTGTTGGGTGTGGATTGGGGCAAAACATTAGCATCTGAAGGAGATTGTTTGTGGAAAGGTTCATGTGTTACAGGATCGATTCCCATCTTTAGAAGCTTTTTCTTTATATGTGTGTTCCAGTGATTCTTTATTTCATTGTCTGTCCTCCTGGCAATCTTGCTGCTATCTTCGACCATCTAAGTTTATATATCAAACAAAAATAAATTAATGAGAATAATTTCGACTAATCCTTTTATTTGGTATAGGCAATGCATTATATTAAACTATAATTATTAATATAGAAGTGAATATTCCTACTTTTTTATTCGGTTTGAACTGCATATTGTAAAGAAAATAACAACAAATAAAGGCTAGAAAGTATATTTTTTTTAATTGTTCACATAATACAGAGATTATCAAAAGAAATCGCATGCTAAGCAAAGTAATTAAGGGCGTTAATGAGTGATGATTAAGTATGCCTTCCTTAAATGTAGAAACTTCAAAATGTATTTATCATCTCCATAGAAAACAAAATTATTCTTTCACGGTCACATGCTCATGATGAAGCCACCATACCAAACATCATTAATAAAATCATAAAAATCTATTAAAAGTAGTAATAACACGTTAAAAAATAAGAGAGAGAGAGAATTAATTAATTAATTAATGAACCTATTGCCGAGACGAGCATGAAGATCAATAACCAGCTGCTCTTCAGCTTCAGTAAGAAGGCCCCTCTTCAAGTCAGGGCGGAGATAATTAGTCCACCGAAGACGGCAACTTTTGCCGCAACGGCGGAGTCCGGCGAGCTTAGGAACAGCTCTCCAACAGCAGTGGCCATTAGTGAGAATAAAATTGATGAGTTTCTTGTCTTCCTCCGCCGTCCACGGCCCTTTCTTGACCCCAAGTTTGTCACAGCAAGGTTGCCTACCCATATCAAACACACTCGCATACACTTAACACTAATTTTTCCCTTTCGACAGAAATTTGCACTAATGCAAAAAAAATAATATACACACACACCCCTTTATATAAAGTACTCCTCAACCATGATGCCTTAAGAATAATATGCACAAGTGTTGTATTCGTATAGTTTTAAGAAATTAAATTAGAAAAAAAAAAAAAACATGGGTATGGAAGAAGGGAGAGGGTCCACCATAAGTTTGCGAAAGAGACATTGGAACTAAAAAAAGCTTGTTAGGGTATGTTTGGATATACAAAATAAGAATGACAAAGAATGATAGGTGACCAAAGGACATTACATCTAATTAAGCAGTTCAAGAATTTTGTTTTCTTTGAAAATAAAATAAAATAAAATTGAAATGAAAACAAAATTCTTCCCATTTTTCTACACAACCCCACTCCTCCTGATTGCACTCTTACTCAACCATTCCATCACCCATTTCGTCATCACTACGTTTACGTGTCTTTGTTTGTGATGCCCAATTTTACACTTATTTACTTCGGTTATTTTCACATTTATACTGATAACCAAATTTTTTATTTTCCATGTACCAAACAGAATATTATATTCAGGCATATGATTGGTAATTAATTACCCACAATTTTTTTTCATCTTAACATCATTCTTCTATTAATTTAGTGAATAAATTTATTTATAACTTCGATATAGTTAAATGTTCTTCACAAACTAATATTGCTTAATATAACTCTATCAGATACTGTAAATCTTTCAAATTCTTTTGAATAAAATCTCTAAGCTCTTTAAACTTTTAAATTTATAGATTTCTTTCATATATTCTTTATCAAAAATTGGCCACTGTTTTTCATCTTTTTAGGTGACCATAATTGTCAATCAGTAATCATTTACCGCTATTTATTTCTTACTTCCGGATTTCGATCTATAACTCAATAATCGTTTAATTTTTATTCACGGTCAGTCCATTTATTCTTTGTCAAGTTCAATTATATGGGTTTTAACATGTCAACTTAGCAATCTACTAACGAATTTTAATAGAGAAAAAATGAGTGGCGCAAAATTAGACTTACGAGAATTTAAGGTCTATGATATTAATCATTGACAACTTCATAAAATTAACCTTTTGATTTACACAGAACTTTCTTACTATCACAAATATGACCAGTAGTAGTTATGAAAAATTCTTGTAAAATATAGCAAAATATAACAATTGTTCTATAATAATAGCTTTATAAACGCTACGTCCACTCTTATTATCTGATGCAACATACTTTTTCATATTATAATTCAAAAATGTCGCAAATAATATTAACTTATATATAAAAAGCATCAATTTTATACTTGCTATTAAAAATAAATTGCAATAAATATATTATATAATAGTGTCCCAAGATTGAGTGCAGTGCACCAAATCAAAATCACATGATATATATTCTTTTTTCTATTAAACTGTTCATTACCCGTGTTGGTGGCCTAATATTGTCAATACCCTCTTTAGCCGTCACTTTTTTTTTTCGTCAATAAGAATTTTATTGCCCGAAAGAGGAAAAAAAAATGTGTATACAAACCAAAACTCAAAAGTAGGGATGATTACGGGGCAGAAAATTCCTGTTTCCGGTGGAAAATCGCCCCAAATGAGGCAGAAAATTTCCGAAAAATTCTCTCATGGTGATGAGGACGGGAAAAAAGTATTTCCCGACTTAGAATTCGGGGCGGGGATGGAAACTATGATCCCCGTCCTGAAATTTTTTTGCCTCCAAAATTTAATTACTAAATTTAATTATATTTATATAATTTAGTTTTAAATTATATTTAATTTTAGTTTTATCAATTGTTAAAATTTATATTAGTTTGATTTGTAATTGAATTTATATTTTTAATTATTAAATATTATATTTCAATTACAATTAATTATTAAATATTATATTTTAGTTATAATTAAATTTTTTTTAAAAATATAAATATTTTTAATGCGGGGACGGTGATCCCCGCGAGGATGGGGATGGAAAAAATTTTTTCCTTGTAATACTATCAGTCCCCGCTCTGCCCCCGGCCTGCCCTTGTGTGGAGCACCCCGTCTCGTCCCGCGATTATCCCTACTCAAAAGTGCACATATTTTTTTCTTTTTTTGGTTTTGAATAAACTTGGTATAATATATTAGTATCTTTTTTACAGTAAATTTTCGTATATTTATAACTATAAGATGGATTAGAGGAGTTATGAATTTTTATTGTTTCAATCAAGTTTTTTATTTTAAAAAATAAATTCAAAATTTTTCACACTTTAATTAAATATAAAACCCTAAATCAATTCAAAGCTGTTGGTATATTAATATTGTATTGCATAGAAACAGAAAAGCAGAAAGGGAATTGAGGACTTGAATTGTCAATAAGACTGAATTTCTTCTTCTTCTTCTTTTAAATTTACCACTATCCACAACACTAATTGATCTATCATGCATGTTTTTCGAGATGTGAAGGATGATAGGGTTGAATAAATCACATAAAATTTTATTTGCTTTCTAGTTGGATGACACAAATATAATATCTTAGAGGCTAAATGTGGAACGATTTAATTTGAAGGAAATAAAATCACATCATTAAATATTGAAGATGGAAACTTCACAATATTGGCAAACCTAATTAAGTTGAATGAGTCAAAGGGAGATATAAGGTATCCCACGTTTAATGGAGATATAAGGGAGGATATGATCTCATTCAAATATTATCTCAATATCAAGTCAATGGATACTCTTTGGTGTTCAAGATTCTTGGGAGCAACAACTTACTGCATATATGGTGATTTAGTTGTGATATAGTTGCTGAAATCATGTCTTGTTACGAAAATCATGTCATAGTTTGCTGCAGAAATCATGTTGTTATTTTTGGTTATTCTTAAGCTAATTTATAGGCTTTAGTTATTATTCTTAGTATAAATATTTCTTTGTCTTCTTGTATTCGTTAAGCAAGCAAAAACATAAATAAAAAAAACTCTTCATCAAACTCTGTTCTTCTTCTTGGTATCAGAGCAAGGTTCTCCTTCTTTTCTTCTTTTCCTTCATCATGACCTCGTTATCCCTCAACGTTGGTAACTTTGTTACCTTGAGACTCACTCCAACAAATTATCCATTATGGAGAGAGCAAGTACTAGGCTTAGCAGAAAGCCAAGATCTGATCCACCATCTTGACAACACAATTCCCATTCCACCTAAATATGCCTCTTCAAACTCAGAAATCTCAGACACAGCAAACACTACACCAACCTTAACACAAGAATTTATTGCTTGGCAAAAATCTGATCGCCTTCTCAGAGGATGGATAATTGGCACTCTTTCTGAAGAATCTCTTGGACTCATTATTGGATTAGACACAGCATCATCAGTTTGGGAAGCGCTCAAAGAAGCATATGCTCAAGACTCTCAAGAACGTGAGTTCACGTTACGACAACAACTCACCTATATGCGCAAAGATGAAACCAAAACCATTTCAGACCATATACGAATTTTTAAAACCTTATGTGATAATCTTGCTGCCATTGGCAAACCAATCCCTGATCAAGAAAAAGTTTTTTGTCTTCTTACAAGCCTAGGCCCACAGTATGAAACCTTCACCACAACAATGTTGAAACCTCCAAGACCAACCTACCCAGAACTGATCTCTCAGTTGCAAAACCTAGACTACCGTCGAAACTGGTTCTCAGGTCAGTCTGAAGCAACCTTTTCTCCTCTTACTCCACATCTAGCTTTCTACGGACAACAACAGAAACAACAACAACCACTTATGTTCAGAAACAATACAAGCACTTTCACTTCTACTGGGCGTGGATTTCAAGCACAGCAACCTCGTGGTCAGCCCAAGGACAGTTCAGGAGCTACTAATCAACCACGCAGACCACCACCACCTGGAGAACGAAGAATGACTACTGAAGAAAGGGCTCTATATCAGGATGCTACTTGTCAAATCTGTGACAAAAGAGGTCATATTGCTAAAATTTGTTGGTGGTTACCAAAGAAAACAAGTCAAAATCATACTCTACCACAAGCTCTTGCAGCACTCACTTTGGACAACTCAGTCATTGACACCGAATGGACCTCGGATACTGGTGCATCAAACCATATGACTGGACAAGAAGGTATGCTAACAAATATTCATCAATATAATGGTTATGATTCTATTATTATTGGAGATGGATCTCCCTTACCAATAACTGGTATTGGAAATTCATCTATCAAACAAAAAAACCATGTTCTACCTCTTGATGATGTTTTGTTAGTACCTAATCTCAAGAAGAATCTGCTCTCTGTAAGTCAACTCACATCTCAATTTCCAGTAAATTGTGAATTTTCTAACATTAATTTTTGTATAAAGGAACGAAACACAGGTCGACCACTCTTCATGGGGAAACGGAAGGGTAACTTATATGTCCTTCCTAAAGAGCCAGAAGCACATTTTTCTTACAGACACAAATCAGGCACTGCAAACATATGGCATCAACGGTTGGGCCACCCACAATTTTCTACAATTCCATTATTAAAAAATAAAGGACTCATTGACGTTGTAGGTCCTTCAAAAGTAGATTCCTTGTGTGATAGCTGTCAGTTAGGAAAAATAAGTAAACTTCCATTTAGTCCATCTAAACATTCCAGCTCTCACTACAAGAAAAAGGCTCATTAAAGACCACAGTTTATGGACGAGTTGATTTTCTGGTCCTTAAAAACATACCAATAAGGATCAGTTTTTTATATGGTCATTAGCTTTCAATTTAATCCGTATTATTTGTGAGGAACTAAAAACTAGTCCTAAAAGCTATTAACTTGTGGTCTTAAAAACTAAAAAAATTAGGCGGGATAAACCCGCGCTACTCCAGATTGAAACACATTTGCTCATTTATTTGCATTGTTTTTTTATTCCTAACAAAACTTCCTCTGCCTTAACAGATGGGTTTCACTCCATTTTCCTGATCTCTTTTCTTCTCTCCAGCCACCACCATCTAGCCTCTGTTTGCTATCCATTTTGCCCATTAGCTGCTGCCCGTAGTGGCTTTTCCCTCCCTCTCCACACGACGTCGACACCAGCAGCCCCTTTCTTGGCATGAACTAGTTTATCGCCCTTCCTTACGCGATCACTCACCGGAGCTTCACTGGTCTTCTCCTCCATGATCGGCAGCCAGGAGGTAACAATATCCATTTTTAGATCTAAAAGCTAAGAAAATTTCAGTAACATTGAGGATTAGGAATTAAATTTTCTTAATTTTCTTATCATTTATTTGGGAAATTTACCTAAAATTAAGTTAGATTAAATGCTTATTTGTTATATTTAAGAATGTAAAAGGAAGTTATCTCATTTTTAATTGAAATATGAGAAGTGATCTGCTGCCATTCTAGTTTCTGTTTGGCTCTTTTTCGACTGTCTTCCTCTATCTCATTAGGTCTATTTTTCTGATCCTGCTCTAGTTTCTTCTATCCCATATCTAGGGCAGTGTTTTTCTTTCTTGCGTCTCCTTTTCTTTGGCTGGCTATTCAGTTGGTTTGTTTTACTGCTAAGAGGATTCATCTGCAGACTAGCAGCTGGTTGTTGATTTCTTTGTTCTTTGTTGACCATTCCTTCGAGAGTGAATTGGTATCTGTTTGCACTTGTTGTTTTTTTGGCTTTTTGAGTTTGGTTTTGTAGTTTGCTGTCATTGCTTCTGGTTTTGCTTGCTGCTCTCCTTTCACTTGCCAGAATGGGTGCTGAAGCTTTTGGTAATCTGGTTTGGCTTCTCTTACTAGGGGTTTATAGGGGTGATGGTTTTTTCTGTTCTTTTCTACTTAGGTTTCTGCTAAGGTTGTTACTGGTGCATCTGCTTAGTCTAACTCATCTTTGGTGTCTGTTATAGGCTCAAGACTGGGTGCTTAGATTTGGTTTTTTTATTGTCTGGCACTGTAATTGCTGCTTTAGCTCTTAGGCTTGGTTTTGTCTTCTTGGGCTATTTTTTAGGGATTTTTTCGCTGATTTAGATAAAACTAATTGAGGCTGCTAGGATATTCATTGAAATGATATTTATATAGATTTGTCCAAGCAATGATTGGGTAATAATGCAGGTATGAATTACACTACTAGATGATGACCTTTGGAAAGGCATCCCATTACACTATGTTGTTGTTTTTGCAGTTGTAGTTATGGTTTGATTAACTGGCTAAATAATGGAAAAAAATGGTTCACAAATTATGCAGGTCTTTTACACAAAGAGAAGTCCAAATTATGGTTCTTGTCTAATGAGAGCAGAGTGCAGACATTTTGTTGGTACAGTTGCAAGGTTTATTATTTAGTTTTGAATTTTTGATATTTTAGATGAAAAAAATTCAGATTAATAAATTTGCCTCCTGTCCGTTTATTTTAAATTTATAATCTTGTGATCCCCAATTTTATAGTTCTCCTAGTGGACTATTAAATTAGTTTCATTGCTAGTTTTGAGTGTAGCATCCTTTTGATGTTTTCTTTCCTTCATCATCTTTATGAGAATCATTAATTTATTATATGACACTTGCTGGGTTCTCTTTCTCTATCTACTCTTTGTCCAGCATCTTTATGAGAATCATTAATTTATTATTTGTACAAATGTTAAAATGTACTGCAGTTTTGAATCTATTTTATCTTCTTTCTGAATGAGAGGTTCATTGTTTACTAATCAGACCAACTTATGCTACATTTGTAACTGCAGTTGTGCTTAACTTGCTTTTGATTATAATTTTCATTTAATATCTAGGTAGCTGAGTAGTTTGCTATGTTTTAATCCCCTATTCTTAATTTATTTTCCTCTGATGGCTTTTATTGTTTATTCTTTGAAGCAATTGTGTTTCAAAATCATAAATTTGCAAATTTAATTTTGGTTACTTTGTTTCTCTTCAATTCTCTGTAGATAACATTTGAGGATGTATTTCTTGCTGAGGCTACCAACATTGAAGAATATGTGCAACAGGTAGATAAGTTTGAAAGTTTAAGGTTATTAATATTACTAATATGATATTTTTATTACTAAGTATGCTGCATTCCTACATATTTATATGATATTTTTATTTCATGACCTTTTTTCTTAATCTAAGAAGCTTTAACGATTATATGATGAAAGTTATGGAGGTTAAAGGACATAGATGCACATGGATTTGGGAATTTGACATTCTTAACTTTAAACAAATAAAGAAATCATGGTTGATGACTCGGTACGTTTAAATTTTCCTTTCCAAATTATGTCTATTTGAAATTTACTCAAGTTTTGCTGTGATGAAGTTTATGCAGGTGCTAAAAATTGTTTTTAAATTTCAATTTTTTTCTATTTTTTGCAATTCTTAGTTTCATTTATTTATCCTCTTTTTAACTACTTAGTTCATTAGTTTTATAAATTTTCTCACATTTGAGAGTATCAATGTATAGGGCATTACATGCCACAGTTGGCTTTTGATCAGTGAAATGTTTTTGTTTTTCCTGGTGCTACTATGCCTGACTTACTGCTATTTGTTGAAAAAAAAATTATTTTTCTTGTATTGGGTACTTATCGTGGTTCAATTCTAAAATATTGAGTATAAATGGATCTTATATTGTTTTGGAAATATGCTAATCATGAAGATTCATGTCAACAACTATGATAACATACAAATAAAGAAAAAACCAGGCTGGTCGTCTAGCTCAATTTTCAATGATAGAACTTGAGATTGTTTCTGTTTAATGTTAGTTAATAGGTTTTTTTTTGCTCCAATTATTACTTGGATATATGCGCTGTAATATCTTTGTGTGCAACTTGCTATTTTAGACTGAACTTAGTTTTGATTTTGGCACTTCTTTTCTCTGTGGTGGATCAACTATATTTATATATGCTTACTGCTTGAATTACTATTATTTATATATGCTTACTGCTTGTATTACTATATGTATTTATGAGACATGAACTGCAGTGGAAATCTTGTTCTTTTTACCATATTCCATTCTGTAGAAGCCAATCCATCACTTGATATTCCCTTGCCCATCCATTATTCTTGAAGCTTACTGCTTGTATTACTATATGTATTTATTACTATATGTATTACTGCCTCATGCTCACTTGTTGCTGCTACATATTTGAGTTTGGATAGTTGTTATTTCGTTTTAAATTTTTGTTGGTTCTGTTATGCAGCATATTGAAGACTTGACACAAGAAAAATTCTCATTGCAAAGAGCTCTTGAAGCTTCTCGTGCTTTGGTAGAGTCGTTGGCTGCAGAAAATTCATCATTGATAGATAATTATAATCAACAGGTAGTCTTCTAAAATTTGATTCTTGTGCCACTATGACTTAAACTTAGGGTAATTAAGGATGATTGGATGTTATATGTTTGCTTTCTTCTTTCAACATATTTTTACCTTTTAACCATCATATAATTTTTTAGAAGAAATATGCAATATGTCATGTCTAGATTGAATCTCTATGTAATGATGAGATAACAAAGTAATCCTTCTAAAGAATTTAAGGTTTGATATGGTACATAGTTTTTAACTATTATTTTTCATTTATTATCTTTTCAATTGAAAATATTTATGATACTCAGATTTTATATTGTTACATTTTTAAGGACCGGATTTCTGGTCCATATTTATTGTAATGATCAGGTGACTTACATTAAGGACGGTAAAGTCGGTCCTTAATACTCACTGGGACCTGTTTTTATCCGGTCCCTAATGGTTTTACGGTCGTTATTATATTTTTGTGGACCATATATCTGGTCCTTATTAACTCTAATGAGCACGTGACTTACATTATTAAGGACAGGAAAACCGGTCCTTAATACTATTTAGGGACCGGTTTCTTATCCGGTCACTAAAAGTTTTAAGGACCGGTAGATATATCTCGTCCTTAATTATCATTAGCGGCGGAGCCTATAAGGACGGGATAGTGACCGGTTTTTCCCGTCCTTATTAAGTTTTAGGGACCGGATTGGCACTTTTAAGGACCGGATTTCCCGTCTTTGAAAGCCTTTTTTCTTGTAGTGTCTAGTGCTTTTGATAAGATACATTGTGATCTTTGGGGTCCTGCTCCAGTTTTGTCTAATGGAAAGTTTCGTTTTTATGCTTGTTTAGTAGATGATTTCACCAAGTATACTTGGATCATCCCTTTGCATAATAAATCTGATTTTTTTGTTGCTTGGTTAGCCTTCGAACAATATGTTGAACGCCAATTCAATAAGAAGATAAAAATCTTCCATTCTGATGGTGGAGGTGAATTTGTAAATTCTCGGTTGTCATCTCATTTTCTTTCTACAGGAATTATTCACCAAATCTCATGCCCGTACACTCCAGAACAAACAGGTATGGTTGAGCGTCGCCATCGTATTATACGAGAATTAGGTATGACCATGTTGTTTCATTGTCATGCTCCATTATATCTATGGTTAGAGGCTTTCATTACTGCTGTTTTTCTCCTTATCAGGTTACCATCATCTGCACTTCATTTTAATACTCCATATTTTACGTTGCATGGCAAGCATCCAGATTATACATCTCTTCGTGTGTTTGGATCTAAATGTTTCCCATACACATGGGATACAAAGAACAACAAGTTTGATCCTAAAACTGTTTTGTGTGTTTTTGTAGGCTACAGTGACAAGCACAAAGGTTACAAGTGCTTCCATCCATCTAGTCGAAAAATTATAATATCACGCCATGTAGTTTTTGATGAAACAGTCTTTCCATTTAAATCCTCTAACTCTTCTCCTTCAGGCTCACATGTGGATAATATCTTTAACTCGTGGTTATTTTCTCTTAATCTTGTAACAGGATCTTCTGCATCGGAGTCTTCTTCTCTTTCTTCTTGTCACATTCCACTACCAGCTACTATAGTCCATAATACCACCTTACCAACTATCACATCTAGCGGTGATGACTCTTCTGCTCACACACTAAGTACTAGTGGATTGACATCGAATTCTTTACTTCCAGATCCTGCTGTATCTCCTACACCTACTATACTTGACCAACCTTTACAATTACCCCCTGTTTCTCATCCCATGACTACCCGTTCTAGAGCTGGTGTTGTTAAACCTAATCCTAAATATGCCTTGAATGTTATATCCTCTCCAAAAATACCTCGTGAACCCAAATCAGTTCGTTCTGCCCTGTCCCATCTCGGGTGAAAAACCGCAATGATTGATGAACTTGCTGCTCTCCATCAAAACCAAACTTGGAGACTAGTTCCTCGTACACCTAATATGAATGTAATTGGCTCCAAGTGGGTTTTCAAGACCAAACTTAAACCAGATGGCACACTAGATTGACTCAAAGCCCGTCTTGTTGCCAAAGGATACCACCAGGTCAATGGACTTGATTACACCGAGACCTTCTCCCCCATCATTCGTCCAGGTACAATTCGTTTAATTTTAACAGTTGCTCTTGTGAAGCATTGGTCAGTTCGACAGTTGGATGTCAAAAATGCGTTCTTGCATGGTCATATAGCAGAAGATATATACATGGCCCAACCTCCAGGTATGGTAGATGCTCAGTTTCCAAATCATGTATGTAAACTTCAACGGGCATTATATGGTCTTAAACAGGCTCCTCGCGCCTGGTTCGATCGGCTAAGTACTTTTCTTATTTCTTGTGGTTTTTTTGTAGTCTTGCTAATCCTTCACTTTTTATTTGTCATTCAGATCAAGGAACTCTTGTTTTACTTTTGTACGTAGATGACATGCTTCTTACAGGATCTTCATCTACTCTGGTTACTTCCTTTATCCACGTCTTAAGCAGCGAATTCTCCATGAAGGATCTTGGATCTGTTCATCATTTTCTTGGCATTGAGATCGCACCTACGCCCAGCGGTCTGCATCTCTCTCAGTCACATTACGCTCTCACTATTCTTGAGCGTACAAACATGGTGAATTGCAAACCAATGGCTACTCCTCTAGATATCAAACTTCAACATCCTGAATCTGGACAACCACTTGCTGATCCTAGTTCTTATCGTGGTATTGTTGGTGCTCTTCAGTATCTCACACTCACTAGGCCTGATCTCTCCTACAGTGTTAACTATGTCTCACAGTTCATGCACGCTCCTACAAGTACTCACTTAAAGTTAGTTCATCGCATTCTTCGGTATCTCAAAGGCACTCTCTCTACTGGTCTACATCTCACTTCTGATACATCATTAACTTTATCTGCTTATTCTGATGCTAACTGGGCTGCTTGTCCTACCACACGGCGTTCCACTACTGGCTATTGCACCTTCCTTGGGTCCAACATCATTTCATGGTGTGCAAAGAAGCAGCACACTATCTCTCGTTCTAGCACTGAAGCTGAATACCGAGCCATGGCGCATACCGCTGCAGAACTTACTTGGCTTACGTATCTTCTTAATGATCTTCATGTTTCTGGTTCATCAACTCCAACTCTGTATTGTGACAACATCAGTGCTCTCTACTTGACTGTTAATCCTGTTCTTCATGCTCGAAGTAAACATATCGAACTAGATTACCATTATGTACGTGAACGAGTTGCTCTTGGGTTTCTTGTCACTAAGTTTATTTCTTCGACACATCAGGTTGCTGATCTCTTTACCAAATCAGTTCCAAAAACCTTCTTACACCGCTTCTGTCCCAAACTATGCCTCCAACCCCGGCTCAGTTTGCGAGAGGGTATTGGCAAACCTAATTAAGTTGAATGAGTCAAAGGGAGATATAAGGTATCCCACGTTTAATGGAGATATAAGGGAGGATATGATCTCATTCAAATATTATCTCAATATCAAGTCAATGGATACTCTTTGGTGTTCAAGATTCTTGGGAGCAACAACTTACTGCATATATGGTGATTTAGTTGTGATATAGTTGCTGAAATCATGTCTTGTTACGAAAATCATGTCATAGTTTGCTGCAGAAATCATGTTGTTATTTTTGGTTATTCTTAAGCTAATTTATAGGCTTTAGTTATTATTCTTAGTATAAATATTTCTTTGTCTTCTTGTATTCGTTAAGCAAGCAAAAACATAAATAAAAAAAAACTCTTCATCAAACTCTGTTCTTCTTCTCACAACAGAAAATTGTACTATGCAGGCTTTGAAGGATTTTTTCACACTCACCGCTCTTTTTCCATTTTCTTTTTACGTATATACATACTCATAAATTTATCCACTAATTCAATCAGAAATTATTATAAATGCATAATAATTACTACTTTACATGCATAATAATATGTGATTAAATTAATCTATAAATTTATCATATGTTTATCTAGTCTCGATATAGGCTTTTATTCATATACAAAGTTACTTTGAGTATAGGGAGATATATTAAGAGGAGTAATTTTTGGTATTTGTAAAAATATTATTATTTTGAAATAATACGTGTTGAACCCACATGAAACAGACAAGTTGGTGTACAATTTGCGTACGTCTTATGTATCAGCAACAAGAAGAAAGACCAAGGGTTTCTGCATTTAAAAATACTTTTTTATGCGTCTAAATTAATAAGACCAAGCTTGATGAAAAATGAAAAAAAAAATAAGCCATAAATATCACAAGATGATAATAGTAAATACTTCTCGCAGTGCATAATTACAATTGCTGAGATCGCCTACTTTTTTGTGTTATCGGTATTATTTTCACCCACGCCTCGCTACATCTCGAAATAAACGAATAGAGATAAACAGTGCGGAAAAATTTTGACAGAATTTCGGTATGAAATTATTTCCTTGCTTACCAAAAATAAAATTCGTAGCCCTTTTATAGGGCTCTCATTAAGGTAATTAAATTTTTCTTAATAATAGAGAATTAAATTTGGTAGTTATTCAAATTAAATATATGAAAAATATCAGTAATTAATATATCAATTACCTAATTTAAATTAGGTAACTGCCTATATTAATATCCTCCTAATTATGACAAATTTCTAATTAAGAGAAATCATAATATGGAACTAATTCCATATGAATATTATTTTCTATTCCGATATTATCACGTATATATCGGGGCCAGTTTCTCATCTCATGAGTCATGGGCGTATCCCTAACTCCTTCATCTCTCACTCGCACATGACGAAATGATTTTCAATTATTCTCTCCTATCATACAGGCAGATAGTTCGTGTGACCGGTATATGTCAAGAACACTAGTGCTATATACCTGTTAGGGATATATAGCGTCTCGAGAAATAAGATCTTCTCATAATAGTATGCCAAACTCTAAATAGTTTTCTCACATTCGTTGTTTTATCTCATGATCTCATAAAAATAATTTTCGTATTCAATATTGTGTTTCTACTTATAAAGACTATAATAGGTTAACCAGCGAACCACGAAACCATGAAATGTGATCGAAAAACATCTTTCCCATTTACTCTATCCCATCCATCATAGTCCAACTCATTTTTTTAGTTAGATCTACCAAGCCAAAATTTTTCTATGGCCCTTTGGAGATTAACTAATTAGCTAGCCACACTGAACTATACTTCTGGTATAAATTAATGGTTCTGAGGATTGGAAAAAATAGGGTCTCACACTAGAAAAATTTTGAGATCATTCACATAATATTTCCTTCCCTTGGTTAACTTAAGCACACATGGTATAATGCATGTGCTATGGTGTTCTCTCATCTCCCTTAAAGGAGTGCACGTCTTATTATTGTTTAACACCACACAGAAGTATAAGGTTGCAACGCACCAAGGCATCCAACTTTAGTCCATTTTCTTAAGGACTACTTCTGGCTTTTTGGACAGAATATGATAGTTACGTTTAATATATCATCGGATCATTCTTAATCCTAATTTAAATCTCAATTCAAAGCATACAATCTCATTTGTGTCTTTATCTTGCACATTAATAATACTCATCTTGTAATTTCTGCAAGACGGCACTTTTATTTTGAACATGTTCTCAAAACTCACTTTGTGTTCAAAAATCGCCTCATATTAGATTTTGTTAACTTATTAACAAAACTAATGTAAACACCCATGTGAGTGGGTTACTTCTTTGTCTGACATGCTCTATCTTATAACAGTAAATGTTCACATATAAATATTCACACTCATGTATTGTCAACAATGAACTTAATTATTATTATTCATAAATATTAATGTCAAGATATTACAATATAAATCAAATCCTACACAAACCCTGAAACTTAACGTATCTCTCAAACACATCTTTTGATACATGTTTAGTTAAAGGATCTGCTATCATATCATGCATAGAAATATACTGAAAGTTCACTTCTCCTCGTGCAACAATGTCTTTAGTGTATTGATAATTAATGTCGATATGTTTTATCCTACTATGAAATTTTGGATCTTTAATATTAGCTATCGATAACTGACTATCACTAAAAACTATCACATGTCCCTTTAAGGCAGTTACATTCAAATGGTTCATAAACCATTTTAACCAAACTGCCCCTTATACTGCAGCTAAGGAAATGACAAATTATGTTTCTATTGTTGAAAGGGCTACACAGGTCTATTTCTTGCTACTCCATGAAATGATACCCTTACTTAGCAAGAAAATATAACCTGATGTGAATTTCCTCTCATCAATATCTCCTCCCCAATCAACATCTGTATATCCTTTCAAATGCAGATCATTTTCTTGAAAATAGAGAGAATAATCTGCGATACCCTCAAGGTATCTAAGTATCCTTTTTACCGCCTTCCAATGTGCTTCGCTTAGGTTACATTAATATCTACTCACCATACCCACAACATAGCATATATCAGGTCTGATATACAATATTGCATACATCAGACTTCCTACGGCACTGGCATATGGAATGTTCTTCATACGTTCTATCTGCTCTTCTATCTTAAGACACATGTTTTTGCTAAGAGAGTGATTTTTAGCAATAGGGTTGTCTATGGGCTTACAATTTTGCATATTAAAATGTTCAAGAACTTTGTTAATGTATATCTCTTGAGACAGTGATAATAATCTTCTTGAGCGATCTCTTAAAATCTTAACTCCAATGATATAATTTGCTTGATCCATGTCTTTTTTCTCAAAATTGGATGACAACCAATCTTTGAGAAGATTTACGTATTCTTTGTCATTTACTGCTATGAGTATATCATTTACATACAATGTTAAAATGATAAACTTATTTTTTGAGCTTTTGGAATAAACACAATGGTATTCATCAATCATGTTAAACTCATTTGACATGACTGCTTCATGAAATATTAAATACCATTATCTCGAAGACTGTTTTAGGCTATAGATTGATCTCATCAATTGGCAAACCTTATGTTTGCTACCTTCTTCAATGAAACCTATAGGTTGTTTCATATTGATTTCTTTTTTTAATCCTCCATTGAGGAAAGCAATCTTTACATCCATTTGATATAGCTTTAGGTCCAAACTAGCCACCAAGATTAGAATTAACCTTATCGACATAAATCTAACAACAGGTAAAAAAGTCTCCTCACATAGTCAATTTCTTTTTGTTGTGTAAACCCCTTAGCAACTAGTCAAGCCTTGTATCATTCGATACTGCCATCGTCTTTTCGCTTTATTTTGAGAATCTACCTATTCCCAATTGGTTTGTGTCCTTCAGGTAGATCAACTAGTTTCCAAACATGTTTGACCTCATGGAAGCCATTTCTTCTTCTATTGCCTTAATCCATTTATGTTTAACTAGGCATGAGAGAGCTTTTTTTACATTTTTAGGCTTATCATCTTTTTGTGGTGTAATAAAAAAAAGCCTTATTCGCACCTTCGATCTCAAATCATCGGCGCGAAACACTTTTCCTTTTAGATTTTTGCGATTCTGAATCTTGATAAATAGGTCTCATATATTCATTGTGGTTTGAAATGCTTCCACTAGGATTTAGCTCTATGCTCCTATCAAATAAGGATCTTGAATATCCATACTTTCACTGGAGTTAGGCATGTTCATCCTCCCACTGGAGGCAGATCGATCCTAAACATTTGGATCGTTGATAAAAGTCTTGACCTTCTTCATCAATTTCTCTTCCACTCGAATGGAGAGATCCGGGTAGTTCATTTTCTTGAGTTTCGTAAAAAATAAAGTCTTGACTTATTTCGCCCAACTTCAAAAACTCATTTTCCAAAAATACTACATCTCGTGATTCAAATTCTGTTACCGAGCCATTTACTTGTTCACCCACGAACACATATCCTTTTGATGCATCATAATATCACACAAAAATACTCTTTTTACCTCTTAGTTCTAATTTACCAAATTTATTTGAGATATCATAGACATAAATAGCACAAGCCCAAAGGTGTAATTGACTTAGGTCAAGTTGTCGACTAGTCCATAACTCATAAGGAGTGGAAGCAACAGACTTGGAGGGCACACGATTTAAAATATATGTGGCCATTAATAAAGCATCTCCCCAATAAGAGATGAACAAATTTGCTTGAGCTATCATAGAACGTACCATATCTAAAAGGGTTCTATTTCATCTTTTTGCAATATCATTTTATTGTGGAGTTCGAGGAATAGACAACTGATGCTCTATCTCTTTTTTATCACATAAAACTTTAAATTCATCGAAAAGATATTCTCGACCACGGTTGGTTCTTAAAGCTTTAATTTCTTATCCAAATTAATTCTCAACAAGATTCATAAAAGTTTTAAAGCAACTCAATGCTTCAGACTTATGAGAAATCAAATAGACATGACCATACCTAGTATAGTCATCAATAAAAGTGATGAAATAATAGGCCCTATGTCTTGCCCTAATATTTATTGGACCACAGACACCTGAATGAATTAATTGCAAAGAAATTATGGCTCGGGTTCCTTTTTTGAATGATTTTTTAACTAGTTTTTCTTGCAAGCAATGCTCACATGTAGGTAATTCAATCTCATTTAAATCACCTAATAAACCTATCTTAGCTAACAGATGCATTCGGTCTTGCCTAATATGATTCAATCTACCATGCCATAATTTTACATTATCCTCATACATATTTGAAGAAGAAGAGATTAAAGAAAAACTAGATTTATTAGAATAATTAGGATTAACATCCATAATTATAAAATTGTTTGAAATAAAACCATAACCATAAAAAATGTCATCCAAAAATAGGTTAACTTTATCATCCTTAAAATGCAGAACAAACCCAAGTTTCATTAAAGTTAAAATAGAAACTAAGTTCCTATGAATATCAGAAGCATAAAGCACATTGTATAAGAGTAAGGTTCGGCCTTCACGTAAGATTATTTTACATGTGCCAATTTCTAGGATTGTCACTTTGGCATTGTTGCCTACATAGATCCACTTTGCTCCAGCAGTTACTCATCAGAACTTGATAAAGGCATCTCGATCTCTTCTCACATGATCCGTTGCTCCTGAATCAACCACCCACAAAGGATGAAGTTCAGTTAAAAATATAGAACTTGATACACAAATTTCACTCACTCTTGAGTTAGAATAGTGTACTTGTTTGGGCACAGTGTAATCTTTTGTATAATGTCCCTTCTGCTGGCAGTTGAAACACTTCACCCTAAAAATGTTCACTTTATTTTTACCTTTGGACCCCTTTCCATTCTACTTAACTTTCTTCTTTTTAAACTCTTGAGCCCTTTCTTTGCCTTTTCCATGAAAGCTCCTCTTCTTGTTCTGGTTTGACATTTTCTTACCAGAACTGGAGTGTGCCATATGCACTTCAACATTGACCTTGATTGATGCTAAACCATCCTCTTCCAACTCCAAATGTCTAGAAAAATCCTTAAATGTTTTAATGTTATCCATATGAGTCAGTTACATTTTCATGTGCTCCCAACTTCTTGGTAAAGATCGGATGACAGCCTAAACCTGTTTCTTGTTAGTCAACTTATAACCTGCATCACCAAGCTCACAAATCATATTCTCCATCTCTCAGAGATATTTGTGCATTGAATGATCAGGTCTTTTCTGATAAGTATCGAATTTGATCATTAAAGATCGGAGTTTAGTTAGAGACACTCCTCCAAATGTCTTTCGCAATGCAACCTATAAATCCATTGCATTTCGATATGAGCGAAATGCATGGTGATATCATCTTCCATTGCACTTAGGAGGATGATATGAGTAATAAAGTTTTTTTTCATGCTGCATAAGCTTCTTTGTCGTGCTTATGCTAAGCAGAAGTGCCATCCTCAAGTTCAGTCATAACTGAACTTAAGGTTTTCAGAGCCTCTTACTCTTCAAGCACATACTGGATTTTCATACTCCAAATTTTATAGTTGGCGCCATTCAATTTTATATCTTTGTTTAATTCAGCAACTATCGATTTGAAAGCCATTTAGATCCTCTGATCAAAATATAATATATGTTGTACTTATTAAGAAGAATATGGTCTATGTTATTTACTATGCATCTAAAATTAGAATCTAATAAAGTTCTCTATTAGGCTTAAAATCGAAAAAGTTACTATCAATATCTAATTATCCTCCAAATCCTAATGTCTAACCTTACATATTAAAATTTCATGCATAGTAAATTTGATTTATTGGAAATTAAGTTCTCCAACTTAATTGAGGATATTATATGTATAATATAATTAAGCCTTAACTTAATAATCAAGCAATTATTCTACTCATAAAATATTGCATGGCAAATAATATTAAAATAAACACATTCATCATAAAAATTATAAGCCATTATAATATCCAAAAAATAAAAAATAAACACATTTATTATAAAATCCAATAAATCAAAAAGAAGACACAAATGTCTCATCTCAAAACAAAATTCCTAACATAAAAGTCCGCAAAAATAAGGTAATATTATGACATTTATGTCAAATATAATTAGGATCCCGATGGACCCATCACCATCCTAGTCACTGAAACTATTATCCTGACCATACGCATTAACTGTAAGAGTACTTCGTGTATGTAATCAATTAACCATAGGCGATTCACTATACGCCCACTTCTAAGCACCATCTCAGACAGACTGTTGCTCTTGTACACTCTTCATTTTGCTACCTTAAATAAAAATTTAATAATGGAATTCTTATAATTTTCTTGCCAGCACTCAATAAATAAGTTCTGGAGTTGTACATGGTAGCTAAAAGATTCACATATTACATCATAAATTAACTTATAATTCCACCCCCTGTCCAAGCCACCAACCCAAATATACTCTTGCATCTTTCCATACATTTTGACTATATGATGTGCAATAGTATCAATATCATAGCTCCTTGCCTTCTTATGAAACCTCATGCTATGGATCTCATGCATTCGTGCATTGGCCAAAACAACACTTTGAGGAGTATGTGGTATCATAAGTATCCTTATCATTGTCATAGCTGTTATACATAACAATATAAAAAAAATTATTAGTACACTCATGTACAAACCAAAATGATTGAAAATCATTTCAATCAAATATAAGCATAGAATCCATATAAGTAATTTTCAATCATATTTAAAAATTAAAGAAGGCAAAAAAAATACTATTTTCTTAAATTTTCACTAATTTTTCAATAAAATAATTTATAAAAAATAGTTTTGTAACTCAAATTTTTTTTAAAAAAATTACCAAAAAGCCAAAAAAATAAGAAAATCAGAATTGCAAAAAATTGGGCCAAAAATAGTGGCCGAAGGAGCCCTCACGCTCCAGTGAGAGTGGCCTTCACGTGCCTTACACACGATAGATGAAACACGTGCTAGTAAAGCACTTTGCCACGTGGTGTGACCCCACTGGGCCACGTGTAGCCAAGTGGGGGGACAAGGTGACACTTGGCAATCGCTCATTTGTCCATGTGGACCACTGGACCGACAAACAAGACACGTGGCATGACCATAATCTACCATGTGTCAAGCATTCATTATTACACATGTTGACATGTGGCATGACTCATCAAGCCACATGGCTGCACCACAGGCAGCCACGTGGATGCCAAGTGGCATGACACATCAAGCCATGTGGCAAGACCCCACCTCTTGCCACATGTCAACTTTTGGTTAGTCCACGTGATGCCATGTGGCACCAAATGGACCCCCTCCCCCCATTGCCACATCAGCTGGTACGTGGTGCTTCACCATAAGGCCATGTGTCACTCCCCCACTAGGTCACGTGGCTAAGTGATGTGTCACTCAGTACGTGTGGTGAGACACGTGCTGGAGACGCATCCTCTGGCACGCACCCAGCACACTGATGACTCGTGCAAGCCATGCATCGCCTTCCTGGTGGTTTTAGGCCGACATATTTTTTTAAAGGGGGGGTTTTGGGGTCTCTGAGTCCAATAGTATTGTCAAAAATTAAAAAAAAATCTACTAAAAATATTTATTATGGACTTTTAAATTATTATTTAATTTCGGTGTCCAAAAAATCATAAAAAAAATTTCAGACCAAAATTAAAAAAAAACACATACAGAACAGATTTAGTATGCATATCAATCATCCTATCAACATGTCTGAATTTTCACAAAAATACGGATCTACATATAAACGTGTTGGAATGCAAAAATATGGCTCTGATACCAATAAAAAAAATAAGCCATAAATATCACGAGATGATAATAATAAATACCTCTCGTAGAGCACAATCGCCGAGATCATTTACCTTTTTGCGTTAACGGTATTGTTTTTACCCACTCCTCGCTATATCTTGGGATGAAAACTTGATTTCACGAACTAAAAATTCCAAACGAATAGAGAGAAACAATGCAGAAAAATTTTGATAAAGTTTCGGTATAGAATTCTTTTCTTGCTTACCAAGAATATAATTTATAGCCCTTTTTATAGGGCTCTCATTAAGGTAATTAAAT
The DNA here is from genome assembly GCA_037975025.1 of Excoecaria agallocha. Lineage (NCBI taxonomy): Eukaryota > Viridiplantae > Streptophyta > Magnoliopsida > Malpighiales > Euphorbiaceae > Excoecaria > Excoecaria agallocha. Next base: position 17,070,451 of record CM075816.1, on the reverse strand, counting down.
TTTTCTTAATAAAAGAGAATTGAATTTGGTAGTTACTCAAATTAAATATAGAAGATAATATTAGTAATTAATATGTCAATTACCTAATTTAAATTAGGTAACTGTCTATATTAATATCCTCCTAATTATGACAAATTTCTAATTAAGAAGAATCCTAATATGGAACTAATTGCATATGAATATTATTTCTTGTTCCGATATGATCATTTATATATCGGGATCAATTTCTCATCTCGTGAGTTATGAACGAATCCCTAACTTCTTCAAAAAATATCACTACATTCAATGTGGGGATCGATATTTAAATTAAATGTCGCATTAGATACAATATTAAATATTTTAATTAATATATATAGATGATAATATATTGTTAGAGATTGAATCAAAATATAAATTTTTCAAATATTTTCTTCAAAAAATATTGGCATGAAATGTTAAAAAAGTTAGAAATGTCAAATAGACTTAAAATTATTTTAATTCTTAAATAATTTCATCATATTTTTATTAAGGTCAAACAAATCCAACATCAACTAATAAAATATTCAATGTTAAAGTTGTGATAAATTCAAACCGATAACTATGGAAAAAGTTACGATATAAACATATTAATCAATATAAAAAAAAAAGGCAATCCTTGTGATTGCAACTAAGACTTAATTACTCATTTTGATTTTTTAAGAATTTATTTGGTCTAATTTTAAATTTAAATTGACTATCGAAAGCAATACTGAGGAGCCTATTTAGTCTTTGATTAAGTCGTATATAAATGACGGTTCAAAAATATTTTATTAAGAATCAATTTTAATATCTCTAGAAAATTATACAAACCATGATAGTTGAGTCTATATGGATAGGGCCAATATGTCTGGTTAATTTCATCTAACGATGCACTTTCCAAAATTCTTACAAGTAATGCATATCTATTTCATTTTTCTACAGTTAATTATCAAATAAATCATAAAAAAATCAAATTAAAAAGAATGAAAAAAAAAAGTGAACAGCTGCACCCCTACTGAACAGGAAAAGAAATTAAATAATTTAAAAGAGGTAGTAAGTTTAGCGAATATATTATTCTGAATTTGAATATAATTAGTTACTTTTGTCTAAAGTAAAATTTGAGAAGAAACCATCTTATTATTTTCCTTTGAGTATGCATTACATGAAATGGTTAGCTTCTTGATCAAATTAAGCAGCAGGGAGAGTCATTAACTATTAATCCGGAATCTACTTATCTTCTAAGTTCTATAATGATCCACTAAATGACGTTTTTAAAGAAAACCATTTCCTCATTATTTATTCTTAATTAAATTTAAGTCTATAATCAACAATCCCTTCAAGACTTCTTAATCAAGCATCCATCAATATTATGTCAGATAACTAAATAACATTATTCCTGATTACCACCATGACTGAATGGATAAGCTAGGATTTAGTAAAGCATTAAAGATAATCTTTTTTTGTTTATCCTATGTACTTAGAGATTATTAAATCATAGTTGTTAATTCTCCGCTAATGACCATATAAAATATATCACTCTCAGATATATGCGTGCACTTCTAGGCAAAATTACATTTACAAAAAAAAAAGGTTAAAAAATTAAGTTTAATTTAACAAGGACAGTGTACGTTATCAACTTTGCAATATAATGGACACGTATGTATAATCTCCAAAGATATTTTTTAATTAACAAAAATAAAGGAAACACTCTGGATTATTCGATTCATGAACAAAGATAATTTCAAGGTTTCTTGATTGGTTGAAAAACCTGAAATAAATTAAAAATGCCATTTGTAGTCAGTATTCATTAAGTTTTTAATTAGCATTGATCACTACATTTCTTCCTGAAGGGACTTCAATTCCATGTCAAAACTATGAACTTCGCCACATTATTTTATTTATAAAACTATGAGCTTTATCACATAGACAAAATTGGGAGTAGTTCATAATCCAATTTGTTGGTGTTTGACTAATATCTCTAAGCTTAGGTTGATTTAATTGAATGTGGACCCTTTACCCTAAGTATTTAATTTGATGAGAAAAACATTAAATTCTTTTGTTTATATATCTCAAACTCTCCAATACCCTTTAACATAGAGATTAACCTAATTTGTTAAGCTAAGCTATTATTAGCCACAATTATAAAATGATGATAGGTTCAATCTGAATCTTTGCTTTATTTTTTTGCCAAGTGTTAAAATGGCCATATCAGAAGTTTCAAATTTCAAATTACTTGCAAGGCAATGCATTTATGAAATTGTAGTTTTCTGCTTAATTTTAATGTTTTGTCTCTCTTATTTAGGAAAAGTAGAAGAGGTAGTAGACCAATGTAATTGGTCATGCTAATTCTTGGTTAATGCTTGTTAAGTGCCTCCCAGCAATTGAATTAGTGCATCATGACCACCTTTAATTATATTTTTTAGGTATACAGTTTGTGTAATTTTAAAAGATTTTCTTAGGTATAGAGAGAGAGACAGGTCCATATTCAAGGTGAGCAGGTAGCTGAAGATGAAATTGCTTGTTTAGTCGGTTGTCTAATTTAGAGTTAGTCACAACTGCTACAGTTGTGAGTTCATGATCATATAACCTCACATTAAAATTAAATAATATATGTGTGTGTCACATTAATTCAATTTCCCGTATCATAATTAATAAATAAATGATCTCTTATTATTAATTGTTTAAAAAAATTGTATGATGTCCAAGCTTTTCCAATCTACTCTTTTCATCCTATAATTTTTTTTTATGATATTCCTATTATACCTATCCTAAATATAGAATATGTAATTAAATATTATTGAAACTATATAAAACTCATGGCTGATAACATAGTATGAAAAAATTTAAATTACAATTATGATCAATAAGATAAGAAAATAAATAATATTTTGTAACAAAATAAAAAAAAAATTGGATAAAAATTATGAAATATAATGATTATCATAGTTTTCATGCCTTTGTCACTAACTTCCACTACTTATGAAAGAGAAACATGTGAAAAATAACAAAGCATATGATAAAGTGCACTTGAGTATGGTTTGAAGTTTGAACTATAAACATTCATGCTCAAAGAGGACTTTAGTCTTTAAGACACTTCACTGCATTCTCTTCTCACCATATATTAATAGGATTTGCCTAAAAGTGTTACATTTTTAAATATAAATATCACCAAATATTGTAGGATATTTAATTAAAAATTAAAAAAATATATACATTTTTACATACGATAGTTGTTTCTGTGACATCATTAATGATGGTTTCGTTTTGACTATAAAATTGCTACAAATTAAGAAAGCTAGCCATAATTTGATGACCAAATTAATATCTCTAAATTTATAGCTTTATTTTTATAATGATAATGAATATCTGAGTTTCTATCTATATTACAATTTAAGAGCTATTTTTAACTGACAGGCATTACATTATTCATACTTGGCCGACTTATTTAATATATTATATTCTAACACCGTATATATTAAGAAATTCACCGCCACCAAGTATGCTATTTAAGTTACTAATAATGATATTAATTATATAAGCAAATGAAATAAGGAATTCCATTATTTTTAAAACCAATTAAATTATCCCACTTGCATTAATATATAGGAGCATTAGTAAATCGCCTAATTATGCCTCAAACACCATAGAGAACACATTACAGCGACTTGTGAACTACCAAACTCGATTTCATAAGCATATAGGAATAACTATTTTCCAGAAAAATTTGAGTGCAGTATTATATTGTACAAGAACAATTATATATAAAAATCATTGGACTTCCCAACTACGTAATATTCGAGTAATCTAGTCGTCATTAAAGAACATTAGATTGTTCACAAAATAAAACCACCCTAAGCAAGAAAATCCTACGGATGCCAAGTTGAAAACAAATGTTGTGTGTTGTTTTCGACATTGCAATCAACATTAAATGCACTTAGAACAAAATTATAGATAAGGCAAAAAGATTAGGCAGATATTCAAGTAGAGGTAAGACTAATTAATTGAAATGCCATAAAAAAAATCAACTTTCTAATCAGTATAAATATAATAAAAGACAATTATTCTGACTATGATACGAAAGATAAAAATTCTGTTGATGGGTCAAGTGTAAAATGAGGTATCGATGGTTATTTCTGTGCCGTAAAAAGCACATGAGAGGTGAGGAAGAAACTAGTAATAATCATTGTTGGTGAAGAAAAAGTGAAGTGATTAAAATCTAAGACGGAGTTGTCAATTAATATGCAAAATTCTTGTGAAAACTGAAGAGGAATGACGAGGACATGCTAGTTTAGATTCTAACTTTTTAAGGTAAATTATGTATAATTTTAGAAAAGTTAGGCATACTTTCAGATCTAAAACTTTATGAAACTATATAAGCTTTAAAATAAAAAAGACTTTTTTTCATAAAATAAATAAACAAAATGACTTGAATTAAATTGTAAAATAAGTGATTGCTTAATTGAATTAAATTGTAAAATAAGTGATTGTTCTAAAGAATCGGTCTTGACAATTATAGTTATCCATTATTTCGAATAACTTAAACCATTTTAAAATTAGTTCCATTATAATTGTAATTAAGTCATCAAGTTATCACTTAATTAGCCATTTTTGTGTGCATTATAGTTACCATATTTTGACATTAGATCAATGAATTGAAGAAATTTACGGTTCATAGGGTAAATTATGATAAAATTGAAAGTTAAGGGTTGAATTGAATATATTTTCAGTTGGAGATAACGTTTTAATTGGAATGTGACATTTTGTTGAAAGAGTTAATTTGCTTCAAACATATTTTTTGGATCTGATTTTAGTTTTAATTTTTCAAAAATTATATTTTTACCTAAAATTAATTTCTTTATTTTTAGAACACATTTATTCTTTTTAAAATATATCCAAAAACCTATAATTATTAAATGCACATCTCCCCTGTCGAATTGCACATTTTTGTAAGTTTCTTGGGAAGGGCACGAGTTTTAGTCAATTCATAGGTTTGGTGGGTATAATGAGGAAAGGGTGAGCTAGGTAAGGTAGGTAACCTGTGGAATAAGATTGGGCAGAAATTGAAATGGGAAATTATTGACCAGAGTTTTGACGCAAAAAGGACATGTCCTTGGTCGGTAATTCCCAATGGGTGACTGGTCATTGTCTTTGTCTGCCAATGAAGTGGGACAGAGAATTTCAAAGACTCGTATGGTGGCTAGCCAGCGACACCTCCGCCTGAATTTGGAGTGTTTCTTTCTCTTTTTATGCTCAACTCATTTTTGCCTAACCTCTTCTATACTCTACAGAGATCACCGCACTGGAAACGAACGGAGAGGAGAACTTGAGATGTTTTTCTCAACCTCGAAAACGAAATTCCAGGAAAGAGGAGACTAAGTTTCATTGAAATACTAATTTTTGCTCATGACCTTTGTGTATTCTCCTCTGCTTTTTCGTATTCATTTTTCCACTTAATAATAGGCTAGCAAATTATTTGGAAACTATTGTTTTTCTTTATGCTTCATTCGTGTCTAGTTTTCACTTGTAGTAAATGACTATGTCCTCTTGGTTCAATAGAGAAACAACTTTTGGTTCATTAAAGTGAGGAGAATCTAATTTTTCATGCAAGTTTTAGATTTCTCATTCCCTCTTAATCTCCACAATAATTTTTCACTAAATATGGGGTAAGAAGGGAGAACAAGAAAAAAACATTAAGAGAAAAACTAAATAAAATTTTAAAATATTGTTTCTTTTGTTTTGTTATAGGTGAGGAATTTATCTTACCTTTATATTAAAATTAAACTAAACACTATGCGAAATTAAATTTCTTTTTTTCTTTCTTACCATTTCCCTCATTAGAGTGAATTAAAATTCTCTATTGCAATTAAGAACCAACCAAAGGGTGAAGGTCAAAGAAGATATAGAAGAGAAATGGCCCACGCATTTCCATTCAGACTAAATAATGGCCCATGCTATCAAATCAAACTCACAGCAATTGGAGAGACAAAGTACACAAGTATGGAACTGTGACAAAAGACGTAGACTTCCAGAGCAGATTTCAAGACCTTTTCACTTTGGGCCTCCGAATTTGCTCATCATCTTAGCAATTACAGGAGCCACCTTGGGATTTGATTGATGCTTAGCAAGATTAGCTGGGTTCTTCATAACTACAAAACAATGACCCAAATGCCTCAGAGTACTCATCAGATACATGCTAATCAATCAGAAGTCATTTTGGAAGTTATGTGAATCGTTAAAAGCAAAAAGCAATGTTTAGCTAACATAATAGACAGTAACAGATTGACGAGCAGTAAAATATAGCCTTCCCTTGGTCTTTGATTGCCATCAGGCTAAACAAGCCAGGGTAATGCATAAACAGATCTAACAAGCACTCTAATACCAAAGTTATAGAATAAAATCAGTGGGCTCAAATTTTGATCTCATTGGCTGCACTAGATATTTGCTCACCAGCTAAGGTGTGCATCCAGCTCAAGGTTTAGTTATCAACCGAAAAGAAGTACCAATATGGATTAGTATAACAGAAGGATTATACTCTATGTAAACCGATCAACGTTAAGATATATATATATATACATTAAACAGAAAAAAAAAAAAGAGGAGGTTACCATCTTGAAGTGCTGCCATGACTTCAGGGTCACTAAACGCAGCCATCAGTTCAGGGTCCTGCCAAAGAAGTAAAGCAATAACAATTGCATCAAACCCGCCTATCAACAGAGAGCAAACACTGACTTATGTAAGACCAACTCCAAGAATATGCATTTACGTACAGAGGGTGTCTGCACCCACATATGCACATGCTCAAGTCTCTTTTTGCGAGATGGGTCATAATACACTCAGATAGCAGTTAATTCATCCATAGGTGCGCCAAGATTAATAAAAAGGTCCAAGACACGAAACAAATTTACCTTTTACATTTTTCACCAGAAGCATGTAAAACTTTTGAGGAAAAGTATAAATAACTTAAAAAAAAATACTTACATTCAAAATCTTACTGAAATCAACATTTCCCGGCATCCCTCCTGGCATGGCTCCCGGAAAACCTCCAGGCATTCCTCCTGGAAAACCTCCAGGCATTCCACCAGGCATAACTCCAGGTTTTCTGCTGGAAGATGATTCCTCTTGCTTCTTTGCCTTTTCATACTCAGCCTTCAAACAGGGTTCCAGAATATAGGCATCACATACAAATTTACAGCATGCATTTATTGAATGATGAACATGCTTATACCTACCTGAGCTTTGGCACGTCTTACCGTTGTCTCTCACGTTCAATCTTTCTATCCTCTCTCTCTTTGCGCAGCCTATCATACTTCCTACGATGTTCCTCAATCCTGTGTGCATTGGGTTCAACCTGTATAATAAAGCAGTTGCAGTGAGATGTCAAATCATATTTACGTATAAAGAAGAAACCAGTTGGCTGAAGTTAAGCTGCCTTGCTCTACTATTTTTCTTTTCCAATATAATGCTCTTGAGAAAAATAATATTAGAATGGAAACTGTAACTGGAATGCTTGACCAACATATGGATATAAAACATATGCTAATGTTATACAGTAATACAGCTGACAGTAACTAAAAGTTAATCAAACAACTTTATAAACGGTGCATATATTTGACAATTATTTAGAAACTGCTGGTCTTTAATCATTTATCAAGCATGTTATTGAAACAGGAAATGATCGACCAGAAAATACAATAAATGAATACAAAATAAGAGCAATCATGTAAGAAATTACAAGGGCAGCTGCAATAAAGCAATACAATATAGATAAAGAAAGAGAAGAGACCTTCTTGAGCCAAGCACTTATTTCTTCATCATAATCCAAGTTTGATGCCTGGTGAAGATCCTTGGCAGCTTCTTCCCACTTACCAAGCATTGCCCGTGCAATGCCACGAGACTTGTAGCCCTTAGCTGAATTTGGATTAATCTGGAACACACATTAGGAAAGTTAGATTCCATAAGAAAGAAACCTGACGCATTGAGAAGCAAAAAGTGCAAATAAATGGGAAGTTAAGAACCTCAAGAGCTGCACAAGCATCCCGGATAGCAGCATTGGGTTTCTTCATTTTGATGTAAACACTAGCTGAAAAGCGTCCACAAAATTAACGATAAGAACTAAGAATGCACAAACAAATCCAAGGCTAGGAATAATACATCATTTAAACAACTATCAATCATTTACCTCTATTCCCGTACATGATTGCAGAAGTTGGATTGAGTGAAATTGCTTCTGATAGATGTTCAATAGCTTCCTGCAGTTTACCTGCATTGCAAAGAACCACCAGATTCAACAATCATATCCTTACAAATGATGACATAACCACATATAACACTAGTTACACCGACAAGCATCAATCTATGCATTTACATGATACCTTCAGAGATGGCCTCCATGGCTTTGGCCTTAGCTTCTTGTGACGCCTCACGTTGCTCATCGGTGACCTCTACCGAGGAGTCCCCCATCTGCAAACAGCCAATTGCCTTTAACTATACGCAAAACAAGAGAAAACATAAAAACAAAGCACAGAAACACTTTATTTCTAAAAAATACCTTCTGAGGAGGATCGTCATCAGGCTTAACAGTCTCGCCTTCAAGCTCAATGTCCGATTCGATTATCTCATCTTCTTCTTCCTCTTCCTCTTCCTCTTCGGGCTCTCCTGGTGGCCCTCCCTTATCCTCCAATTCTTCGTCGCTCTCCTCCACTGCATAGCTCTGCTGCCACGCAAATTAAAAGTAAACTCACAACATGTAGGCGATTAATTCTACAAATGGAAAATAAACAACAACAAAAAATGAGCCATAATAGTACCGATTTGGAGCCGCAAGCTGCAGGAGGTAGCTTAGCGCCGAGGCTAAAAAATATCGGGAAGGCAAAAGAAAAATTAAAAGAAGGAAAGGCATGAACAAATTAAAGAGAGAATAGAGTTTTTACCTCTCGAGATATTCGCGGAAAAAGGAGAGAGAAGGATCGGTAAGGATTGAAGGATTGGATTTACACTGTTCGATGAAATGCCGGAGTTGTGTGAGTTTAGCTGCGTCCATTTTGTGATCAAATGGGGTTTCCAAATTTTGGGGCAGTTTCTACTTTCTAGTGCTTTTGCTTCGGTAAAAAGGAAATCGAAGAGACGAGTGTTAGCATATAGCCTAGAAGGACTTATGCTTCTGGTAGCTTCTTTCTATTGGATATGGTGAGCTGTACATGGACTGCAATTGGTTCTAATTAATTACTTATCTAATTAATTGCTCTTCAAAAATTAAATTGTAACGGTTCATTAAACATATGTTATAAGTTTAAATATTCATTCTTTTATTTTATTTTTATTTTTGAATTAATAGGTAAATTCCAATAAATCAAAACAAATAAACTTCAAATTTCAAATAGTTATCTAGGAAAACATATTTAATAAACCGTGATATTGAATTATTAGTTTAAATCAAGCGCGTTAAAATATGAGTTTAATGGTTTACAATTGATTTTTCATCCAACTCATCTAAAGTTTTAAATGCATTGAATCCAATATAAATTAGCCGGATTATAAATTAAATTTTTTATATTGGATTGGTTGATTTTATTGAGTTATATGAATCGTATTAATTATTTATATTATCTTATAAACATAAAAATTATAAAATTATTCATATTTATATATTTGTAAATATAAAGCATTAATTTTATTTTTATAAATATTTTTTTAAATACAGCATGCATGTTTTAATTTAAAAAAAATTAAAAACAACAAAATAAAATTAATAGTATCCTAAAATTTAAAATTACATATAAATTCTTAAACTATGAAATTAATTGATTTAATTACAATATATAAATTCTTAAACTATGAAATTAATTGATTTAATTACAATATATAAGGCAATTTTGTTTGGCAATTTTGATATATAGAGGTGAATAAGGCAATTTTGTTTGGCAATTTTGATATATGGAGTTGAATCACTGAATTGGAACAAATGAAAGTAAGGTAAGAGATAGAGAATGGAAGAAGTGAAGAACTTAAAACAGAAGGGAAGAGGTGGCTGCTAGGTATTTCAATTTTAGGTAGGGAAGTTTTAGTTTTAGGTTTAATTTTAAACATAAAAAATATTAAGTATTAGTAAAAAACTGTGCATTTTATATATTTCTATCGATTTCGTTTATACGGTTTTCATCTTTTATGAATTGAATCGAATTATTAGCATATTAATTTCAATCTAAAATTGAACAAATCGAAAATCAAAATAACCGAATCAAATAGACAAAAATTTATTTGGTTTGATTTTCAATTTATGTTATGTTATGCATAGTCCTGGTAATAGTAATCCAATTGGTATGTGTGAAAAACTGAAAACTATCAATTATGATTTCCCTCTAAATGTATTTTTCATAAAAAAAAAATAGTTATCCGTTATGCTAAGAGGCTGTGAATATGTGGCAGTTGATTTTGATCTAAATATTTAGATCACCACTAATAGTAGTGAAATGACAAACAATGGGTTAGATGGTTAGATTATACAATAACCGTTATTGAATAACCTATAATTCATTTATATTTTTTAAAAATTTTAAAATGGATTATATGTGTTAGGTTGGATGAATTGAAGGACTAGAATTAAATAGGTTTAATATTTTGTACCATTTTTGAACAGGCTTAGTTTAAATTACGTTATGTTGCGCCCTTTGGTGGGTCTAATTGGGCTTATAAATTTTTCATGATTTTGAAGTGCAATTCAAGTCTATTTAAAAGAAAAGCAGGCTGGACTTATATCTTTTTAATAATCGAATTACTAACATATTAATTTTGATCTAGAATTGAACAAATTAAAATTTGAAATAACCGAAGCAAATACACCAAAATTTATTCGATTCGATTTTCAATTTCTGTTTTGTTTTGGACAGTCCTAGTAATAATAATCCAATTGGTATGCGTGCAAAACTGAAACTATCAATTATAATTTCCTTCGAAATTTATTTTTCATAAAAAAAAAAAAGTTATCTGTTATTTTGGAACAAGCCTAGTTTAAATTGCAGGGCGTTCAGTATTGGGCTTTGGCGGGTCCAATTGGGCTTATAATTTTGCATGATTTTCAAGTCTGTTTAAAAGAAAAGCAGGCTGGACTTACATCAAATTCGAAGACTGAAGAAACAAGATTGTTTTAAGGCCTAATATATAAATTAACACTTCAATTTTCACATTTTTATAAATCGGTTTTTGTACTTTTTACAATTTTAATTTAGCGATACTAAAAATAATAATTAATTTGGCACCTTAAATTGTAAAATTAGAGGCTTTTAACACTTGTTGCATGCTAGTCGAAGATCAAGTAACCAGTTAATATCAATCGTGAGCTGGAAAAAATAACAAATGAAAATCTAAGCGAGACATTAGAAAAAGATCTCCCTCTTCTTTCAAAAGCCGAAATCCCCAGCCTTTTAGGCTTTCAACCTAGCATAACTATTGATTTTTTCCAATCAAAAGTTTATAATTCTAAAAATTTATACGCTTAACACACACATATATACAGGCACTTGAATTATACCCAATATTTTATTTTAACATTTAAATTTTAATAGGGATCTATTTAATACTTGTATTTATCAATTTTATAAATAATAAAAGTAAATTCACATTAAATTTTAAAAATTAAAGTTCACGACACTTAATTAGGATAATTTATATCACACAATATAAAAATTGACAAAAAATATTAAAATTAATAAGAAAATCAATATAATAACATCCGAAAAAAATAAAGCCAACAGCCCAATATCACAGGAAGAAGCTTGGAAAAAAGCCCATTAAGATCCCCCAGTTGAGAAGGAAAATTCAATAATCGAGACTGTCAGATCAAACTGGACGTCTCACTGACAAAGTCTGATGCACGCCACTATCCAATCACCACAGCCTACAGAAATAGGCCATGCCTACTGTAGAATAGGGACACCGTTGCATACATTGCTCTAAGCTATTTCGGAACTATAAATAACAGGTTACTATCTAAGAAGGACAACCTTCTAGCCCTCTCTCTCCTAGTAAATTAATCTCTTTCTATCTTCTCTTATCCCGATAGCTAACTTGACCATTGGAGTGCTGAAGCTTGGGTCTATTGGGCTAAGCATCTTTGCAGGTTTTACATACGAAGATCCGATCAAAACGAATCTCTTGTTTCTCAAACCTATCTTCCACTCATTACGAGACAGAGACACTCACCTCTAAGATAATTTATGACTTATCATTTGGTGCTTTCATTGAGAGTCGACGGTTGAGCAGAAAGGCCCAGTCTCGCAACTTGCAAGTAACATACAAACTCACCACCACATTGCAAGGACGTAAGCTTTCCATGAAAGTCCTCAAGACTACATGAGAGATCGTCAAATGGCAATTATAAAATGCCATAAAGAAAAGAAGAAGATGCATAGACTCTATAAAGGTCTCCAAGAATGCATGGACATTTGGATAAGTAAGAATGGAAGTTCTGAGGCTAAAAGAAGGCGAAAAACCAAGCGCTAAGGCTAAAAGGAGTCGAAATATCCCACCTTCGGTCTAACGCGTAAAGGGAATGTGGGACTCTCCGAAGCAGCATACTGGAAACATTTTGGGGAGAGGAAAATGATCGCCCGCCCTTTATGTCTCCAAGCGAATCAGGTAGAGCCCGACACCAGAGCCAAAAGATTGCAATGGGAATGCCTTTCCTTCTGCAAGCCCAGCCAGTACAAAAGGTACTGAAAAGAGGAAGTCAGATTAGAGAAGGAAGATCCTGAAGGAAAAACAGCGCTAGCATCATACCCTATAGATGAAGACAACTGGAAGAGAGTCGGCTAAGGAAAGGAGAAAAAGATGCGAAGAAGCACACCTCCCCTCCCGACGGTCTAAGAAAGGGTAAAATAAGACCCAAATAAGTCATACAGAAAAAACAGTTAAGGCAAAGAAGGCTCTAAAAGCGTGTCTCCTTTCCAAGAAAAGAATGCAAAGATCAACGAAAATATGTGTTATCCCGATCGAGAGATTGACGAAAATATAGGCTATCCCGATCGAAATATCGATGAAAATATGTGATGTTCCAATCGAAAGGTCGATAAAATCATCATTATGCATTAATGTAATGAGTTAAAAATAATAGAACAGCTTGGTCTGTAAAAAAGGGTCACATTTATCTAAAATGAAAAACAATCGTAGCAAAAAGTTTTTTTTTTCCAAGAAAGAATTTGAGCTGTAATTCAAGAAGTGTTTTTAGAAGAATCTCTCCGTCCCAAGTCAAGACTTGAAAAGGAAGCACGGAGAGCAAAAGACAGAGGAAGACTAGAAATTGTAGGAAAAGCCTAAAAAAAGAGGTGAAGGAGGCTAAAGCAGACAAGTAGTCAAACAGTCAAGATGTCACCTTCCCCTCATTTTCCTCAAAACTAAAGATCAATTGGCATGCACATTGCCAACTCGATCCATCGAAAATAGATCTAAAGTCAGCCCATTGGTCTCTTCATGACAACCAATAGAGAGAAAAGAATATCGTCATCAAATAAAATAGCCACTATCTTCGATCAGGGAGCGAAGAGACTTCCCTGATAAAAACCCAATCATGGCCACTGTCTAGGAGAGAATCTAGACTATGGATATTGTTTTAAGACAAGGAAAAAGGGTGACAAGCCGTTCGGGATGATGCAGCGCCTTCATATAAAGATAAGTGCTATTCAATCATCATTATCTTGGTATAAGTTATCGCCTCCTTACTAGTTTTAGCAATTCTCTTTTATTGTTGCCACAAAATGCCAAGACACATAACAAAAGAGAAGAATGGAAAAGAATATATATGTTGCAGTAAAATAAATAAATTCATTCAAAAGTACAAAGTACATAGATAATACTCTTCCTATGGTCTACATAAATAGCATTCTTGTCTATCTACAAAGTACATAGATAACTCTTATCGATCGACTTTCGTTCTCCTTGTCTGGAAAGGTGCACGACTGAAACTCCCTACTTCTCCTCCCATAAAATAAAAAATAAAGACAAAAGAAAGGAAAAGAGAGGGCATAAGAAAAAAGAGGAGAAGAAGAGAAGAAAGAGGCTAATTACAAGAAGAGAAAAAATGAAAAGGAGAGACAATAGAGATAAAGGATGAAAAGAGCTTCGCTGCCACCTCGACCATTGCCTCCGCAATGAGACCACCTCTCATAGCAATTTTGCTGACAACAGAGGAACACCAGGATAAATGGAGAGGAAAGTATAGATATATATCCACAACCATGATCAGGTGAAAGCCCTGGGCCAAGAGAGAAGAGCCATTGGGGCAGCAAATCGCATGACTTGCTAACATAAGCCACATTCAAACAAGACAAGGGACCTTTTCTTCATTCATCTTCCTAAAATGGTGAATTTGACGATAACACGCAGAAAGTCTGGAGGCCTCACAGTCAAACTCAATAGCCAAGAAGCAATAGACATGAGAAAACAGAGTTATAAGAAGAAATAGAAGGAGATAGCATGGAAAAAACGGAAGGAAACCCTTTTATAGGCAACTATAAATTTCTTGTAAAAGGCATTAATGAGGACGTCATACGTTAGAAACTCATTAATGCACGTCCAGAATTGAAGTGTCAAAAGAAGAAAATCAACCATCAAAATGCGAGAACAAAGAGACCACCATTAAAATAAAGAAATGAAACGACGTCTGACAAATGACTTTGGATGACTAACCGATCGCATAAGGTTTGCTTAAACGAAGCAAAAAGGGAGGACGAGTTGATCAGAACGCATGATCAAAATTCCATTAGCTGCAGTGACACCCCTCAAAAGGCATGCGCCAAGTAAATGCGAGGTAAACAATGATCCTGTCAAGTAAATCCACCTCCTCCTCAAAATAATATTGTTTACAAATCTATGCCTACAGCAGATACAAGGAGAACAATCACAAGAATGGATCAGAAAAGCTAGGACTATTAACTCACCAGTCATCGAATCTCCTCAGGAAATAAAAGACGTATTGGCTGAAGTCCAAAGGGCCATTAGCGAAGGAAAATCAATAAAGCTTTCCAAACAGGTTAGAAATTAGAATATAAAATTTATGATAAATAAAAGGCATTTCGTAGAATCAATTTCATCCCAAGGCCGATGTATCTCTAATTTCGATTGATGAATCATCCCGATCGGTGTCTCAAAAATACCTCTTAAGGCTAATCAATTTCAGTCCAAGACTGATGTCTCTTTGATTTCGATCGATGAATCATCTCGATCGATGTCTCAAAAATGTTTTTGAAAACTAATCAATTCTAGCCTAAGGCTGATGTCTCTCTGATTCTGATCGATGAATCATCCCAATCGATGTCTCAAAAATACCTCTCAAGGCTAATCGATTCTAGCCCAAGACTGATATCTCTCTGATTTCGATCGATGAATCATCCTGATTGATGTCCCAAAAATGCCTCTCAAGGCTAATCAATTTCAGCCTAAGGCTGATGTCTCTCTGATTCCGATCGATGAATCATCCTGATCGATATCTTAAAAATGCCTTTTAAGGCTAATCAATTTCAGCCCAAGGCTGATGTCTCTCTGATTACGATCGATGAATCATCTTGATTGATGTCTCAAAAATGCCTCTAAAGGCTAATCAATTCTAGCCCAAGGCTGATATTCCTCTAATTTCGATCGATGAACCATCTCGATCGATATTTCAAAAAATACCTCTCAAGACTAATTAATCTCAGTGTCTCAAGGCGGATGTTTCTTTAATACTTAGTCCACCGTGGCTTGCACCTCATTAATTCTAAGGGAAAACACAGTCTCTTATAACCGACAAACCGCCTTGATTGACCCACTCAATGTCTGAAGTCAGAACGTAAGGGATACCATCAACAACAAAATTCAGTAAGCGATTTGGCCATATAATTGCTAATTTGATCTCCCATTGAACTATTTGACGGGGGACATGTGATAACACCCAAAAAAATAAAGCCAACAGCTCAATATCACATGAAGAAGCTCAGGAAAAAGCTCATTAAGATCCCCCAGTTGAGAAGAAAAATTCAATAATCGAGGCTGTCCGATCGGACTGGACATCTCACTGACAAAGTTTAATACATACCACTGTCCAATCATCGCATGCAGCCTACAGAAATAGGTCATACTTGCTACAGAATAGGGATATTATTGCGCACATTGCTCCAAGCTCTCCCGGAACTATAAATAATAGGTTCTTCTCTAAGAAGGACAACCTTCTAGCTCTCTCTCTCCTAGTAAATTAATCTCTTTCTTTCCTCTCTTATCCCGATAGCTAACTTGAGCGTTGGAGTGTTGAAGCTCGGGTCCAGCGGGCTAAGCGTCTTTGCTTGTTTCACATATGAAGATTCGATCGGAACCAATCCCTTGTTTCTCAAACTTGTCTTCTACCCATTACGAGACAGAGACACTCACCTCTACTATAATTTGTGACTTATCACAATCCATTACATTTTAATTTTTTGTCAATTTGATTATGCATATAAGCCATATTATTATTTCGAAACCCAACACTTAAATCCAAGCTTATAAACCCATGGTTTTTCCTTTTCCTTTCCAATGTGGGATATGAGAAGGGATGTAAAACTTGAAAAAATTATTCTTTCGTTGTTTTTTTTTTACTTTCTTTTCATGGTTAAAGCGAAAAAAATGATGTGTATGTGATGGATTCAATGGTAAAGAAAGCAAGAAAAATCATGTAAAGCTTGAGAAAATTATTTTTTCATGGTTTTTCTTGTTTTCTTAACCATTGAATCCATCACATACACATCATTTTTTTTGCTTTAATCATCACATACACATCTCATAAAAGAATTAGAAATTGTTAAAGTAAAAAAATGATGTGTATGTGATGAATTAAATGGTTAAGAAAGCAAAAAAAATCCTTAAATAATAATTTTCTTAAGCTTTACATCATTTCCCATATCCCACATTGGAAAGGAAAAGGAAAAACCATGGGTTTATAAGCTTGGATTCAAGTCCCTTTAGCAAGATGGGTATTTGGGTGGATGACCCAATTTCAATTTGGTTAAGGCTAATAGGTGTTTGACACATGTCTTTTTCTTTTGTTTATTTCAATAGGTGAGGCCAGTTGATGTGGCATCTTTTGATGATATGGTGTGCCACATGTGTCCAGGTCCACGTCAGCATTCCAGCAAAGGTCATTATCGAAAATCAATTAAAATGACTTTTATGTAAAAATGTAATAAGTTCAGTTACATTTATGTCACGAAAAATAAATCAATTACTTTTAGGTGATTAAGCGTAAATTTAGTGATCATGGATAAAATTGACCGTCAACTTAGGTATTGTTAATTTCCGATAAATTGGGAGCTTATTCACTCATATTGGGTCAAAAACTAATAAGCTTGAAGCCTTAAAAGATAGAAACATGGTAACGATGAAGTGCTTATAGTATTATTAGCAATGCTGATTCTCTGTTTCTCTACCCACATAACCTTAGTCTCAACTCCAAGATTATTATTAAGCAGTGATTCAAATACCCAGTATGCTCTCTCAAGCTATGCAGCCAAAATTCAGAGCAATCCCAAAATCCTAGCCCATGTTGCTCTCAACTTGACCCTAACAGCCACCAAATCAGCTTCAGAGTTGATAAAAAATCTATCTAAACTCCCTGGTTTGGAACGTAAAGAAGCTGGAGCCATGGCTGATTTTGCAGAGGTGGTTGACCAGGCAGTGGATGAGCTTGAAAACTCAATTGAAGAAATGGATAGGGCTAGAGGATCGAACTCGGATCCTGCAAGAAATGATATACAAACATGGGTCAGTGCAGCCTTCACTGATGATACTACTGGGAGTGATGGATTTTCAAGTAAAGATATAGATTATGTAGGGAAAAATTTTGTTATATATGTATATATATGTATATGTATATATACAGATGTGTGTGTGTGTATATATACACATATATATGTGTGGATATATATATAGATATACACACACACTGCTTTAGAGTTGAACAAAATATTTGATAAGATCATAGAATAACTCAAGCTTGTGTGTGTGTATATATATGCATATGCAAAACCTGAAGCAAAATTAACTTTACTCACAACCGGTGAAAAAGTTTATATTTTAAATGTGGAAAATCGATCATATACTGTCAACCGTGCAAAGTGATAAGTTTAAAATGGCAAGTGCCAAGCATGGCTGGTTTAGGCTAAAGTATCCACACGTTGCTCTTGGTGCTTTGGCTTCCTCGGCTCCAATTATTTACTATGAAGATTTTGCACCAAGACATGGTTATTATTCTGTTGTGAGTAAAGATTTTAAAGCAAGTCCACCCATTTTTACTTTTATTTTTTATATAGAGAGAAAGAAATTATGTGTGTGTGTATGTATGTATATACACACACATATGTATATAAACAGATGTGTGTGTATATATACACACACTTTTCTTTAGAGTTGAAAAATATATTTTAGAAGATCATAGAATAACTCAAGCTTGTCGATGCAGGAATAGTCAGATTAGCTAGACTTCAAATTCCATTTTATGAAGCTGTTTTTTTAAATTAATGATTATATATATATATATATATATATATATATATATATATATATATATATATATAAAAGCCCTATTTATCAAAATGATTCAAATGTTACATTAGTGCAAATGTTCCAATTTTTTAAAAATAGTGTAAATATGTCTTTATTATTTATAAAATTGATAAGCATAGGTGTTCAATAGGTCGTTATTAAAATTTACATGTTCAAATGAATTGCAAAGGTAAGTGTGGGAACACATAAGATCTATTTTTTTTTTTTTAATATTATTCAAGCATGCGCTGATCTAAATCACTTAGTTCGATCTCAAGGTTTTTCATGATAGTATGCACCTAATTCGGATCCTAAAAGGTTTAATTTGAAGAAGAAAAAAATGGAGTAAGAAGCCACCAGTATGTGCAAAACTTGAAGCCAAAGTTGACTATCTACATGGCTGACCTAACTTCATTCGCAACCGGTGAAAAAGTTTATATTTTAAATGTGGAAAGCCAATCATATACCGTCAACCGTGCAAAGTGATAACTTTAAAATGGCAAGTGCAAAGGAAGGTTGGTTTTGCAAATTAACCATTAAGGAAGGCTGCTATTCTTTCAATTCCAATCCCATTCAATCTGTTAAACAGTGGGAAAAATCAACAAAAATGAAAAAGTATATCCCAAACTGGATGCAAAGTTCGCTTCTCATGAAAAAGTCTGCAAAGTCCATCCCATTCATTTTCAATATCTTTTCTTTACATATAGGTTTTAGCAGCTACTTCTATATAAATCTCTGTATATTTATATTAGATTTACATAGTCTAAGTTTTCCGCTGTCTGAATTGAGTTCTCCATTGTCAAATACTACACAGCTTTTAAACTCTTCGATGGTTTCACTGGATTCTGATAGCCTACTCCATTCAGTGTACTAAAACTGTTACCAAATACTAAACCTTTCTCTATATAAAGGGAATGGCAATTTGCAAGGACATGCACAAACCCCCAATCCAACATAAACCCTTAAGCTTGAGTGCCAAAAATGTATTCCTCAAAACTATCAATCCCAGTATACTTAGTTATACTTTTTGTTACGATGGACGTAGCTGTGGGTGCTAACCCACTCTACCATTTCTGTTTTAGCAATGACAACTACCCTGCTCACTCCCCTTCCACCAGAAACTTGAATCAGTTGCTGGACCAGTTAGCCACAAAAACACCTCCTACAGGATTTGGACTCGGGTCATCAACTGGGCCCGGCAGAGACCGTATCAATGGCTTAGCACTTTGCCGAGGAGACGTCAAAAAATCAGACTGTAAAAAATGTGTGGTTGATGCTGGTAAACAGCTACGTAGTCTCTGCCCCAACAAAAAGGGAGCTATAGTTTGGTTCGATAATTGTATGGTGAAGTATTGGAACCGAAACTTCTTTGGGGTGATAGACGAAGCAAACAAGGTGTCCTTGTATAATGTGCAGAATGTGGAGAATCCATTCATGTTTAATAGGAGGGTAAGGGAGTTGCTGAGTGAGTTATCCGACAAAGCTTATGCTAATAAGAAATATTATGCAAGTGGTGAGCTAAATCTGGGCAGATTTAAAAAGCTGTATGGAATGGCACAGTGTACAAGGGATCTTTCAAACACGAATTGCAAGAAGTGTATTGGCATTGCCATTAATGAACTCCCAAAGCAAGAAGCCAAAGCAGGAGCAAGAGTCCTTGGTGGAAGCTGTACTGTCAGATATGAACTTTATCCCTTTCTTAAAGCTTAACCAAACTCCTCAACTGCTAAATCAGCTACTTCTCCGTTAATGTTCTGAATAATGGCCTTAAGTAGAGGCTTACTTCAAATTAAATAAACTGAAGTAGTAAATCAACCACTTCTCTGTTATTGTTACTTGTATTTTCAGTTTGTTTTTTTTCCTTTTTCTGTCTTTATAAGATATCTAGTACTGTCTGCTTTAATTTTCTTTGATTGGAGATCAATCACATTACTAATGTTGCAAAAGATTTCCCACACAGTAGACGCCGTGAGTTGACCGTAAGTCAGACCATGGCTGTCTCAACCACCCAATAAAAATGAAGTCTAAACTCCAATTTACTCAATCAATGTTTTGCATGCACAAGTAACAACAAAAATTCTCAATTTCCAGTATGCAATGCAATAACCATCATAACACAAATCACATAAATAGTACAAGACATACAATGGCAGCAATGTTCAAATCAATGGCATAATAAGCAAAGTGAACCGCAAAAATCTCCAAATGCAGAAACGGCTCGTCGATACATGAATGATCTCGGCATCAAATTACTCTAGCAATAATAAATAATATATCTCCAAAGCTCAAAAGAACATTATAGGTGGCCTAATAAAATAGAGAAGAAGCCAATAATAGTAGCAAGCTTGAAAATCCAGCAAATGCCATTCTGCTGCCATCATTTCCAGGGACTCCTGTAATTATTTCAACAAATTCATGCCATTATTAAATTGTTGGAGCCAAATAACTCTAAAATATCACCAAGTCATATGACTTGTCGTCTAAAATTTGTCAGTTCAATAATTAAAAAAAAAAAAGCTACCTAATATATATTTTTAATGGATACTCACATTTCACAAATCATCATTATAATTTTTTAAGTGTAACGAATTAATGGCATTCACATGGTATGGTATGAACTGAGAACTATGAAGTGTCTCTCCTGGGTCAAAACGTGTATTTGGTAGACGAATTAAAGTCAAATTTTGTGCCACCGAAAGCAACCAAGGAGCAGGCCACCCACTCCACTTTTTTAACGTTTTCTAAGCCTTCAATCATGCCATGTGTTCCTCGAGACAAAAAAAAACTAGACCTATGTTCTGACCGGTAATCAAATCTGAGTGAAACTAACGTCATTAACTCTAGATTCAAACTAGCTATGGCAAAACATTTCAATTTTAGGTTAAGATTAGTAATGTTAAGCTAAAAATTTATCAATTCGATTGAAATCAGTCCGCTGGAACCTTGAAAAACTGTGAACTAAAATAGGGCAAATCGATTAACACGAATCACAAAGAGGCAAAAATATGAATAGCATCACCGAGAGAAGAAATTTTACCGGGAGGTGTCGTAGCGGCAGTGGGTGAATCAGCGGAGGCTGCAGGAACATGAAGCTTATAACTCAGTTTCTTTAGGCAAATTATTAGTAGTTGAAAGTAAACGTGTACCTATTCAAAACTTATCAAAATAATATGAAGATTGAGCAAAATTTTGTTTAAATCGCTAGATGGAATTTATTTTTGTTTTCGTCAAAAAGCAAATCAAATCCAATTTCCCAAATCTCTTCGGTTTGCAATTATTTTAAATTTCAATAAAATGGCCAAAAATCCAACAATTGCTCAAAAACCCATTTTTTTAACCCAAAAAAGATTCCCAAACTCAGATCACTTGAAATTCAAAAATTTAAAAATTAAGAAACGCAGACAGCAATTTTAACAACGAATCAAAAACTAAAAAGCAACTTACATTTGCCGCAAACACTGAGATCAGCATTAACACCGCATCGACGGGTGAGGGCGATGGCCTGAGTGGCATTGACGTTAAGGCTCTGGAGCAAACCAGGCGTATTGTAGAGATTGCAGAGGCATGAAAGCTCGTTGGCCACAGCTTCTTTGATTGAGCTACAGCAAGTATCGGGAGGAGTAGTAGTTGTATTGAGATACTGACCGCATGGAACCAGCTTCTGTGCACAAGTTGCGGTGTTTTGAGCCTGTGTTGTGCTTATGCTGGAGGCAACACAGAGGATCGCCACCACCATCACCGCCGTTGCCGAAGTCGAGGAAGCCATTCCTTTAACTTTCCTGTGATTTTTCGCTTAGCTGTGAAGAAAAGGAAAAGAATTCGTGACTCTGAAGAGTTCAATCAAAATTGTAATGTGAATCGGTATATATGTATATATATAAGGGTACAACAAACAAAATCACACTATTTTCAAAAGGTACCATTCACGGGGAAGTTGTATGAATGCGATTTTTGTCGCCACCCACCTGGTGCTTCAAGGAGTTTTCTTCCCTGCTAAGAGTTTTTACTTTTAAATCCAAATAGAATAATTTTTATTAGTGCTAATACTTTTCAATATAATAATAAATTTTGTGCATAATATAATTAACTATGCGCTTACAAATTTTGGATGAAAGTGCTTATATACAATACTATAGGTGTATTTTTTTTAATTTTGAAATTATCTAATTCAATGCCAAATATTCTCAACTACTATATCAAAATTTTCTTGATTTTGCAAGTATTGTTGGGGGAGCATTTATGAAGATTATTTTATTTCCTTGTATTTCAATTGATTACTTCTTCCATCCAAAATTAAGTGTCCATTTATTTCAATTATGCACTTACTACAATAATAAATATATTGTTGAATTTTTAAAGTAAAATATTGAATTCTCTCTCTTTTTTTAAGAAATGCAAATCTATATATAGTAAAGTGGAAGCTTTTGGAATGATTTTAGATGTCTCTATTTTTGGAGAAAAATATTTATTTTTTCTCATTAATTTTATTTATTAATAATTAAAAATATTTTTACTAATTATTTTAACAAGTGTTTGAAAATATTTTTTTTATTTATATATCTTTATATCTATATTGTTTTTTTAATTTTTTTTATTTTTATATTATATTACGCACAAGGTGTTTCTATCAATTAGTTAGTATAATATTCTAGTAGTAATGAGGTTTTTTATTCCAGATCATCATATAAGCAATTTATCTAGTTTTTTTTTATTTAACTCCATTGCACCAAAAACAGTTGCTCCTCGTACTTTGCTTCTCTCTCCTGCTAGCTTCTTATTAATTGAATTCCCATTTATTTGGTCCTTGTAACTAAATCGAGACGACGTGACATGAAGTGCCAGCTTCATGCTCGTACATATTTAGTTCTACATTAATTGAAAATGAGCTAAAACCAACTTTAGGGGTGAGCATTTGGTCGGTTCGGTTTTGGACCGAACCGAAAATCGAAATTCAAAAAGTATAAGAACCGAACCGAAATTGAACTTTTTAAAATCGAAAATCGAATAAATCGAAATAATTTCGGTCGGTTCAATCGGTTCTGAGTCAATATAGGCTTATTTTTTATTGGACTTTTAACCTATATGGATCCATAAATTAAATTAATTTATATTCAATAAAATAAATTCATTTAAAATAACTAAAATTAAAATAATATACATAAATTTTGCGGAAAGAAATAATGTATAAATGGAGGCAACCAGACAATAAGTGAGCATTATATATTTTGTGGGTTGTGCTTGCTTATCACATATATTGTCATTTCCATTCATTAATTGCCATGGAAATTGTACTTCCAAAATCCTTTTTTTATTTATTTAAATTACAGCTATTTCGTTTCAAAAAAATTTATAGAACAATTTATTAATTAATTTAATAATATACGACTATTAAAAAAATTATGTGCCATGGAGTTTTTTTATTATTGTTTTTTCAATAAAATATTTATTTAGATTCAATTTATATTAAAATAATTTTAAAATTTAATTAAAAAATACAAGTATATATATTTTGTGCATAGTGAATAAGGTATACTCAATTTAAGTAAAATTGAATACAGTTTGAACAAATTCAATAAAGTATACTAAATTGAACAAATATAATCAATTGAACAAATTGAATAAAATATACTCAAAGTATACTCAGTTTAATAAGGTGCAGTGAATAAAATATACTCAATTGAATAAAGCATGGTGAATAAAGTATACTCAATTGAACAAATTGAATAAATTTACTATTAATTTATAATCCTCACCTTACAATTACACTTACTGCATAATATGAAGCAAATACCATTTTAAAATCGGGATATAAACCATATTGGATCTTTACTTGCTTTGATCTTTTGTTTTTTCTTTTTTTAATACGAGATCAAATCAAATTGAAAACTTTATAAAACATCTCATATAATTATGATCAAATTACAAAGTTTATACTCTATCTTACAATTTTCTGTTAAGTGTTAAGTAACGAAATTATTACTAATTTTTTAATAGAAAGATTTCTATATTATATTAAAAAAAATTTTGATTTAAATTTTTTTATTATTAAAAAATTCAATAACAAATAATTAAAATGAATAGTATATATTGTGTACCCTTGCTCCGGTATATTCAACTAATTAATGGAGTAAAAGTATACATTATACACATCAGTTAATTTTAATGCTTAAATCCAGCTCTGCATCAATTAATTTTAATTACTAAATTTGTTCTATTTATATCAAAATTAACGTTCCATTTAAAATTATTAAAAAGTGATTTTAAAAGTAGTTAAATTTTTATAAAGAAAAATCATGAATGAAAAAAAAATAGATTTGTCTATCTAGTACTGAAATTGCAATAAGCTAATTAATCGCAAAGTTTATATTCTATCTTATATTTTTCTATTAAATGCTAAGTAACGAAATAATTACAAATTTTTTGATAGGAGGATTTCTAAATTATTTTTATTATTTTGTTTATTGGTTAATTAACACTCATATAAACTTTTTGATTATTGATTTTCAATTAAATATTTATTTAGATTCAATTTATATTAAAATAATTTATAAATTTAATTAAAAAATACAAGTGTATATATTTTGTGCACAGTGAATAAAATGTACTCAGTTTAAGTAAAATTGAAAACATTTTGAACTAACATTTAGCATACTGGATATTTTTTGACAATGTTTTAATTGTTAAAGATTTTTGGAACAATATTCCAAATTGAAGGAAGGTAGTAACTAAAATAGAAATAAACAATTAAACATTTAAATTAAGTTCATATTTTAATAGTGAATATAAACTTTAGCAAATATAAAGTTTTTTATTATTAATTTTCAATTAAATATTTATTTAGATTCAATTTATGTTAAAATAATTTTAAAATTTAATTAAAAAATACAGGTGTATATATTTTGTGCATAGTGAATAAAATATACTTAGTTTAAGTAAAATTGAAGACAGTTTGAACAAATTGAATAAAGTAGTTTTATAATAAATTTTGGAGTATGGCAATGAGAAGTTGTATTTTCATATAAAATGAAATTTAAATGGTACTTACCTCGTATGGGTTATATCCCGATGTAAAATCAATTATTCAAATTATTGGAGTGGAATTATACTTTTTTAAGCTACAATTGAACTGTAAAAAAAAATAGCTACAATTGAATTAACTATATATCTCAGTGTTAGTGTTTGTTATGCAGTAGGTGAGGAACTTGCCATGTATGAATTATATCTCGATTTAAAATCAATTATTCAAATTAAAATTGAATTTCAATTAAAAAATTAATTATCTAAATTAAAATTGAATTTCAGTTAGAAATCAAATGCACATCCAAAATCAAATCAATGGTTTCAAATTTAATTTTTTAAAAATTAAATTCGAATAATGATTACAAATAATGTGAAGAATACTCCAGCAATTTCACAATTTTTAGGTTGATGACAATTTCTCCTTTTATATTATCTATCAAAACATGGTAATTAACTCATCTAACGTTTTATAATAGTATATAATTAAAAAAAAAAAATCAATATACATTGTTGGGTTGGGTTCAATTTACTTTGAGATTGACTTTTCTGAAACTGAGTACTTATTTCTATTTTCGAAACAAAATATTAGAATTTTGATTTTTTTTTCTTTGTTTTATCGCACTAATCAGTTGGATAATTAAAATAATCAAACTATTTATATAGTCGATTAACAATGAGTTATTCTTATAATTATATAAAATTGGCCATGATTGAGTTTGATAATCAAAAAAGTTTATTACAATGTTATTGGTAGTTAATGGAAGTCAAATTGCATTTTGGTTGTGATAATGATCCAAAATGAATACTCTGGATTCGGTTTCTCCATTATAGTATTAAAATAATTAATTATAAGTGAATACAAGTTATTTCATATTTTTCTAACTTATTAATAAGATAAATTTATATTTTTTTTCTTTATATTTATTATATTACAATGTAATCAATTTAGATCCATTGCTATCCCAATTTTGATAAAATTGAAATTCCATTTAAACACTTCAATTGCATTTTCGTATACATTGTAAAATTTTTTAATGGAGGAAGGGTATAATGATATAGTTTTTCTTTTGATGAGTTTTTTTTACAATTATATAGTAAAAACTATATTTTTTTGTCATCCAGAGAAAAAAAAATATTAAAAACAAGAGTATTTTACGGAACTAATGATGCAAAAATAATGATAAATTAAAAAAATTAATTGTAAAATAAATAAAGAATGAACAATAAATTGCAATTAGGCAATACTATTCTCCTTGTCTTCCCCGTAAATTTATTTGTCCATAAATGCACGGCCAACATGTGATTGTTAAGAAATGACAGCAGCTTTCAGAAACTTTTGATAGTACAAAGTTTTCATGTAATTAGAATTAAAAAAAAAAAGATTAAAGTGAAAAAAAAAAGTGAAGGAAACGTAATATGGCCCAAATGACAGCAGCTTTCAGAAACTTTTGATAGTACAAAGTTTTCATGTAATTAGAATTAAAAAAAAAAGATTAAAGTGAAAAAAAAAGTGAAGGAAACGTAATATGGCCCCAATGGAATTGAACTTGGGACCTTGTGGTCCATTTCTTGAGTTTCACACCACTCATCCACCTGTACACTTTGATATTATTAAGACTAAAAAAATATATATGTATAAAACTTCGATCGGTTCGGTTTCTTCGGTTTTTCAATTTTAAGAACCGAATCAAATTAAATAAATCGATTTTTAATTTCGGTTCAAAATCGAACGAACCGAAAATCGAAATAACCGAACCAAATAGACCAAATTCAATTCGATTCGGTTCTGCATACCCCTAACCAACTTTAAGAGATTAGTGAAAGCAAAGACAAATGTATTGTGCACTGCCAAAAATAAAAAAAGTAAATAGCGACGAATATAGTTGCTAAAAGAATTATTTCCGTCGCTAAACACTTTTAGCAACTGGACTAGATCGTTGCCAAATATTCAATGGCTAAAAGTTGGCTACTACTTTTTGCAGCAGTCTGCGAATAGACTGTTCGGTTGCTAAAATTTTGAATGACGTCGCTATTTATGAAAAAAACAAGTGAATATTTAATTTATGATGATCGTGCCTGGAATTAATCATGGCTATATTCCTAATAAGCGTATAATATTTTTTTTAATACATAATAATTAATCATGGCTATATTCCTAATAATCGTACCCATTAATATTGGAAGGCATCCATTCTGTCCAATTACAATTTGGACCTCCAATTTTAATCCCTAAAAACTACGTTGTCTCCCATTATTCTGGTTATTGCAAATATATTAATATAATAATTGAATTACTTAATTTTATTAAAAAAATACCATGATGGAATATGATAGTATCCAATTTTAAATTAATTTTTAATAAAGTTCAGAATATTTTTATCCTGTGATGAGAGGAGAAGGCAGTCGTAAGGCTAATCAAGCTGTTGAACCTGCAAAAGGGGGTACCCAGTCGGATCCAAACGTTAGCACTCCGAAGTTTAAGTTAGTAACTTGGGAGTAATACTAAAGTGAGAGAGAGAGTCTCGAAAATTCAATACCTGGTGCTATTGTGCCTTTGGCTATTTATAGGAGATCTTTGGAGGGGAGTACTTGAGTACCTTGGGAGATGATAACCGGCAGTCAGAGTGGGTGAGCAGCGATGTGATAAGGAGTAGGTATGTGGTAGGTATTGGCTTGTGCCAGTGGGCTGACAGGACAAGCTGTCCCATCAATCCGATCGGGCGCTTCCTCTGCTTGTGTCACCTTCCGGCTCATACTCCTTTTGCTACTAATGGGTCACGCTTATTGGGCCTTCGAAAATGTATTTTTCTTAGTTATCACTTGTCCCCCCTCCAATGGGTTCGATCAGACGTGGCGTTGTCCTGTTATTTTGGCGGAATTTTTGAATTTTTCGAAGACGCTTAATTCGAGGAGTCATATCCGTCAATTCCAGATAACCGTTATGCATTCAATGCTCGCACAAGTATCAAAGGCGACGCTTCATTCGCTGGTGTGCATTTAACGCTTGCTCATGCGTTAGAGGCGAAGCTTCGTTGTTCTCTATGTACCTTTATTAATTGGAGGCATGTGGACGTGTGGTGGCCATCCAAGAGAATGTTTGGAGAATTTCAGAAGCTTGGAGCCTATAAAAAGGTGGCTTTTGGATGACTTTATCTTATTTTCTAGTCATCCCTAATAGGGATATGAAGTTCTTGTTACGCTTCTTTGGTGAGATTACCTGGTTCAAATTACCATACAAGATATCTTTTGCCTCTTCTTCCTCTTATATTGGAGATGATATCAAGCTGTATTGAGCCTGTAGACCAGTGTCTTCTGGAGGCTTATGGGGGTCGTGGGTTCATGGTCTATCTTTTGGATCTCAAGAGAGGGAAGGCGATTGACATCGCTTTGCAATATGATCTTCTCATAAAAGTATTTGTAACAGTTCATGCAAGTTCTATGGTAAAGAATAGGGAGACATCTAGAGGTGAGTATAGCGTACCGTTAATTCGGCACGTGGAGGCGTGG
Organism: Excoecaria agallocha; assembly: GCA_037975025.1. Classification (NCBI taxonomy): domain Eukaryota; kingdom Viridiplantae; phylum Streptophyta; class Magnoliopsida; order Malpighiales; family Euphorbiaceae; genus Excoecaria; species Excoecaria agallocha. The sequence continues at coordinate 17,041,387 of CM075816.1, read as the reverse complement.
TTGCATCAGTCAAATGTCGTGAGATTCTCTCTTCTCATGGGGAGTCAAAATTTATTTTCTAACCACGCCTCTTTCGGTGTGCTTCAATTTTATACTGTGATCTTGGCCAAATTCCGTGCACAGTCCATTATTTCATCACCAATCGGCCAATTAGCACCAATGTAAGGACAACCATCATCATCAAGACCGTCAACACGTTTGGAGATTTACTGCTTTGCGACTGATCGGGTTTAGGCGATGTTGCTGAAGCATAGTCAATCGGCTTAGCTTTCTTTCATTTCCCTTCTTTCTTCTTCTCTTTTTGTTTGTTTTTTTTGAGCTGATCGGTCTTCTAATTGTATCCTTGTGCTATAATTTTTATCTTGGGTGAGATTTGTCCCAGATGTAACTAATACGAAGAGATATTACTGTCGATGTATAAAGATTTCATGTAGAGAATGCATACACTTAAATATTGAGTGATAACACTTCCTGAATTCAGATGTGTGTGTGTTAAGCATTTCAGCGCCTAACCAATCTGGTCGGTAATCACCTTATCCGACCAGATGATAGAAATACATCTTTCGGCGAGGCGAAGGTTGTGTTTCATAACTATTCCATCGCGCGTACGGGCTACCTTTTAAGATTTTGATTTGTCTATGACATCATTGGATTAGGCATTCGTAGGAGATTTGCGTATGGCAAACGGCTTTTCTATCTTTACTCAATTCTGACGCCGTTTTAAGGATCCGATAATTTAAACCTGTAATCCACCATAGTATATGCCGATCGGCATATACTTGCAACTGTTTTGTAGAATTATTATCCCTGGGGATGACGAATTATTATCCCGCCGATCGGCATTGGATAATTCATTGCTTGGAAGTTCCAATTGACCGGGATGAAATGAGACAAACAACCTGCAAAGAAAAATGAAATAACATAAAGGATAAACCCGAAAATGATAAAATCATACCTTTTCCAAGGAGGAGGAAAGACGGAAAATATTCTCCTAGCCGGGTGTAAACGACTGTACTTAATGACTCTTGGTCGCTTGGATATTCCCATCACTTTGGGATGTCGAGGATCCCGAATCCACCAATATCCTGGAGATCTTGTGAAGGGTTTTCCAATGTGATGGCGAATATCCCAATCTTGGTGGCTATATCTGATGGATATCAAATCAGTATATTGTCTGGGGATCTTGCCGTGGAGACTTTTAAGTTAAACTGAATCCAGCGAATCGCGTCTTTTCATGTTGGCTATTGTGCATTTATTGCCAATGCGTATGTCAAGGTTGGCGCCTATTTTCTCGGGCCGTCATGATGATTTAAGGACATGTGACGGTTATACAACCTTCGAGGCGTTTGGGTGTTTCCAGAAATAGTGCAGCTATAAATAGGTGGCACTTCTCCATAATCGTTGACAGAAATCTGCCGGATTTTCTTCATAGGGTCCATTTTTATTCTTTTTCGCAAAGAAGGTTGCTTCATACTTCCAAGGATTTGGAGATCACATTGCCCAAGTAAGTGAGCAACTTTCGTTGTTTAATTTTCTTCATTTTCTGCAATCATCATTAATATTGCCTTATTCGGAACTATAATCCCTCTGCCCCGTGGGATTCTCATGGGAGAGAATGGTGGAGATGATAAGTCCCTTAATGTCTCTGAATGTGTAATTCATTGCATGCTTGAAAATTGCTCTTGATCCTTTGAATGAGCAAGGATCAGTGCTCCGCTCAAAGCCTTATCATAAAAAGAACTATTCACGTAAAGTGTAGATAGAAAAGTTGTTGTGGATCATCCGATTGGGTGTATTCACTATCCCCGAGGAATTAGTATTCTAACTAGTATTTGCCAAGATTGATGTTGGAGTCAAAATGGATTATACGACTTTTATGTTTCCTTTTGATATTGTGATCGAATCCCCAAACCTACGTATTAACTATCGTAGATTGCAAGTTTATGAATTTTGCATTTAACTGGATGGGATACTTATCTTTTTTTTTTTTACGACGTAGTTGCAGGTGCCATGACTAAAGGAGACGATCTCATTAAACGGCTAGTCGATAGGAATAAAGCGAAGATGGAAGTGGATCATGCAGCTAGGGAAGAAAAGAAATCTAGAAAGAGAAAGCTTGTATTTCCTTCAGAAGCACAAGCATTTATGTCTTCCTCCAGTGATCCGATCTGCCGTTCCAACCGGGGCAGTTCGGTATCTGCCGTGACCCGGACTTTCTCAGGAGGCCAACATTCCTTACTGAGCCTTGCGTTAAGAGACAAAATTGATGTGGAAGGGAAGCATCTTGTATCATCTCAAATGGGGTCGGTTGGAACTAGTGCGCCTTCAAAGGGTGAAACTGCAAAAAGGAAAGTTAAAGACGAAGCCAAGAGAGAATTTATGAAGCCGACAACCATCGGGGATGTTAGGGCTGCTGCCAAAGATAAAGGGCTCCTTCGAGATAAACGTCGCAAAAGTACTACTATAAGAATTTCTGAAGGGTGTGCCGCGTCGCTGGGGGAGATTTTAAAGGGTCAATTTGGCAAAAACTGGTCTATCAATGATAGAGCAGTCGCCAGTTATTTGTGCCAAGGCATGTTTCAAGAGGATGATTTTACGATAATAGGCAATCCCGATAGACTGTCCTAAGAATGCAACTTCTTTCAAGGACAGAGCCTGGAGGTAATTCCCAAAATATTCATTTCATTGTACCCCATCTTCTTGATTCCTTGATCTCTTATTTGTCTAATTTTCAGTTGGTTAAAAGGGGCTTACGCTTGCATGTCATAGCTAATTTTTGCAAAAAGAAATAGGAAGATTCCGATCGAGCTAGGAAGGAGGCAGAGACTAGATACAATTCGGCGAGAGAGGAGTTCCTATCTGCTCAATCGAAAATTGAGAGGCTAAAGGAGGAGTTCGCCCAACTTTCCCATAATCTAAAATCTCGGCAAAAGGAGATGGATCGTCTCCAAGGTAAGATAGCTCGTTTATCTGTCGAATGTTTCGAAGTTAAGTCTAGCAGGATTTATTGTGGGCTACTTTGGAGAAGGAATCAACACATAGAAAACAGTTCAAAGGAGGGCACTCTGCCTAAAGGCCTCCATCAGAAATAAATGCTTTCTTCCTAAACTGATCTTCATCTGGAAGAACAGACCGAGTACCTCACCCTTTTCTTCTTCCGCCACGAACGGTTATGGGACTTTTTAGGACTTTTCTTCGATTGGATGCCAATGTAGAGATCAACTTCATTGTTTGTAACTTTTTTATTGGTAAGGAGAAATTTTAAAGAGACATTGGAGCTTCGTGCATGTCTCACTAAGGCCACTGCGTAGCTTTTCCTGTAAAATGTAGAAACATAGCTTTTGCTGTAATAATTTTGTCTTCGTTTTGTAAAGATTATCCATATATGATAATGAAGCTTCCTCTCAGCCGCATTTGTGAATTTTTCCGATTCAATAATCATTCATAAGGTTACTCGAGGGAATACTAGATAGAATCGCGTGAATCATCCGTGGAGAATATACAATTATTGAAAAATACTCCCTGAATGTCGATTTAATTTTTCCAATATTGGAGCGCATGATTCTATCGATAATTATTTCATTGTATTACATTGACAGATCGCTCGCTTACCGATCAGTAGGAGATCTTGTCTCGCATTTTCGATGGCGGGGGATCCGATCGGCTAGAAGGATTCGATCGAATTCTGCATATATTATTCGCTTTGGGTTGGAGCCCTCACAGTTTTTTTTGGGATGCTGCCTTAAAAGGCCTATGCAGGAAGGGCCTTCTCATCTCATGCTCGAGATAGTCATCGAGCTTTAGGTGCTATAGGAAACCTTATCCTTGCGAGTTACCCACTTATGGAGAGTTACCCTTTTGGAGAATTGACTTTGGGGGTTACCCGCTTATGGGGAGTTACCCTTTTTGGAGATCTTTGACTTTGGGAGTTACCCACTTATGGAGAGTTACCCTTTTTGAAGATCTTTGACTTTGGGAATTACCCGTTTATGGGGAGTTACCCTTTTTGGAGATCTTTGACCTGCAAATAACTTTTTGCAATTTATTGTGCAAATAATTTTATTAATATTTACCTCTTGGCGATGGAGGGTCTTTTGACCCAATTCGCTCTTGATGGTGAAAATAATCATATCCGCTCCACCCTTGGTGGATGCTTATCTTACCCACACTCGACGGCAGCGTTCTCAGCAGTGGCATTAACAATCATTCGATTCACTCCTGGGTATGGATGTTATAGCTTTACGAGTTTTCAGGGTCTTTGCTTCGAATTTTTGATGGCAAAGTGATTCGATTCTAGGGACCGGTTTGCTAGAAAATAAATAGACTTTCTCGAACAATAATTGTCAAACACACGTGAAATTAAGCACATACCTTTTGTTTTTAAGTTGTTCTTGCTTTTATGGAGGCACTCACTTTGTATGCGTAGTGGCGCTGGGGTTTTCAACAGCTTTTACATGCTGCTGCTTCCCCTTCCTCCTGCCTTGTTTATTATATTTTTGCTGTCACTTTAAGGACATATCTTTAAACGATAAAATGATTAACGTTAAGATAGAACGATATTTCATTACTTGTTACAGGAGGGTGAGAGAATATTCGTATTTAGCACAAATTGTAACAATAGCACCTGATTCGTTGCGACTTTGTCAGCCTTTTCATGGAACAGTTGACAACTTTTGTCGCGGCCTCCACTGCTTTTCCTCCTGCTTGGCCGCTTTAGACCGACCGGCTTTTCTATGCTTTCTCTCGATGATGGATGGCATCCGTGGAGAATTGGTGCCGATGGGGGTAGAAATCCCAGCCGATCTATAATGGCGATCCTCGGTTTTATCCTTCTCATCTTCACTTCCTCTTTTTGAAATCCTGGAAAAGACCGACCGTTTTGGCTTTTCTTCTGCACGATCGGACGTAGGAATTCTCCTGAATGGTCGACCGTCCATATATTGCAACCTGTCCATCACACTGGTCTTCCCGACTTCACCGAATCTGAGGACGTCATCCAATTGGACACGTCGTCTGATTCAGTTCGTTAGGTCGGGAAAACTGCTTGGCAGCTTTGCAATTAGCGATTCAGCAAATGGACGGTCTGCGATGCCTTTTGCCAAGGCACTGGATACTGACCCTACGCTTAAATCTCTTGCTCCAGCATTGCATCCTGGAAACGAACGATGTAGTCTCTGAGACTTTCGTTAGTTTTCTGGTAGAGGTTGCACAAGTCGTTGACCAATTTTGGTGTGAGCGTTCGTGCTCGAAATCGCGTTATAAACGATTCTTTGAGTTGTTGAAAGGAGACAATTGATGCCTGAGGGAGACCGAGGAACCATTTCAAAATGGCTTCTCCTAAAGTGGTTGGAAAAACTCTATAGGCGATCCTTTCGTCAAAGGTATAGACCTGCACTTTAGTCAAGAATTCTGCAAGATGAGTAGCAGGGTCTTTTTTACCTGTATATTTTTTCATCACCACGTCTGTCCACTTGGGAGGCAACTTCACCTCCAAGATCTCCCTGCAGAAAGGGGAGATGACGTTGTGATCCCTCCTTTCCGGCATTCCTCTCTTTGACTCCGTCGAGCCAAATCCTTTAAGCCTTCGTTCGAATCGCTCATCCTCACTGCTTGTCGTCGTGGGAGTAGATTCTCCTTTTGTCTTTTAGAAGTAAGAATGGCTAGGCGCGTACCTCCCTCGCTCATCGAAAGATGAGTCACACAATCTACTGGAGATATAAGAAACACTCCGGCTTGAAAACATTGGCTCCTTTCCTTTATCACATCTATTTATGGCTTTGGCGTTCGTTTTTCTCCCATCATAAGCGCTTGACTCTTTCAGGGAGATTCCTTTGCTCCTCCTTCTTTCGAAGCCTTCTGCCACCGGGTCCGTTTCTTGACCATCTTCAAAGGCTCTGGGCATGTTTCCCATTTCCAAGGCTTATACCATGCTCTCAGTAAAGTGGTTAAGTACAACGCGCATGTTACCTACAGTAATAGGGGCGTTATCCTGCTGCTGTGCCATCACATCATCGAGATCCAGGAAGGGACTCCCTTTATGTGGTGACCTGAGATGTCTCTTTCTTTGCCTTGGAATTTCAGACCCCCCTGGCTGCTGCGACCATAATTTCCTTAAGCTATTTTTTCGTAAAACATTGAATCTGCCATGCCTCTCAACGAAAGCACCAAATGATAAAGCTCAGAATATTTTTATCCTGTGATGAGAGGAGAAGGCGGTCGTGAGGCTAATCAAGCTGTTGAACCTGCAAAAGGGGGTGTCCGATTGGACCTAGGCGTTAGCACTCCGAAGCTTAAGTTAGTAACTTGGGAGTAATACTAAAGTGAGAGAGAGAGTCTCAGGAGTTCAATACCTGGTGCTATTGTGCCTTTGGCCATTTATAGGAGATCTTTGGAGGGGGGTACTTGAGTACCTTGAGAGATGATAACCGGCAGTCAGAGTGGGTGAGCAGCGATGTGACAGGGAGTAGGTATGTGGTAGGTGTTAGCTTGTGCCAGTGGGCTGATAGGACAAGCTGTCCCATCAGTCTGATTGGGCGCTTCCTTTGCTTGTGTCACCTTTCGTCTCACACTCCTTTTTCTACTAATGGGTCGCGTTTATTGGGCCTTCAAAGATGTATTTTTCTCAGTTATCAATTTTATACTGTCCCACTGCATTAATAATAACAGTAAAATTAAAAAGTGCTAATTAAGTGTATCTCTAAAAAATCCATTCCTGTCTATCTCCAAATTGGACCGCCCTCGTGATCTAGCTTTAAGGGAACATAATTAGGTACTATAATTATGTTAATTAAGTGAATAGTAGAATAACTATTTAAAAATACTACTCAAACTTTTCCATCAGTATAAATAGTAGATTCATTTCAAAAAAAACTTATTTTCTCTCCCTTTAAGTAATATAAACTTCCTCTCTCCAAGAATTTTTTACTATTTGCTAACTTAAGCATTGAAGTGTCAATATCTACGACAGCCAAACAAACATCCTTTTTTGTTGGTCTTTTTCACTTCAATTCGATTGAAATTTGTCTTTCCAACCATCAAGTTTCTTATATAGGAAACCCTGGAATTATTTAGGAAATATAGTTCATGTCAAATAATTAAGAAAACATAAAATCTATAGCGAAAACGTACCTGAATTTATGATTTGTATTGGAAGACAAACATCCTTTTTTGTTGGTCTTTTTCACTTCAATCCGATCAAAATTTGTCTTCCCAGCCATCAAGTTTCTTATGTAGGAAAACCTAGAATTATCTAGGCAATATAGTTCATGTCAAATCATTAAGAAAACACAAATTTATAGCGAAAGCGTACCTGAATTCATGATTTGTATTGAAAGAAAAAAAAAATTGGCCAATGATCTTCCAAATTGATAGGTAGGATAAAAGCTATCTTCTGCAGATGAGAATTAAAAAAGACAAATACCTCTTACCTATAATTTGGGGACCATAACCCTTTTATATGGTAGAATTTTTCTTTATTTCTAATTTAACCTATCATAAAATTAAAAATTACTCCTTCCGTTTTTTTATCAGTCACTTTTGTTGTTTTCATTATGATTAAAAAATAATAAATAGATTTAAATTTAGTATTAAATTACGTGATTAATACTAAATTATCAAATCTAATTGGTTCTGACTTTATTGGGAAAGAAAAATAAATTGAAAAAGCAAATTAAATTACATTGAAAGTCTAAAAGTGATAGATAAATAGAATTTGAATTTGACTCAAAAGTGACAGATAAAAAAAATGGAAGGAGTATAAAAGAGTATCTATGCATTTAACCCATACTTATAATATTATTTTTATTATAACCCACTTTAATTTCTTCTAAATTAGACCACTTTAATATTTTTGGCCAAACCTTTTAAATGATAGTTATGACATATAATTATTATAATCTTAATATATATATGATGTATTTATCCATAAATCCTAACAATCTCCCACTTGGATTATACATACACACACACACACACACACACACACACACACACACACACACACACACACACACACACACACACACATATATATATACACACACACACATCAACATATTGTCTTATAATTATACGTCAACTTTATGAGCTCAAAACTTCACTATCATAATCAAAGATATTTCTGTACAATCTCGTCCATCAATTATGCCTATATAGAACCAAGGCGACTTTTGTTACATATATTTTTAATAACTAAATCCATCCCTGATCACATATATAAACACAACCAAATGACATAGATCAAGTATAGATGCATAGCATGAAAATTACATGTAATGTGATATAAACATATCTATTTTCAACTAGTCCACTTTATAAATATAGTGAGATCAATCCATATCCAAAAACAAATTGAGAATAACTCAAATCCTTTATTGCAGAAAAATATCGATAAAGCCAAAAACTGAAAATGTGTCTATAATAAGAAAGCAAGATTACAAACTCCCACTGAAATAAAAAAATCCCCAAAAGACATGACATTTATGCGAGCAGTATGCTCATTAAAGACCTTAGGTGGTAATCCTTTGGTAAACGGATCTGCAACCATAGAGTTTGTGCCAATATGCTCAATAGACACCTGCCCACTGTAAACTCTTTCTTTAATAACCAAGAACTTAATGTCTATATGCTTTGACTTACCTAAACTCTTGTTGTTATTAGAATACAAGACTGTTGACTTATTGTCACAAAAGATCTTAAGCGGTCTTCTGATACATAGTTTTCTGGCTGCATCATATAAATTATTTCACCAATGTCACCATTGAGAAAAGTTGTCTTGACATCCATCTGATGTAGCTCAAGATCAAAATGTGCTACTAATGCCATAATAATCCTAAGAGATTCTTTTGACGAAGCTGGACATAAAGTCTCTTTATAATCAATGCCTTCTTTCTATGTAAAGCCTTTAGCGACAAGACCCGTTTTGTACCCGTCCACATTACCCTTTGAATTCCTTTTGGTTTTAAAAATCCATTTACAACCAATGGGTATAACACCTACAGGCAATGGGATAAGATCCCATACATCATTGTCTTTCATATACTTAATCTCTTTATTCATGGCATCTATCCACTTTTGAGAGTTAGAACTTTCCATTGCTTGATGAAAATTGATTGGATCATTTTCCATCACTCCAATGTCAATATCATGTTCTTGGAGAAACACAACATAATCATCTGAAATTGCATTTCTTCTTTCTCTAGTGGATCTTCTTAATGGCAATGGTTCTTGAGGCTGTAGAGTTTGTTCTTTAATAATATTTTCTTGAGATTGAACGGGAGGATCAATGACATTATCTTGTTCTGGAATTGCATCATGAACAATGTCTGGTATAATAACCTGTTCTTGATCATTGTCCATAGCAATTAAAGGAATATCAACATATTTCTCTTCAAAGACAAAGTCCTTAACTCTTTCTCCTCCCGTAAACTCAACATCCTCAAAGAACCAAGCATTACCTGTCTCAAAAATAGACTTAGTTGTGGGATCATAAAATTTGTAACCCCTGAAGCATTCAAAGTATCCAATAAAATAGCAACTAATAGTCCTAAAGTCCAGTTTTTTTTTTCATTTGGCCTATAAGGCCTTGCCTCAGCTGGACATCCCTAAATGTGAAAATATTTTAGACTAGGTCTTTTACCTGTCCAAAGTTCATAAGGGATTTTACCAGTTGCTTTTGTTGGTACCCTGTTGAGTATATAAGCTGCAGTCTTTAATGCTTCTCCCTAGAGTGACTCAAGTAAGGTAGAGTGACTGATCATACTTCTTATCATGTCTAAAAGCGTTCTATTTCGTCTTTCAGTAACACCATTCATGTTGGGTGAACCCGACATGGTATACTATGGTATGATACCACTTTTCTCTAGGAATCTAGCAAATGGACCTGGACATTGTTCACCTGAATCGTCATATCTACCATAGTATTCACCACCACGGTTAGATCTAATGCTTTTAATGCCTTTATTGAGTTGATTTTCAACTTCATCTTTAAAGATTTTGAACATATCCAATGACTGAGATTTCTCATGAATGAGATAAAGATAGCCATATCGATTGAAATCGTCTATGAACGTTATAAAGTATGTTTGTCCATTCCAAGAAGCCATAGGGAAAGGTCCACAAACATCTATGTGTATTAGTTTTAAGACATCTGTTTTCTTATTGGCATCAAATCTTCTGACATTTGTTTGTTTTCCCTTAATACAATTCACACACATTTCAAAATCTAAAAAATCAAAGGGTTTGAGAATACCGTTAGACACAAGTCTCTCAATTCTCTTTTTAGAGATATGACCTAATCTCTTATGCCATAACGAAGTTGAATTCTCAATAGTCAATTTTCACTTTTTACATATTGAATGAACATGCAAGGATTCATTAAACGAAGCAATTGTATCAATTAAATATAGATTATCATAACCTGATAAAGAACTAGATCCAACCAAACTTGAATTTTGAAAAAGACTAAATTTTCTATTTCCAAATGAACAACAATATCCAAATTTGTCCAATGTTGAAATAGAAATCAAATTTCGGCTAAAAGATGGTACAACAAAAGTCCTAAACAAATTCAAATAAAAACTAGTTCTTAATAATAATCTAAAAGTTCCAATTGCTTTGACTTTTACTAATTTTCCATCACTAACATAGATGTATCTTCGCTATCATTAGGCTTTTGGCAATTCAGACAACCCTGCATGGACACACTAATGTGAGTTATTGCACCTGAATCAATCCACCAAGTGTGTCTGGGTACTGAAGCCAAATTAACCTCAGAACAAACAAAGTTGAGAAGCATACATTTCTTAGTACGCCAAGCGTGATAGTTAGTACATTGCTTCTTCTGGTGTCCTATAGCTCCACAAAAGAAACAACCATCTTTAGCTTGTTCCTTATATTGTTTCTTATGTGGTGTCGTTACCGCAGCTTCCTTATTCTTTCTTTTCTTATTCTCCTTTTTCTTATCCTTTGAGGTGGAGACCAAATGAACACTGGTGTCTTTTCTTACTTTAATCTATCATCTTCTTGAACACAGTGAGAGATGAGCTCATTAAGGGTCCATGAGTCCCTTTGACAGTTATAACTCACCTTAATTTGACCAAATTGTGCAAGAAAAGAGATCAAAACCAAATGCACTAACAAGTCTTCAGATAAATCCAACTTGAGTGCCCTTAAGCTTGAAGCAAGGTTAGACATTACCATAATGTATTCCCTTATGTTCCCTTTGCATGTATACCTCATAGAGATGAGTTTTGCTAAGATTGTACTTGTTTTAGCCTTTTCATTCTTAGCAAATCTCTTCTCAAGGTTCTCAAGGAAACCCTTAGCTGTATCCACCTGATCGGACATTGTGCCTCTAAAAGCTTCAGGAATGGCACGCTTAATGACCATAAGACTTATGCGATTAGATCTTTCCCACTTTTCCATCTCTCTCTTTTCCTCAGAGGTACTCTCATTAGTGAGATTGGCAGGTCTAGTTTCCCTTAGTGCAAAGTCTAGGTCCATAACTCTGAGAGTGATCGGTACACTCTCTTGCCATGCCTTAAAATTCATGCCAGTCAACATAGAAATGGAGTTGATACTAGCAATAATATTAGCAGCATGAGTAGAAACTGAATTCAAAACAAAACATATAAAGCATACATAAGTACCAAAACAATACCAAAATTGAATAATAAATTTAAAATACAATTAAATCTCATCTCAAGACATCTAATACTCCATTAATGTTTTATCTTTGGACAGAACATTAACTTGTAAGTGATATCTTGGTGTAGCAATTGAACATAAATAATAAAATAACATATCAAATAATAATTCTTTCTTTGGGCAGATTTATTATTCACATGTAAAACCAAATAATTATCACATGTTAATTGCCACAAATATATAGGTAATCATGTTAAACATCAATTTTTCTTTGAGCCAATCAATATTTATATAATTACATACACACAACCAATTATATATTTTGAAATAGATGAATTGATTTTCATAGAAGTCACTTTGGCAACATATTGATTCAATTAATCCATCTCTCTCTATATATAGCCATACTATAATTTAAATTTAAATTTCATAAAATTTAAAAATAAAATTAAGAATCAAATATCTTAATACCAAATTGTGTATATATATATATATATATATCTTGGCATAAACTTAATATACGTATTATTGTTGTTGTGCTTTCACAAAACAAGCAGCAAATGAAATCCATAACTGTGCTTTGAAAAGCAAACTGCAAACACCATTCATATATATATATATATATATATATATATAAAGCATCAAAAAACTTGCATTTGGATTATTTGGTGGCTACTGTATCACGGTATATATATACACACACACACACACAAAGCATTAAAGTTTACAGTACATCAGAATAAGAAAAAAAAAAAAACAGGCGAAATCATGAATTCACAAAAGGACAAAAAACTAAATCCAAAAGCCAATTAATTTTAATAGTCAATGAGAAAACAGAGATTGCATAATTATTTCAAAAGCAACTATTGCCACGAAACCAACAACTCTGCAACCTTAACCAAAATATATATATTATATATATAGAATAGAATAGAAAACGCAGAGCCACAAAATGCCAAAAAACGACAATTCAACCAGAATAAATAAATATTGCCGAAAAGGATCAATCAATTGCCGAAAAAGGATTGATCAAAAGCAACGATAATATAAACCTTAATAAATTCGATGCTCAATTCATGAAAATTTTAATTAATTCATAATGATTTAATATGAAATTAATTTAATATTAAATATAAAAAATTCTAAAATTATTTAAATAATATAATTTATATCAAATCATTAAGAAAATATAAAATTTACAACGAAAGCGTACATAAATTTATAATTTATATTGAAATATAAAATTTTCTTTGCCCAATAATCTTCTAAATTAATAAATAGGATAAAAGTTGTATTTTGCAGATGAAAATTCAGAAAGATAAATATCTTTTATCTATAATTTGAAGATCATAACACTTTTATATGGTAAAATTTTTTTTTATTTTTAATTTAATCCGTCATAAAATTAAAAATTATAAAAGAATATTTATATATTTAACTCATATTTATAATATTATTATTATTATGGTCCACTTTAATTTCTTCTAAATTAGACCGTTTTAATATTTTGAATCAAACCTTTTAAATGATAGTTATGATATATAATTATTATAATATTAATATATATATATATATATATATATATATATATGATGTATTTGTTCATAAATCCTCATTGTAACGTAGAGATACCTTTATCTGTATAAAAATTTGTGATTTATTAATTATCAAAAGAAAAATATATTATTTTTTAAAATGTTTCATGATAGTTCGATTTTTCAAGTCTATAAACCCGAAGTTATAGCTAAAATTAAAAATTAAAAGCACCAAAAAGACAAAACAAAGCGTGTTCAAACTTGGAGATTAATTAATTGACAGGGCTTTATTGAGGGAACCAGCACAAATTTGTTGTTTATTAAATTTTAAATTATTTACATGAAGATTTATAATTAGGTAGATTTTATTAATAAAAAAATGCAAAATTACATTTATAAAAATAATTAGTTTCATTTAGTTTTTTCCAATATATTAGTATGTGTTAAATAATAAAATAATTATAATACAGTGACATATAGATATGATTATGTAAGCAAATAGAATAAGGTAAACCATCTAGAAGAGGGACGATTGGTGACTGGCCAAAGAACGAAAGCTACAGGCAAGAATAGAAAGAGCGAACACTTCATTAAATTCTTGAGTCCAGCCTAACTTATATTTCTTAATGGAGTGCTTCTAAAGAAATATTGCCCTTTATATATAATATTTGGACCATCCTTTTTACTTTTTTTTTTAAATATATATATTAATCGATGTGTAAGGTGTCTATCTGTTCCGAATTGTTCAATAATTCAGGTATGTTCACATTCAAATCCAAGACTTTTTCAATTGAAGAAAAAACAGCTGAGGGGTCCTTTTTCAACCCTATGTTTTGGTGGATAATAACAACTATTACGTCCTGAGTTTAACTCATATATTAATAATATCCTAATAGGCAAATTTATGGAAAAGGAAATTAGAAGAGGAAATGTTAAGTAGAAGAAAAAAAGAAGTTGCAAGTTAGATGATTTTGGATTATATATTTCCTCAAACAATTTTCGATCCGGTTCAACCAAATAAACACTTTAAACGAACCTTTTCTTTTTACAAAAATTTTACTACTACATTGTTAACATATACTATAACGTTTTTATTTAGAGACAGTAGTGCAGCCACGTAAATAGGAAGAGGTTCAATTTTTTAAATTTTATTATATATATATATATTAAATAAAAAATATTTCTCTCTTAAAATTTTATTTTGATCCTCTTCTCCTTATTTTATTTCTTAAATTTAAATATGACTTATATATTTGGCCTCTTTAATTATAAATTTTATGTTTGTCACTATTTAAAAACAATTGCAAATCCATTAAATTAAACAACTCCTAAAATAATATATCAAAAATTTCATGTTTTATTTCTCTGAGTTATCTATTTTTCTTGAATTAATCATATCATACAAAATCACTAATTATAGAAAGAATACAGTTTAGCTTTGGAAGTTATGATGAAAGCAGTGCAGGTTTTCCAATTTTCATGGCTGGACAAAGGAGGTTTTGTCTTTATTTTCCTCTTCAACAATATTTGACATTTTCGTCTTTTGATAAGATTTATGTTAAAAAAAAAAAAACAAAAAAGATAAAATAATGGAGATCACATCAAGGCGTGGGAGAAGGATGTTATTATCAATAATGATAGCAAGAGAAGCATAAGGATAAGCATGGTTTGGTTTTAATAAAAAAATTGAATTAATTAATTTTGGTTGGTTTTGTTGAATTATTCTAATAATCTGTTCGGTTTTAATGGATGTTATTGGGTTACATCAATTCAAGGGCAAGGAGTAAATTTACTGATAAGATTACAAGATTAGCAATTAAGAATTTATGCGTTTTAATTTCATGATGCCAAATTGCCACTGGTATTCATGTGATTGATTATTTATGAATAAGAAAAAAAAATTGTCTAAACTCAATCTTTGGCATGCTTCTTTCGAAAACTCTTACTGTTAAGCAAAGTTGTAAATTTGATAAATTTTTTAACTTTTATGAGAGAAAAATCACATAAAATACAAAGTATGAGATGATGATGATTCAAATAGGTTGTTATTAAATGAGTTGAATCATAAATAAATCAAATTTTATAAATTTTTTTATATTTAAAAAAAATCATTAAAAATAAAAATTTATGTATGTACATATAATTTATAAAAACAATTATGTTTACATTTATATTATATTAAAAAATTATAAAACTAAAAATAATATAAACGGATCATAAAAGCATTAATAATGTATGTGACATAATGTTTGAATGCATACGCATCATTGAATCAGATGAGAGCATCTGATCTAATAGTGTGTGCTCACCCATATGTTTACTGTATCACCCATCTATTATAAAAACTAACAAAACACAAATTTTAATAAATTCTAAATACTAGTGAAAATAAAAAGAATTTTTTAAAAAAGAAACAAAAAGCTGTACTAACATTAAATGTAAAACTAAGAGATAAAACTAAAAATCAAATGATCATAATCTTAATTTAGAAAATATTTATATATTTTCACAAAATCGAATGTTGAGACGTTGAGTTAAGAAAACATAGGAATAGGATTAAAGATCTCAATTCCCAATCGGACCCATTAGGCCATAACCAGATTATTATTTTTTTTAAGAACAAAAAAAAAGAAAATTATTAAGGAAAGACATATTGAAGCCCATAACATTTGTTTGGGCTTGAATATGCCCAAGAAAAAACTGTTAAACGGTTCCGGCCATTACTTAATTTCAAGGTACAATTCATTTTTTATAATTAGAAAATATATTGTGATATATTCCTATTTGGATGACTTTTCATATTGATTATTTTCTTTATTACTTGATTTATTTTCTATATTCACTTGCTTCTTGAATTTATTTTTTTCCTATATAAATCAAATTTTGTGTCTATAAATATTCACATTGTTATTATTTTAGAGACATAATAATATAATAGAGAAATCACATTTTTCGTTATTTTTTATATTTTGTTATAATTTTACTTTTATTTATAATACGTTATCAGCACGATAGCCTCTATTGATTATTGAAAGTTGGTGGTTTACAATGATCCGGCTTGAAGGAATCAAGAATTATAATTTACAAGATTAAATGGTATGTAGAGTTAATTCGTAAATTTTGAATTATTTTAATTTTTATGAGTTAATGAAATTGTTTAAGGGTTGAGTAATTGTACCCGACAATAAATTTTAAAAATTTCAATATGCGAAATTATTAAAAAAATGAGAATAGCATTTTCCATTGCTATTTATTTTGCCGTAGACATTAACATGATTTTAGTGATTTTTTTTGCATAATTACAAATTAATCCTTGCTTAATTATATTTTGATTCTTATATTATATATATGATGAATATATTTTATGTAAAGCCATATTTTGGTTTTCAATTTACTCTATGCATATTTTTGTCACGTGCAATATAATTATTTGCAGACTTCTGAAGAGTTATAATGCAATTACTCGGATACAATTTATTATATTTCTCCAATATGTCCTGCAGAAATTTATTTTTAAAAGATATTCGCTGAAATGAATATTATTTTGAGACTGAAAGAGAAATACTCAAGATTTACTTTGTATAAAATAAGTAATATATATATATATATATATATATTTAAAGATAATTATTATTTTATTTTGATACAAATATTAGCAAACTCAAAGTTTACTAATAGATACAAATATTAGTAACTGAAGTTTACTAATTGTTGTATAAATATTAGTAACTTATTATTTACTAATTATACAAACATCAGTAAATATAAAATTTATTAATTAAGTGATATTAATATTAATACACCTGAAGTTTATTGATTATAGTAAAATTGAAAATTGAAACAAATACTAATAAACATGAAGTTTATTAACTGTCACAAATATTAGTAAACACGAAGTTTACTAACTATTTAATAGTAATATTAAGAAACTTGATGTTTATCAATTGATATAATAAAAATAGTAAACCTAAAGTTTACTAATTAATAATTGATTATTTGGCATGATCGGTTTAACCAGTCCGGATCAATTATCATGCATAAATTATTGAGAATTCATACATACATATTTATTATAAAACCAGAAGTTTCTTCTAGTTCAATTTAAGGAATTCTCATAATATACTTGTTCTTAAAAATTATTACTAAATTATCACTAGCTAATAAAGGGATTGAATTTTTTTTATTATGGAATAAATAAAGATAATATATGTGGCCCCACTATCTACCATGTGAAACACTCAAATATTTTATAATTTTTAAAAGATGTATCGATAAAATGGTTACATGTGTGTTTATTATCAAATCACAACCTGTAGTTTGTGAGATTATTCAAATTAAGTGCACAATTTTCAGAATATTCAATCAAGATATTTTCTTGATAATACTAGCAATCATATTTCATGGGTAAATGATTGTTATAAGCTCGTTGTACATATTCATACTCAAAAGTCTAGCAAAAATATTTATTTAATGCCTCTAAATAAGTGCTAGATATTTTTATGAGAACAATAATGCTATTTTTATATATAGATATATAATTGATGTAAGCAATACTTACATGCATTATGCCAATAAAGATCATAAAATTCCTCAATTGTAATTTTAATTAAAAATTATATTTTAATTAATAACTTTCCTAATATCAGGAGAAGAAAGCAGCTAAAATAAATAAATACATTATGTATATTTTAAATCCTCATATCGTGAACTTGAAATTCAAAATATTAGTTAATTATGATGCCAATGTATTTATTAGTTTATAGAGATTTATTAAATCTCATTTGTATTAGCTGCAAATGCTCCAATTCAGAACAATGTCCCGGTAGGACAATTTGCCTTGTAGGATAAATTATTTGGTTTCAAATAAAAATAAAATTTATAAATGGCAAGGGGCAAATAAATCTATATGATCGTATTATGGAGGCAGGTACTCTTTAAAAGACCTATGACATAACTAATTTTTAAAAACTCCAGAAGTGATTCAGGTACCTGAAATTAAATAAGAGATCTCAATATGTCATTTGTTATTAAAAAGAACCAAAAAGGATAAAGTTGTCGACAACATTTCTATATAAAAATATTAAAGTTGATATTTTCAACATAGTGAGGATCTTAAAATTAAATCTTTTGAAAAATACAAATTTTAATTGCATTCAATATGAATTTTTGAACATGCAATTCAAAATATTGAAAAATATGATGCCAAAAGAGTACAATTAATATTCATTTAATAAACAATAAAGTTGTAAAATATTATTTATTTTATCACATTTATTGCAATGGATTGGCATCGATTGTAAAATTGCATATTTTCTTATAATTGATGCAATAAGTTTTTATTATTTGTCAATTTGGTAATATATTAGTATGTAACTAATTAATACTATTTGCCTATTTGACAATAAAATAACATATAATTTTTGAAAAATTTATTATGCCTGAAGCATATAAATACTTCTAAAAATTTTTATTTAATACAATTATATGCATTGAATTTTATGTATATAATTTTGAAGTGTTATAGTTTATCTATTGTTATTATTTATTTATGATTTTAATTACTGAAACTCTTAAAGAGTTCAAAATGTTTTAACGAATTTTGTACACTAAATTTTATTTCGAATTAAATATCGAGTACTATTTGATTGAAAGAAAATTTTTATAATGTGATTATATGTTATCTTCCATTGAGTACTCCAATAATTATAAAGTTACTAAATAAAATATATTTCATGATCATATATTACTGCTATTAATGCATTATGTAATCATGCATTACATGGTAATTATCAAATTGTTAAAATTACATATTGTTTTAAAGATTTTAGGTCTCTATATAATTATATATATTTCATTTGTATAATTTTATTATCTTTAAGTAATTTTTTAGAAATATTTGAATTAAGTTATTAAATGCATTCATTTATTATAGCTATTATATGATTTTGTTGTATACATGTCATTAAATTATTTTTATTACATTTGTTTCATTCCTTCAAATTAATGAAGCAATATAGAACTATGGCCATAAAAATGGTATGTTTAAAAAATAATAATTATTACTATTATATGATTAATTTTTATCACCAGAAGTGGTTGATAATTAAGAGAAAGAATAAGAATAGTTAAGAAAACCATTTGAGAATATATAACTTATTTATGATATAGTATAAAATTATATTGGTCATGTACCCGTTGTACGCACGACTATATTATTAGATTTTATAAAATTTTTCATCTTAAATGAATGAAAGGTATGTAGATGAATTTGTACGTGTTTATGTATAATATGTAAGTTTATAAAATACGTTGTATTTATTATTTTTCAGTTCATGTATCATATATCCAGAAGATATATGGTAAACATATCCAGAAGATATGTAACTCATTTTTAGAAAAAGAACTTCATAATATTATGTATCGAAACTCTACATGCACAAATTTAAAGTTGTGTACCAATATTTTTATAAAAGAAAGAAAAATACACGTTACACTTTTTTTTCCTTAACTAAGGTTTTTTTTCCATTTGGTTTTTCTGGTAAGGTTTTTAATGAGGCAACTTATAACGTGTATTAAAAATATTGTGTACTCCTTTTTAATTTACTAGATTTTGATCCCACAAGATTTTTTTCAGTAGGGTTTTAATGAGACACAATATATGGATATTCAAGGAAAAGTGTGTATTATAAATTTCATGATTGTAAATGTCCATAACTCTTTAAAAGTGATAGCATGACTTATCAAATGGAAAAGGCAAACATTATTATCAATGCAGGATATTTTGTAATATTGTTAATAAATTCAAAGTTCGCCAGAAGTGTGACAATATTTTAACGAAAAAATATATCAATTTTTGAAAGAAAATCTTGATATGGATAAGTCTTATCCACTGAGGATTCCATTGGTTTTTAGCTCTCTTAATGTCAAGAAAGATAATTGATAAAACACAAAATTTTACCGTAGAAGGAGAGATCGCCGGCCATGGTGAAGGAAGCTTTAATGACCTAGAAAAAAGAAAACTAGCCTAGTCTCGCCGGGCTTTTGAGCTCCGATGCCTAAATTAGCTATCGAAGTGTGGAGAGAAAACTTAATGGAGAGATGGTATTAAGAGTTAGAGAGAGAGAGAGAGCCCCCTTTGTTATGGGTATACCTGTCATATTTATACCCTTGAGTGTTGGGCTTTATGGACTTATGATCTTAAGCCTCTTCGTGGGCCTTTAATGGGCCGGCCTTATAGTTAATTTTATTTTGGGTATTATCACTAGTCCTCCTCTACGCAATTTGATCTTTGAGATCGAAGGCTCGATAATTTTGAGAGTTATCCGCTTATGGGGAGTTACCCGTTTGGAGAAAACCTTGGTCTTTGGGAGTTACCCGCTTGTGGAGAATCTTGTCTTTGGGAGTTACCCTTTTTTTAAAATTTTATCCTGCAAATAATTTTTTGCAATTTTATCTTGCAAATAATTTTTTGCAATTTTATTGTGCAAATAATTTTATAAATATTTACTAACCTGAAAGTTGCTTATGTGATTCGCCCTTGGCAATAGACGGTCTTTCGATCCGATCCGCTCTTAGAGGAGAGATAACCAGTCCGATCCGCCCTTGACGATGGATGATCTTCCAATTCGATCCGCCCTTAACGATGGACGGTCTTCCAATTTGATCCGCTATTGGCGGAGAGAAAATCAGTCCGATCCGTCCTTGGCGATGGACGGTCTTCCAATTCGATCCGCTCTTGGCGAAGAGATAACCGGTCCGATCCGCCCTTGTTGATGGACGGTCTTCCAATTTGATTCGTTCTTGGCGGAGAGATAACCAGTTCGATCCGTCCTTGGCGATGGACGGTCTTTCAATTTGATCCACTATTGGCGGAAAGAAAACCAGTTCGATTCGCCCTTGGCGATGGACGATCTTCCAATTAGATCCGCTCTTGGCGGAGAGATAACCAGCCCGATCTTTCCTTGTTGATGGACGGTCTTCTAATTTGATCCGCTATTGGCGGAGAGAAAACCAATCCGATCTGCCCTTGGCGATGGACGAACTTCCAATTCGATCCGCTCTTGGAGGAGAGGTAACCAGTCTGATCAGCCCTTGGCGATGAACGATCTTTCAATTCGATTCGCTCTTGGCGGAGAGATAACCAGTTTGATTCGCCCTTGGCGATTTGTAATATCCCACATCGGTTAGTAAACGAAGTAGTCCTTATAAGGCTATGGATACCTTACCCTCGTGGACACGTTTTGGGTAATTTTCCCAGGAACAAAACTGTGAGGGCCTCCGCCCAAAGCAAATAATATTCACGAGCGGCTATCTGGGGACGTTACAGATGGTATCAGAGTCGGTGCCGGATCGGTGTTCCAGCGTAATACTGGGCCCCCAAGCCAGCGAGGATACTGGGCCTATTTAGGTGGGGTGGATTGTAATATCCCACATCGGTTGGTAAGGTGAACAAAGTAGTCCTTATAAGGCTATGGATACCTTACCCTCGTGGACGCGTTTTGAGTAATTCGCCCAGGAACAAAATCGTGAGGGTCTCGGCCCAAAGCGGACAATATTCACGAGCGGCTATCTGGGGACGTTACACGATTGACGGTCTTTCAATTCGATCCGCTATTAGCGGAGAGAAAACCAGTCCGATCCGCCCTTTGGCGATGGATGGTCTTCTAATTTGATTCGCTCTTGGCGGAGAGATAACCAGTCCGATCCGCCCTTGGTGATGAACAATCTTCCAATTCGATCTGCTCTTGGTGGAAAGATAACCAGTCCGATCTGTCCTTGGTGAAGAGATATTATCCATCCGATCCGCTCTTAGCGATGGATGGTCTTTTGATTTGCTCTTGGCGGAGAGATATTATCCATCCGATTCACCCTTGGCGAAGAGATATTATCCGTCCGATCCGCTTTTGGCGGAGGATATTATCCGTCTGATCCGCCCTTGGCGATGGACGGTCTTCCGATCCGATCGATTGTTCTTCATCTGATCCTCCTTTGGCGATGGATGGTCTTCCGATCCGCTCTTGGCGGAGAGATATTATCCGTCCGATCCGGCCTTAGCGATGGACGGGCTTTTAATCCGATCTATCGTTCTTCATTTGATC
Organism: Excoecaria agallocha; assembly: GCA_037975025.1. Classification (NCBI taxonomy): domain Eukaryota; kingdom Viridiplantae; phylum Streptophyta; class Magnoliopsida; order Malpighiales; family Euphorbiaceae; genus Excoecaria; species Excoecaria agallocha. Next base: position 17,019,108 of record CM075816.1, on the reverse strand, counting down.
CGCTTTTGGCGATGGATGGTCTTTCGATCCGCTCTTGATAGAGAGATTATTCGTTCGATCCGTCCTTGGCGATGGACGGTCTTCCGATTCGATCGATCATTCTCCATCCGATCCATTCTTAGCGATGGATGGTCTTTCGATCCGCTCTTGGATGAAAGATATTATCTGTCTGATCCGCCCTTGGCGATGGACGGTTTTTCGATTCGCTCTTAGCGAAGAGATATTATCCGTTCGATCCGCCCTTGGGGATGGACGGTCTTTCGATCCAATCGATCGTTCTCCATCCAATCCACCTTTGGCGATGGATGGTCTTCCTGTCCGCTCTTGGCGGAGAGATATTATCCGTTCGATCCGCCCTTGGCGATGGATGATCTTCCGATTCGACCAATCATTTTCCATCCGATCCGCTATTGGCGGAGAGATATTATCCGTCCGATCGGCCCTTGGCGATGGACGGTCTTTCGATCCGCTCTTAGCGGAGAGATATTATCCGTCCGATCCGCTCTTGGCGATGGACGGTCTTCCGATTCGATCGATCGTTCTTCATCCGATCCAACCGATCGTTCTCCATCCAATCCGCTCTTGACGGAGAGATGGTATCATCCGATCGAAATAAAAAAATTATTTGATCGAATTTAACACATTGTAGAAATAATATATTGTGCAAAAGAAGTTTTTAACAATTTCTTTATTTCGTCACTGTTTAAAAAATCATCGGTCGGGATAAATAATTTTAATAGTAGGCCAAAAGGTAGCACATGTACATGTACCTTTCACTCCACCAAAAGTCCCAAAGCATGTCATTCAAGACTTAAAAGGATGTGGTAGGTAGTATACGTACCTTTTACTCCACCAAAAGTCCCAAAGCATGTCATTCAAAACTTAAAAGGATGTGGTGTGCAACCCTCCACTTGTCATCTTTGCAGGTAAAGTGGAAAAGAGATGAATTTATTTGACCAAAGTTTGCTCTCTTTCGATCTCTGCTCTCTCTTCTCCTTTTTTGCAAGATCAAATCCAGGATCTTTAGATCTAGACCTTTTCTTTGAAAAGAAACTCAAGATCTTTCAGATTTAAGCTTTTATAGTGAGATCAAGCTTAAGATCTTTCAGATTTGGGACTTAAAGTCGTCCATGACTGTCCCTTTTCTTCGATTTAAGGCTAAGTAGCTCAGATTCGACGTCAACTCTCAACGAAAGCACCAAATGATAAAACACAAAATTTTACCGTAGAAGGAGAGATTGCCGGCCATGGTGAAGGAAGTTTTAATGATCTGCAAAAAAGAAAACTAGCCTGGTCTTGCCGGGCTTTTGAGCTCCGATGCCTAAGTTAGCTATCGAAGTATGGAGAGAAAGCTTAATAGAGAGAGAGTATTAAGAGTTAGAGAGAGAGAGAGCCCCCTTTGTTATGGGTATACCTGTCGTATTTATACCCTTGAGTGTTGAGCTTTATGGACTTATGATCTTAGGCCTCTTCTTGGGCCTTTAATGGGCCGGCCTTATAGTTAATTTTATTTTGGGTGTTATCAATAATTTTCGTCCATAAGAAGATAACAAAGAGATTTTTGGTCCTGAAGTACCATATCTTAGTGTAATGGGTGCACTTTTATATCTTGCAAATAACACTAGATCAGATATAGCTTTTGCAGTTAATTTGTTAGCAAGATTTAGTTCTACACCAACTCGAAGGCACTGAAATGGAGTAAAACATGTTATATTCGTGACACTTCTGACATGGATTTAATTTTTTTCAAAAGGAGTAAATTCAGAATTGGCAAGTATGCTGATGCTGGATATCTATCAGATCCTCATAAAAGCTCGATCACAGACAGATATATTAGCCATCCATAAAGCATGAAGTAAATCGTAAATGTGTGTGGTTGTGAACCATGACTCAATATATTGAGGGAACAAGTGGGTTAGTGATGGAGAAAAAGTCAACAAAATTGTATAAGGATAATACAACATGTATCTCACAACTCAAAGGTAGCTACATCAAAAGAGATAGAACCAAACGTATCTCACTAAAATTTTTCTATACTCATGAACTTATAAAAGAAGGGCAGATCGATATTTGCAAAGTTCGTTCAAATGATAAACCAGTAGATTTATTCACAAAGGCCCTACCAAGTTTAATTTTCAAGAAGTATGTACACAACATTGGAATGCACCAATTAAAGGATTTAGTGTGATTCATTATATTGTTGAGGAAAAATACATATGAATATTGTACTATTTTTTCCTTCGCTAAGTTTTTATCCCACTGGATTTTTCTTAGCAAAATTTTAACAAGATATGTTCATAATGTATAGTTATCCAAAGAGAAGTGTTGTGATATATTCCTATTTGGATGACTTACTATATTGATTATTTTTTTTATTACTTAATTAATTTATTATTTTCACTTGTTTCCTGAATTTATTTGTTTCCTATATAGATCAAGTTTTGTGTCTATAAGTACTCACATTATTATTATTTTAGAGACATAATAATATAACAGAGACATTACACTTCTTGTTATTCTTTATATTTTGTTCTGATTTTACTTTTATTTATAATAAAATGCCATTAATTTTTTTCTAAAAATTTTAAGAAAAAGAAAAAATGCCATTATTCAGCACCACACAAAATTTTTAATTTAAGTATAAAATATATCTAATTTTATAAATTTAATAACTTATAATATCCATTTTATTATATTTAAGTCCGACCCAATAGTCACAAATCAAGGCAGGCTCAGGTCTAATCGTTGTTTAGCAGCCCACCAATCATTTATGTTGACATGTTTAAGGAAGGTTTCATTGGACTTGATGTCCGATCTATCAACGCCACTCCATCTATCACATCACGCAGCTCATATTCTGCAAGTTGTCACATTAGATGTCTAAATCTGACAATCACAAATACATGAGATCTAATATTTAAATACTTTAATCTTATAGATTCTAACCATCTAAAGACTATACATATAGAGATTTCAGAAACAAAGTTTGTTCGTTCTGCTGATTTCTCACTACGTTTTCCCTCTCTACGCTCTCTAACTTAAGTATTGAAGTGTTAATTCTCTACACTATAATGGTTAGTCCTTGTCTGTCTTACAAATCGGTTTGCCACGTCTAACAGATTAATAGAACTGATTTCCAATTCTTCTCACTTTCTTTATAAGTTCTAATAATCCAAAACTTATCAATAAAAAAAAATATTTTACAAAATATTTTTTAAAAAATTTTAAAAGCAAAAACAATTAAAAAAAAGTTAATAGCATTATCTAACTATTTTAGCAAAAAAAATTTGCCTGAATTTGATCTAAACAAAGATTCTAACCATCATTTTAAATGACAATTCACATTAATTTATCGCATCAACGGCACATATGAGGCCTCACACTGTATAAAAATCGGACGGTTATAATTCCCGCCATCACCAAAATCTATTGTGACTGAAACTCAGTAACTCGCCCATAGATAACACTCAAACAGATAACAGTCGCAGAGACTGCTTCGGGCAACAAATGGCCGCTATTACACTTGGAATCGCCACCTCCGCCGCCGCAAATTTCCGTACAAGAACGGTACCAAGAACAACCAGTAATAGGCTTACAATCTCCTGCATTGGATGGGTACCTATACTAACAGTGAGCAATTTCAATTTTTCCCTTTCCCCTGTTTTTGGCTCTGAATTTAAGCTTTCTAACGCGAAGGAAGGACCCCGAGGGTATACTTGGTCCGCCGCAGACCGGCCACCTCGCCAGACGCGAGTTCCAAAGGCGACTGGAGAGAGACGCCGATGCTCGCGAGGCCTTTAAGCAGCATGTTCGTGAAGAAAAAGAGCGTCGCCGAGCTCTTCGCACGGTAAATTATTCATTTAAATTTCAGTTTCGTGTGTTGGATATGTGATTGTTCATATAACCTGTGTTTTTATGGGATTAGTCTCGGGTTATGCCGGATACTCCGGCTGAGCTGATTGAGTACTTTCTCGACACTGAGGCTCAGGAGATTGAGTACGAGATCGCAAGGCTCAGGCCCCGGTTAGTGCTATTCACCTCTAATGTAGAGTATGTGTTTGATAGTTTGCTTCTTCCAACAGCTAAATTGGATGTATAGAGTGGAATGAATTGTTTATATTGCTTTCCACTTATTTTGACTTCATTTGACGCTCGTTTTTGTTTGGCCGACTAAAGGGTACGAGGAATAAATATGTAGCGCCTTATGATTACATATTTGCTTCCTTTTAATGATGTTCCTTTGTAGCATTAATCAACTTAAAGATTTTATACCTAATTTAAGAGTTTGCACGTGACTTATGAAATTCTAACACAATTTACAGATTGAATGAAGAATTTTTCGCCCAGATAAAGTTTGAGCTGGGACAGCTTCGGTTTTCTGTCCAAAAGACCGAGGTTGGCTTTTGAATTTACATATGAGAGTTGAACCCTATTTGAATAAGTGAATCAAGCCACTGTATGCAAGTGCTGATGGTTTTTTGTAGGATATGGAGGATAGATTGATTGAGCTGGAAGCGTTAGAGAAAGCACTTCAAGAAGGAACAGGTCATTCATCTCAAGATTCTGAATAAATTTTTGCTTTGAAAAATTACTTTCTTTGTTTTTTATTTTCCTAAAACCTAACGGATCTTGGTTCTATATCCTGTTACAGAAGCCTATGATAAAATGCAAACGGAACTGGTAAAGGCAAAGGAAAACTTAACCAAAATCTTCTCATCAAAGGATGTGAAAGCAACTGTACGCATTACTCTTTTCATTCATCAAGCCTTCAATTTTGATATATTCTTTACCATATTGTTTAATTATGTTGACGCTCTGCCTCTGTCTTACCGTGCTAGTTATTGGAGATGGTGGAGCAGAATCAACTAAACAGATCCCTGTTGGCACTTCTTGATGAAAATATAGCAAGTGCCAACCAAAGTAATCAGGTAAGTCCTGTAGGATGATTCTTTTTAACTATAAATGGCAGAATATATAATGCAAAGCAAATCCTCCTCCACAATTGAAGGTTTTGGTCCTTGGAATAATTTATTAACAGAGGAAAAGTCTCGGAGTAACCATCCAAAAGTAAATTAATATTTTATACCTTAGCAAGTACAATTGTATGCTAAGTTAATTCAAGACTCAAATCTTTTTGTACTCTAATGACAGAAGAAAATTGATTTTCTTGCACCTACTGGTATCAAAATAACTTCCAATGGTTAGATTCACAATCAGTTCTCCTGTTTCAACTTGGTTCTTGAAGCAAAGAAATATCAAGGTTAACTTTAAATTATGAAATGAGGCCACTTTTAGATCAGTTGATTAATGACCAATAAGCTGTGACAAATTATTAAATGCCTGAGCTTTAATTCAAGCTTGCTGTGTTGCCTGCAGAAAGAAGCTGCAGCATTCATGGAAAAGCTTCGTGCAGCTGTGCTTAAGTACATGACAGTGTAGCACTCAGATGGTAAATAACAGTTCCCTCTCAAGTTGAATGGATTCTATATGGACTTGATTGGGGATAATTATGATTCTAGGTTTCAATGGTGGACTGAATTCCCAAAAGTTTGGGAGAAGTAGATGGACTATGGTACATCATGCTTTAATAAAATAGTTCTAAGTTTGACATATGCACTATAATGAGAAATACACTGGAATGAAATTCTTGCCATGGATAAAAAGTTTAGAACTACATCATCAAGCTTAAGATTAAATTTCACTTGCACTATTGTATCCTAAATAACTACACATTCATATCATGTATTATGAACGATGGAGTTTGAGCCTTATTCGAGTAAGAGATTGAGAAAGAGCATACTTGAATATTTCCCTTATATTTAATATTACTAGACCATTATAGAAGGAACTAAATTTTTGAATTGGTTAGGTTTACAATTTTGATTTTGTTTAGATTTTGCAACTAGTCCCTAATCGGTATTTTGTTAGCATAGTCTACAGTGCAATTCATACTGGCTAATGTCTTCAATGCATGGTCTATAGGAAAATGCAAATCAGATGCTATGTGCTATATAATACTGACCATATTGCTGTTCGGTCACTTCGCAGCACTCATAAAATAAGTATATTCCTTGTATTAGTAGACTCAATGAGCAGGATCTTATTATTAAATAGTCTGTTGAAAAATGTAAAAGTTCAGTTTCATAAATGTTGGTTTGCATAGAAATCAGAACTTGATTAGATCGAAACATTACGTTGAGTAATTTGATGATGCTTAATTTAGACTATTGACTGGCTTTTTCATCCTACAAATTTAGATTTTGTAGTGTTCTCGTAAATTAGTCTCAATTCGGTGTGTCGTAATCATGCTGTGTGCACCTTTGGATGTTGGCAGCTCCATTATGCACAACTGTCTGTCAATTAGGTTGTCTAGAGTCTTCGAAGAAAAAAAAAAAAAAGAAAAGGAAAAAGAAAAATAAGTAGCTTTTAATTCTTTCCCGCTACAGTAGACAAGAATGCAATAGTAATAATAAAGACCAAAAGGAGCAAAGAATAATGGGAACAGAGAAAAGAAGGCATGGGCATGTGACATCTTTTAAGGCTTTTATTTAATTCTTGAAGAAGATAGATATCCACCTTATGAAAGCTCTATAAGTAACACTTATGCACTTAGTCGTTCCATTGAAATCTTTCCATTTGGATCGTTCCTATCCTTAAAAGCGATGTCAAGATTTGTCCTTTTATCACTTGCTCTCTCGTTAGCGCTCTACATGGCTGGCAAGGCAAATTCTGCCTCCAGCCCCACAGAATTCGTCAAGGTCTCATGCATGGCCACTCGCTATCCTGCACTCTGTGTCGAATGCTTGTCTGGATATGCTAGTAAAATTCAACACAATGAGCATCATCTAGCTCTAACTTCCTTGTCAGTGAGTCTAGCCAGGGCTAGATCAGCTACTGCATATGTAAATCAGCTGAGTAAAGTTAGGGGGATAAAGCCTAGGGAGTTCCAAGCTGTTAAAGACTGCACAGAGAACATGGGTGATAGCGTGGATCGACTGCATCAGTCGGTCCAGGAGCTTGGCCATACAGGTCGAGCCACTGGTCAAGACTTTGTGTGGCATATGGGCAATGTACAGACTCGGGTTAGTGCTGCATTAACCGATGAAAATACTTGCCTTGATGGGTTCAACAGCCATCACATGGATGGCAATGTAAAGGCGGCCATTAAGCGCAGGGTTATGAATGTTGCTCAAGTCACTAGCAATGCTCTTGCCTTGGTTAATCGCTTCGCATCTAGACACGGCATAGCTGCATCTAGTGAAAAGCCATGAATTGTCTGACTGGTAGTTTTGTATGCATCTAGTGAAAAGCCATGAATTGTCTGACTGGTAGTTTTGTATGCATCTAGTGAAAAGCCATGAATTGTCTGACTGGTAGTTTTGTATGCATGGTAATAAGGATAGTTTTGTGTTCATGAATCCAGGCTTGCTTGCTAATGTATAAGAGTACATAAAATGAAGAAAGTGTGGAGATCCTGTTTTGCGTTGTGTGATAACTGCGTCTGTGTATATGTTTCTTGTAAAATAGTACTGTATTAACATGAAATGTGAGTGTAATTCTGTTGGAGTACTTTCTTTGGCTGGTCTTCCCGTTGAAAAGTGGAGAAGAATAGCTCATATATTATAATACTTCTAGCTGACAGCTTAACGTGTATTTTCTCCATGCACCTTCTGCTTAAACACAAGATACCTTCTCGGGTGGATTAGTTAAAATAAAATTAAAAAGAGATAAAAATCAAATTGTTTAAGCTTGAATAAATCAATTGAAAACTGTATACATCATCGATGTTGATCTGATTTCAGCTTTTGATTAAATGTAGTTATTGATATAACACAACAATGTGAGTATAAACCCACTCATGGCTAAAGCATTAATAGTTGGAAGATAACTCTGGCAATATCCCATGTGGGTGGACAATGGAATTACGTAATTTTTTTTTTTTTAAATCACGACAGATGGGCGTAATACCTACTTACAAGACTAAATTTAAACTAAAATGAATTGAACTCAAAATATTACATTTTTTCCCCTTAAAACTCTAGTTTATGGCACGTCTACCTAAATCTTTGTCCACCATGATAAATTAGCCTTTCTTGGTTTATTAAAAAATAATCAGTCTGCAAATCTTTCCTAGATCTACGTTGAAAGACTTTTATTTATTATTATTATTATTATTATTATTTTCTCTTTCTGCCACTGGGAGGACAATTACCTAACTTTAGAATTGAGCATGGAGAAAAGACAGGAAGGAAACAATCTACCGCAATCTGCGGCCTTAGATCACAAAACAAAATATCTGCGGGCTTATATTACAAAACAAAGCAGAAGAAGATATTAAAGCTGATATATTTTTTTTTTGCCCAGGTGATTATCATCTTTAAATCGAATTAATAGTATATTTTTATCTAAAGAAATAATTATCATTTTACAAATGTGAATGAGATTTATTGTAAAACTGTTTCTTTTACATGACAATAAACTACTTACTATTATTGTGAACATAATTTGCTTTTTACCGGAAGGAGACCAAATCTGATCTGATTTTGGCCGTCAAATAAAGCAATGAAATCTTAATCTAATGAGAACATTAAAAGTTACAAAAGCTTTTTATAGTGCTTATCTTCTGAAGTGATCCATGCAAATTTTTTAAGACAGTGAAAGAGACTCTTTAAAATATTCTGCAACTAAACAATTAAAAGAGATTAGATGGCTTTTGCGTGTGCCTCTGCGTAGAAACTATCACCCGCAAAAGCATTATATTTATACCTTTTCTTTTAAATCCAAAGTATGATTAATCATTTCTAATTTTCAAAGTATCCAACTTAAAACGTAACACTTCTACCTTATACCATAGCTAAGCTAATACCTCAAAAGAATCTAGTGAAGTGGCAAATTAAAGTTGCTGTATTTTTAACACAATTCGGTTGCTTCTCTCTTACTAAAGTATACATTTACACACAGTCATGCCATGTCCTCAATTTAGCTGCAGCAGTTGTGAGTTTTCAATTGATCATTATTTGCAGCTAGTATCTTTTTTAATATGAAAATTATTTATATAGCACTTAAAAAAATGAAAAAAGAAAGACAAATCCTTCTTTTTTAAAAGATTGTCACTTTATAAAATTATAAAATAATTAATTATCTTTTCTAATTTTACTCTTATCATTAATAAATTGGGATACTTATAAATTAATAAAAAATAATGACTGATAAAATTTTCAAAAAAGTTTAATTCAAACTTGATACCTGTAAATTTACGGAGATTTTAAAATATTACGACGGTCAAGTCAGTTTTTTAAAATAGAAAAAATCATAAAATATAAAAAAAATAGGATAAAAAGAGTAAAAATCGCACTAGAATAAATAGCCGATTTAATTATTTATAAAATTAAAAATTCATACATAATTATGATTTTAAATAATATAAAATTTTATATTAAACTAAATTAGTTTTGTTATCCATGACTATTGAAAACAAGAATACAAAAGAAAATATTATAATCCGCATAGCAATTTTTTTAATTTAATTAAAATAATTAAATTATTTTTTTAATACTAGGGCCAAAAAAGAAAAAAAACTCTTAACAGACAAAGGTCGGAAACAAAATTTCTGCTTAAAGCTCCGACTGGATGAGCAATAAAGAGAAGGAGCCCAGTTCCCATAAAAGTTTTGTTGTGTTTATAAGCAACGTCATGGAAAATAAAAATAAAAATAAAAACAAAAACATTTAATAAGGGTGGCCACATAGTTATAGTGACAAGTGGATCCTAGTGCATTTATTCAGTTCATAGCCATGAAAATCACCTAGCTCAAATTAGCACTCCCAAATTCCATGAGATTTGTGTCTAAGGGTCTCGGTTTTAGTTTTGTTTTGCACATACTAATACATTGGACCTAAAATATCTATATAAATAAATAAAATTAGACCTAGGTTATTAATTACCTAACTCAGATTTTTGTGTTTTGAAGCGATCTGTGCTCTCTATTTTTGTATCCTGATACCAATAATTGAAATATTTGACATGGTTGCTTTTTTTCCTCGTCTTCGAACCCCTGCCACAAAAAAAACCCTAATTATATGCTAAAATATCTCGCTTTTATAAATCTATTTAAGATATTAATTTGCATATCCACTGTCACCGACTCTACATGCCACAACTTAATATATAGCTTTACTGAGGAGCAGCTCAAATAGATTTGTGGAATGTCAAAGAAACACTGCTCTTTTTGCAATAATGATTTTATTTAGTGACCTTTAAAATTTGAGTTAGAATTTTAAACTGAAACTTATACATGTTTATTATCATCATATTTATTTTTTAACCAACTTTGTAAAATTTATTTAGATTTAGTATAGGTAAAAACTAATATAATATCTTATCTAGTTCAAATTTAATTCCATTAATGTGCTTTGCTTACCATTAATAAGGTTGACTACTTTTTTATGTGTGCATTTAATTAGGAGTATGTAGCAGGTAATTAGATGTTGAAATAATATTTTGTCCTATTTTCTGAAGAGATAAGTTTGTCATGCGCAAGCTTGGTTCACGAACCTTTTTGCTTTTGCTTTCCCATATGTGGGAACCACAGCTTGATGAACCTTAATAATTTCTATAAATTGGGTTCTTCTCTCTTAATTTTTTCTCATCGTATTCAGTAAAATCTCTTTCTCCAGAAAAATCTGTGATCAACAAAATAAAGAAATGATGAAAGGTTCTTTTTTAGGCCGCAAATTAGTATTAGTAGCCATTTTTCTTCTGCGATTCTCCACCCACACAAGTTCTTGCTCAGCAACAGCACCATTACCCACAAACACTACAGAATATATCAGAACATCATGCAACAGCACAACCTACCCAAGATTGTGTTACCATTCTCTTTCAATCTATGCAAACAATATCAAGACAAGTCCCAAATTACTAGCCCACACTGCCCTTAATGTAACACTTAAAGCCACAAAATCCACTTCAAGATTGATGAAGAAAATATCAAGAATGCATGGGTTAAGCCCAAGAACGGGAGCAGCCGTGGCAGATTGTGTAGAAGTGGTTGGTGACTCGGTTTATGAGCTGCAAAGGTCAATTGGAGAAATGGGTGAAGCCAAAGGTTCTAAATTTTATCAAGTAATGGCTGATATACAAACTTGGGTTAGTGCTGCTTTAACAGATGATGATACGTGTATGGATGGCTTTGCTGGCCAATCCATGAAGGGGAATGTGAAGACCCTTATAAGAAGACATATCTTGAAGATTTCACATTTGACTAGTAATGCTTTGGCTCTTATTAATAATTTTGCTTCTTCGCAATCCAACTTTTCTTAATGCTCTTTCTTGGGCTGAAGTGGGAGAAATTCACAGCTTTGAGTGTATTTTATTTTATTACGTCAGTTATCAGTTAGTGTGCAAAAAAAAAGTGAAAACTGTAAATTTTCTTCATTCTGTACGCATTGTACACTGTGTTGTATATATATGTGTGTGTGTGTGTGTGATGACTTTTGTCTTTGGTAATGGTTTCTACATATTCGAATGCTTTCCGATAGTTGAAGTCTTATTTACTAGCATAGTTAGGTTCGGAAAAGATGATTTGTGTATAATTTCAGTTTGGTTAGCTTTATGCTCTTCCCGTTTTTTTATTTGTCTCTTTTAACTAAAATATAAATTTAATTTATTTTTTTATTTTTTATACTTTTAATATAATTTAATTTATTTTTTAATAAAATTAAAATAAATTAAATTTAATAATTTAATTTTAATTATATAATTTAATATTAAATTTAAATTAATTTATTATTTTTTTATTTTAACGAAAATAATAAGAGTATAGATTTATGTGCCGCTGCTTCAATAATAGCTGTCGTTGAAAGTTGGGACTGAATTTGTCTGTCAGTATGAGTAGGGCAGCAGAGTCACCTGATCGCTTCAGGACAGAAGGAATCCAAGTGGCATTTAAACCAAATCTCAACATTAATTAGTTAACTTTTATATAAATGAGAGGTGCCAAATTTGTTTATTTTACATATTCAGAATGTTTATTTTAAATTAAAATTCATTTGAAATTCTTCTTAATTTTAACTAAAATGAATTTCATTAAAATTAATAGAATTTAGAAATGAATTTTAGAGCCAAAAGCAGGCCTATATATTTCAATTTACTAATTAAATTAATTATTTCTGTCATTTTCTTTTCTCTTACCCCTTTTTCCTTCTATAAAATGTTATTCTTGGTCTCTTGGCATCAATTCACTAAATAACTTATTTCTATAACAGGTTAGTGAATTAGAATATGTGTTATTGTAGCATGCGAAATTTGAAAATTTCTATATATATATATAGAGAGAGGATGCTTCATAATCTTTTCGATTACATGTTTGAGAATTACGATCTTTTTTTTTTTCTAAAGATAGTTTTGTTTTAAAAAAAAAGAACTACGATCTTTAGTTCTGAAATTAAATCATTTCCTTGTATTTGTCAATTTACTCACCTAAATATTATAATAAAATTTCGTAAAAAAATTTCTCAAGATATTTATAAAGTTTGACTTAGATCTGATCTAGATATATGGTTCTATGAGTTTATCTGTCTATATAAATCTCATTCATGGATTAACAAAAATATGCAAAAACTTTATTTGACTCTGCCATTCTATTATATGTATCTTATATTTAGCAAAATGAGTGAGAAAAGAAACTACTTAACACCAATTTACACGTATAAACCGTATGTATGCACATAAACAAGTATGAATACAACTAAAGAGACAATACATATACAAGAAAATGTTTCAGTAAAAATAAAAATATAAAAACAACTTTAAATATTAGAATAATCGTCAATGCGAAAATTTACTCCAGAAAAAAAAAACCCCACCCCCTCTATAAAAAAAAAAAAAAGATAATTTTTTTTCAAGTTCTTTTCCCAAATTTAAAATATTCCATCTTATCTTCTAATCAAAATTATGACATTATAATGATTCAATTGTCATGTCAAGAAAAAAGATGGCAAAATAAAAAAGAAAATTAGCGGGCCAAAGCTAAAACATGAGAAACATGTAGCACAAAACTTTATAAAGAACATATGCCATGAACTAAAAAAAAATTTGAAATTCTAATAAATATTCAACTTTAGACTGTCCATTATAATCCCCACCACTAAATTTTGTTGGAATTTTTTTTTTCTCAAAATAATGCACGTAAGAAGCAACCGGTGATTCCAGTTCACTCTGACAGTCTAACTCGAGATCTCCAGAATCTGGAATGGGCAAATTTCTTTACTGGGCCGATTCGGCCTGTAATACAACTGAGCTGGACCTTTTGTAATGGATCTTTTTCTAATTTGATTGCTCTTTTTTTTAAGGGAGTTTTATAAAACTACCCAAAAAAAAGGTGTTAAACTTAAATATACCACCTTCTTTTTTTTTCTTTCAAAAATACCTTTTTTTAAATTTTCATTTTTAAAAATACCACCTTTTTAATTTAACTTAAACTCTCCCCTCTTTTTATACCTCCTTCTCATTCTCCTCATCTTTCTTCTTCATGTAAGGCTCTGCAGGTTAAGAAGCATAAGAGTGAATAATAAGACTCCAATGACTGCGCTCTGATCGCGTCCCTTTCGTGACTGGCGGAGATGACGGAGGACGTGGAGGCGGTGGCGGAGGAGGAGGAGGAGGCGGCGTAGATGAACGATTCTCCATTTCTGAAAATTCCTGATAATTTTTCATACGCTTTCTCCACCTTTTCTTTGTGGGAAACTGTTTGATAAGTTAGCCTTTGTCTGTGACTGCTTCTTGCTGGAGGCGGAGGTGGAGGCGGGGGAGGAGTAGGAGGTGCAAGAGACGGTGGTGACAATACTGGCTATGGTGAAGTGGAACGAAGTACAAAAGTTTTCCATAAAGATTCTTGCTTGAGATCTGGATAAGAGCTACTGCTCCTCTTTAACATTTTTTTTTGATAAGCTGAAGATGTTATTGATTGGGAAATTAACAGTCAAGGACAAAGAAGCCCCGGAATGAAGGGCACAAAATTGACAACAATCAAAACAAGACATTAAATCCCCAAAAATAGAGTGCTAATTCGAGGACACTAATTGAACCGAACAATAATAAAAAGATGTTAACTGCCGTCTAGCTGCAAAAGAAGCACAGCTGTTGACAGGGTTGAGCCAACAGGGAGACGAATCAGAAGCTCCTCGCCAAAAAGAATGTTCTATGAGCTGAAACCACCTAGCATCTGAGATAACAGATACTCAAACCACTTAGCATCTGAGACAACATTTACTTTATGTCCTTAACTAACATCCAAGGGGGAAGAAAAACAACTTACGCCACCTTAAATGTAATTAAATAAATATAAATAATAAATTTAGTTGTCAAAACCAAATTACAACAGCTAAACTCAAATTAAAGTAATAATCACAAGCCTAACACAAATAAAATTATAGGATTCAATCTTATCTGTGATTCGCTCTAGATCTCATATTTATACGAATTAAATTAAAATTTAATAGTTTATAGTTATACGCATGATTAACGTTTTCAGAATCTAAATATCTAAGTTAATTGTTTAAACATTAGTTGAAGTTGTTATTTGTCTATTTTATTTATTTTTATTTGGGTCAAATTACGAGATTGATTAAAGATTAAATTCCTAGTCAAGTATAGCCTGACATGGGCACAAAATTTAGACCAATTTAGGGTGTGAAATTCCATATAAAATCTTGAAAAATCATTCCACTAAATCAATTTAAATTTAAATTATAACAAAAAGGCAAATTAGTGAGTGAGAGGGTGCCAAATGGTAATCAAATTGGCATCTAATATCTATGCTACTTTTGCATTTAAAGTATATATTGACTGCTTTCGTCGCATTCCAAGTTGCATGTGTACAAAATTTTGGAAATATTGATACATTTAAATTACAATTTCGTAAACCTATTACAAGTATACCCAGAGAGACATATTATATTATTTTTTTAATATAAATTAAATTTTCATTAATAATATAAAAAATGCTTGTCAAGAAGAAATGAAATCTTAAAATTTTAAAGTAATACAAAATTAATGAAATTATTAAAATATTTTTTTATTAAAATAATAGATAATAGTAATATGTTGCATATATTGTGACTTTCAATAAAATTTTTTTAACCATTCTAAAAAAATAAAAGTTCTCTTTTTTTATTCACTTATCATGAAATATAATCCACTTTTTAAGCTTTAATTAATAGTTAAAAAATCTATTATTAATATTTAATTTAGCATTTTCAAATGTATAATATAATTTTAATTTTTTTAAATTGGTATACCGGTGATATACCTGGTATACTACCTAGTATACCAACGGTGTACCATGTATATCGGTGGTATACCATAATCCAGAATGCCATTTTTAATTCTGGATTTTGGTATACCACCGGTATACCTGGTATACCGATGGTATACCAAAATCCAGACTGGCAATCTCAATTCTAGATTTTGGTATACCGATGGTATACCAGGTATACCATCGGTATACCAAAATCCAGAATTGAAAATGCTATTCTGAATTTTGGTATACCAAAATAAAAAATAAAATTTAATTTTGATTATCATTCAAAAAAAGTAAAAACAACAAATAAACATTCAGTTGTTTGTGTTGCAGGCCAAGAGCACTATAATTAGTACATGATTCAGTAGTAGCTTGAGACCACAAGATCCTACACAAATTTAAACTTATTAACTAATTAATTATTAACTATAGAGGCATAGTTATAATTAAAAAATGTTAATTAGAGCGGTGACGGATGTAATTCTGTCAAATTGAAATGTGTAATGAGTGTAAGGTTTAAGTGTTTTTTTTTAACCGAATTTGGGATGTAAATTATTTATTATGATTTTTATTTTCACAGTATATATGCCACCGGTATATCAAAATCCATAATACAATTTCAAAGTAGAAAAATGGGTCAATGGCACCAGCAAGTCAGCTAGTCTCCTCTATCAATTGTAGCATTCAATTTTACCAAGTCAGACCATGGCTCTTGTTCTCTCTAGCAATTCTGAGCTCCCTCAATATACCTATAGAACATCATATAGACAGAATTCTGTAATAAAAAGAATAATTTCTAACATTAATTTATAATATAACATTAATTTATAATAAAATTGTTTGACAAGAAAATAAATTATTTTATTTTATAATATATTATGAAAACACTATATCAAAATCAAATTGCAAACATGAGGAAGCCTTATTCCTCCTCCTCTCTCTATAAATATCCTCACGACCCTGAAACAGTATGGTTGCTGTGACCCCTTCCTGAATCTAGAGTAAGCCAATCAGTTGATGCAGTACGTTGATGTTTATGTCTCTTTTTTGGCACACTCGACTGCCCCAACTTTAGAGATTGAACTCTTGTGTCTGTTGCTGTGTGTTGAGGCTGGATGTCCCGTCAATGAAAATGTGTTTCTCAGCTTAGTACTTTGAATTGGAGTTGCAGAATGATAGGAGTTTATCAATGAAAATCAACCAGACATTCGAGACACTCGCTTGGATTTCTTTTCAGCTTCTTCTTGCTCGAGGTCTTTGGGTTATGGCCATTGAAAGGAAAAATAATCAATTGCCTCTCAAAGCAGGGCATGAGACAATTATATCCGTTCTTTCAGTAAAAAAAAGCAAAAGTGCACATCAAGGGTAATCTCATTTTCCATAACCCAATCGCAAAGGTTGACTCAACCCAAAATGCATAGATTGTCATGCATGAATGAGACATTTTCCCAGCAAATACTTTGAACATTCTAGAAAAGTTTAATTCATGAAAAGAATAAGATTAGATATGGATTAGCTTAAGAATTATTAAAGAATTAAAAAGGCAAAAAAAAAAAAGAAAAAAAAGCATTCGATGTATCAATTTAAGATAGAGAATCATGTAAAATGGACAGCAATAATGATTATCCAATCTAGAATATGAAGCATGAATCCAGTTGGAAGCATCAAAACTTTCATAGAGTCCCAGTGTTAGAGTTTCTGCTAGACAATGAAGGAGTTTTAAATGATTAAACATGACATCAGTTATCAAAAAGGAATGCTTACTAAAGTAGTAAGTGGGACCTGAATAAATTCAACTCATGCAAGACACCCGAGTACATATGACCTCTTAGCTAATAAACATAACTGATAGGACAATTTATCTGCACAACGTAGAACTAAAAATCACTAATTTATCTGCACAACGTACAACTAAAAATCACTCATTCCCTAGCATTACTTGAAGAGCAACAAAGCAAAATGAATTTCTAGAACAAACCCATTATGAAAAACAAGTCATGCTACCTTCAGTCTTTTGTAGTTGGTTGTTGTAATCTCTTTAGTTGAAAATCACAATTACAGCTGCTAGCCTAGATAAGTATATGCAGCCATTAACCAGCCAGGAAGCCAACAACTAAAAGACAGAACAATGTATCTCCAATAGCTCTGTTCCATATGAGAACAAACAATAACCACACTACCTGCTGAGCTTGATCCTTATCTTAACCACATAATAAATACTAATGGTCTTTAGTGGAATTAAGACTAATGCAAAATAAAACAGAACAATGCCATATGAAATTGTATAGCAAAGCATTAAGAAGAAAGCTCATACCTCCTTTTTCACTTTCCTTTCATTCTGCAATGAAAACATCTTCTAAGAAAAGAAGGATGCAACTAAAAAAAATGACTTTAATTAGAAAGTAAAAGAAAAAGATATATAAACCTCAAAACAGTAAGTAAAATAAAAAATTATATAAACCTCAAATCAGTAGACTACAAAAAACAAAAAGAAAATTATAAAGGGAAAAAAAGATTACATTGTATTGAGCATGACGGTGAAGAATATTGTAAAGTTCAAGAAGCTTGCAAAAAATTACAAGATTTTCATCAGCTGCAATTGCCTCTTGTACAGACAAATGCACACAACAATTCTAATGACACATCGCCTCTATTTCCCAGTTATTAAATTCCTGTGCCAATCAAATTGAATTAAAATAAAACACAAGGACCTAGCTTAAATTGAGACCAAATTCATCTAATTTTAGATATAATTGAAGAATTAAAATCATGATGTGGATAAGCAATAAGAAGAAGTAGAAGATTTATCAAACTGTTAGAGTTTTGCCGGAAGATCTACTAGAATAACCTTTTTTTCCCTTCCTCTTGTTCCTAATTGGCCGAAAACCGAGCTATAAGGCATCAGCATCTCCCTCTCCGGTATATTTGTCATCGGCGGTTGGAGAAGAACGAAGGGCACCAGAAGAATCGACTCAATGCTGGGAGTCCTCCTGTGGCGGTCATGATGTCCATTGTCGCCGCCAGTCACCGAAACGAGAAAGAACATCTTCAACAACGAGAGGGAGAAGCTAATGAAAGAGAAAGGGGAACGTTTAACAAAAAGGGGTATTTTTAAAAACAAAAAATTAAAAAAAGATAATTTTAAACATTTATAAGAGATGGCTGTATTTTTAGAAAGTAGGGTTAAAAAATGGGTAATTTATGTAATTTCCTCTTTTTTTAATTGTAAACTAAAATAGTTGTGTTAAGTTGTTATAAATTTTTAATTAAAAAAAAATAATTTCGATACTATAATTTCAACGAAGAAACATATGCTTTGATGTCCCTACTTTTCTAACTTTTTACATAACATCTAATTTCATAAAACTCCCAAAGCTCTATTATTATGCGATTAATTTGTACCTTGCATGCTCATAAATTTGTCTCTTTAATTATTTCGTTTCCCCACTTCTACTTTTATCTTTTAGAAAAATAAAATTCGATTATATAAGCTATCATACATCCCACTGTTTTATAATATAATTTTGGCCAGATGTGCAAAAAATGCTTTTAACGTTTACAAAAAATAAAAATTTTACTTTTAATATTGAGTTACGTGTAATATTATTTCTAAAGTTATCGAAATGGTAAAATTTTACTTCTAAAATAACGGAACTATATTTCATCAAAATAATATAATATATCTACATCAGCAGTCAAAAGTTAAAATACAGTCAAAATAATGGTTTTATTATGAGCAAAATTATTTTTTTTAATAAATATTAAAAATATTTTTATACATTAACCCTATATTTTAATTTATAAACCATTCTATCGAAGCTCAGAGAGTATATATGATTCTGTCCAATCAGTGTGATTAACAATTTGCGTGGATATCCTTTATACTAAATCATAATATCAAGGTACAAGAATCATCTGCTTATCCGAATAAATTGAGAAACACGTTGGCTTTCTTTATTTTTATTTTTTAAATTATGCTGGCTGAATTTTAGGATATGTTAATAAGTTAATACAAAGAGCAGTATTACCTATCCTGTCAAATTTTATTTATTTATTTTTTTAAAAGACAATGATATGATTTTAAAATATGGGTATATAATTATCTTTACATTATTTTATATGTTGTCTTTTATATGTCACTTTTGAATAAAATTCAAATTTTATTTATTTATCATTTTTAGACTTCACATATAATTTAATTTTCTTTCTTAATAAAATTTAATTTAGTTAGAACAAATTAGATTTGATAATTTAGTCAAAATCATGCAATTTAATATTAAATTTAAGTCTAATTAATATTTTATAATTTTTGTGAAAATAATAAAAGTAACAGATAAAAAAAAATTAATGACAGATAAAAAAAATAGAGAGAGTTTATTTCCTCCGTTTTTTATCTGTCATTTTTATTATTTTTATTAGAATTAAGAAATAATAAATAGACTTAAATTTAATATTAAATTACGTAATTAAGATCAAATTATCACATATAATTGATTCTATTTTTATCGAAAAAAAATAAATTAAATTATATTTAAAATTTAAAATTAACAGATATATAAAATTTGTATTTTATTTTAAAATGACACATAAAAAATAAAATAGTAATACGAAATATTCTTAATAGAATATGCATGCAATAAATGCTAATTCCAATTTACAGGTAAAGTTTTGAATCTGAGGAAACAATTACTTTCCTTATATTTTAAATTTTTTTTTATAAATTTTAAATTTATTGTTTAACTTTTGATTATTTGTTCTTATTAATATTAATTTCGACTAAATTTATTCATTTTAATATTGATTTCAATTAAATTTGTATCTTTTAATTTAACATTTTAGTTTCGCCCTGATTATGAAGTGTGATTGATGTATATTATGTATGTATATGTTGATTTCAGTTTCTTTAATGATTACTACTACAAATTATTGTTTATATATAAAAAAAATAACTACAAATTATTGAGTGGTTGATAATACAATGTCGTCAGTTATAAATTTGCTCTAATCAGGGAATATATATATATATATATATATATATATATATATATATATATATATATATATATATATATATATAATTGCTTTTCATGTCATTAATGGACCCATTATATTAATATCTTTATTCTCCGCCAATCAGCCTATGATCTTATCAAATATTTTCTTGAACTCTAAAGCAGATGCATAAAGCCAACACGTCTGTTCATCCAGCTATCAGATTTTCAGCCACCTCTGCCTCCGACCTTCCCTAGATATATACTATTATCATATTTCACTTGTACTAATTTATAACCCAACTATATTATGTATACAAATCCTCTAAACTCGAATAAGACCTGAACTTCTATTTGAACGTTATTCAATCATAACAGACAGAAATTACTCCATCAATAACGAGCTATCAGATTTTCAGCCATCTCAGCCTCCTACCTTCCCTAGATACATTCTGATATCATATTTCACTTATCCTAATTTATAACCCAACTATATTATGTATACAAATCCTCTAAACTTGAATAAGATCTGAACTTCTGTTTGAACGTTATTCAATTATAATAAACAGAAATTACTTCATTAATAACCATAAATTATATAATTTTTCTCATTTAATACAATATGATTAGTCTAAGAATTCTCATTTCTACCTGTTAAACTCTCTAAATTTATATTTCTTTTATTAAAGTTTTCCCTGGAAATATCGGTCACTCATCAATGATAAACAATTAAGTTGTGATTATTTTTAGCATAAAGGTGATGGAATAGATACAAGGATTTATATGTATATAGCTTAAATAAGAAAAAAATTTTTAGAAGTTAGAACTTACACATTTCATCTACCTTTGTGGAGACCACAACACATGAGCTTAATTTCCTATAAATTGGGAGCTTGTTCATTCATATTTGGTCAAAAACTAATAAGCTAGCAGCCTTAGAACATAGAAACATGGCAACAATGAAGTGCTCAATTCCAAGCTATATAGTGTTATTATCAATGCTGATTCTCTGTTTCTCTACCCACATAACCTTAATCTCAGCTACAAGATTATTATTAAGCAGTGATTCAAATACCCAGTACGTAAAAACATCTTGTAGCAGCACAATCTATCCAAAACTATGCTATAATTCCCTCTCAAGCTATGCAGCCAAAATTCAAAGCAATCCCAAAATCCTAGCCCATGTTGCTCTCAACTTGACCCTAACAGCCACCAAATCAGCTTCAGAGTTGATAAAAAATCTATCTAAACTCCCTGGTTTGGAACGTAAAGAAGCTGCAGCCATGGCTGATTGTGCAGAGGTGCTTGACCAGGCAGTGGATGAGCTTGAAAACTCAATTGGAGAAATGGGTCGGGCTAGAGGATCGAACTCCGATCCTGCAATAAATGATATACAAACATGGGTCAGTGCAGCCTTAACTGATGATACTACCTGTAGAGATGGATTTTCAAGCAAAGATATGGATGATGAAGTGAAAAATATTGTCGTCGGAAACATGACACAGGTTGCTCATTTGACAAGCATATCCTTGGCTTTCATAAATAAATTTGCCACATCAAAACAAGGAAAATTATTCCTTAATCCTTAGATTATACAACTAATTAATCAATATCATTGCTTGAATAAATCATGGGTTCATGTACTTTCCCATTTTGGATGTGATGGTAAGTTCATGTTATATTATAAAGTGTGTGAATTAAGTTCAATAATCTTTGTTTATGCCTGTTCAAGTGATATTGTTTGAAACTTTGAATTTGTTGCATATGTACATGTATCAGAGAAATTAAAATGTACTGTATAAGATGCTTCTTTTTTTTTTTTAAATAAATAATAAATTGCCTCAGAAAAAGAAAAAGGTTCTTTTCCTCATTGGCACTTTATTTCTTTTTGAAATTGGTGGTTATGATTTGATTGGAACTTCTTTTCCCAGCAGGGATTAATGAAGTGGATCAGCATTTTGTAAAATTGATGAATATTTCGCTGCAAAAAGTTTGGCGAAGAAATTGTGAATGGGATTAAGCTTTTGGTATTTGTATTTTTATAGATAAAAGTTTACAATTTTCATAGCGCCATATCAACAGCCTATGAAGACAGAAAAAAAAAAAGAACAAAAGTAACATTAACAGAGACGCAGTTGATTTACTACTTCAGTTTATTTAATTTGAATGGGATTGAAATTGAAAGAATAGCAGCTAGCCACCGGTAGGCACAATGTCTTTTGAATTGGCTTAATGGTTAATTTGCAAAATCAACCTTGCTTTGTACTTGCCATTTTAAGCTTATCACTTTGCACGGTTGACAGTATTGATTTTTGGATAATCGATTTTCCACATTTAAAATGTAAACTTTTTCACCGGTTGTCAATGAAGTTAGGTCAACCATGTAGATAGTCAAAATTTGCTTCAAGTTTTGCACATACTGGTGGCTTCTTACTCCATTTTTTTCTTCTTCAAATTAAACCTTTTAGCATCCGAATTAGGTGCATACTATCATGAAAAACCTTGAGATCAGGACAAGTGATTTAGATAAGAGCATGCTTGAATGATATTAAAAAAAAAGAATTTTAGACTTTATGGTAACACCCACACTTATCTATGCAATTCATTTGAACATTTAAATTTTAATAACGATTTATTGAATACCTACATTTGTCAATTTTATAAATAATAAATATGTATTTACACTACTTTTAAAAAATCAGAATAGTTGCACTAATATAATATTTGAATCATTTTGATAAATATGGCTTATATGCACAATCAAACTGGCAAAAAATTAAAATGTAATGGATTGATTTTCTTATTAATTTTGATATTTTTTTTGTTAATTTTTAATATTGTGTGATACAAATTATCATAATTAAGTGTCACGAACTTTAATTTTTCAAATTTAATGTGAATTTATTTTTATTATTTATAAAATTGATAAATACAAGTACTAAATAAATTACTATTAAAATTTAAATGTTAAAATAAAATATTGATTATAATTCAAGTGCTCGTATATACATGTGTCAAGTATAAATTTTTAGTATTGTAAACTTTTGATTGGAAAAAATCAATAGTTATGCCAGGTTAAAAGCCTAAAAGGCTGGGGATTTCGGCTTTTGAAAGAAGAGGGAGATCTTTTTCTAATGTTTCGCTTTTTGAAAATAATTTCACATGTTAGATTTTCATTTGTTATTTTTTCCAGCTCACGATTGATATTAACTGGTTACTTGATCTTCGACTAGCATGCAACAAGTGTTTAAAAGCCTCTAATTTTACAATTTAAGGTGCCAAATTAATTTTCATTTTTAGTATCGCTAAATTAAAATTGTAAAAAGTACAAAAACCGATTTATAAAAATATGCAAATTGAAATGTTAATTTATATATTAGGCCTTAAAACAATCTTGTTTCTTCAGTCTTCGAATTTGATATAAGTCCAGCCTGCTTTTCTTTAAAATAGACTCGAAAATCATGAAAAATTTATAAGCCCAATTGGACCCACCAAAGCCCAATATTGAATGTCCTGCAATATAACGTAATTTAAACTAGGTTTGTTGAAAAATAGGACAAGACATTCAACCCATATAGTTTCAGCTATTCAATCCATTGAACCTAATACATATAACCAATGTTTTCATAAGCGGCTCAGAGATCGACTCAATCTACCAACTGAATCAAAAATTATTTAATTAGATTGAATTAACTTAAAATTTTTACTTTTTATTAAATATAATTATTTATGAAAAAATAAAAATATAATATATCAAAATACATTGAAAATTTTATTAATTAATAAATATCAATGTAAAAATATTAAGACCAACAAAATTAGTTGTGTTTTTAAAATTATTTGTATGCTACTTATATCACTACAAAAAAAATGCAGAATAACGATAAAAATTTGCGACAACAATAAAATTCGTTGCTAAATGCACAATATAACGACAACATTGCGATAAAAAATGACTTTCGTCGCAAATCTTGAAAGATTTAGTGGAAAAAAAATATTACGACAAATTAGCGACAACAAATATTTATTGTTGCTAATATCAGGCGCCAACAATTTGACGCAAACAATTGCGACAACAAAAACAGATTTGGCGACAATATTGTTTAGCTACTTAGCGACAACAAAGTTGTAGCTAATTGGTGACAACAATACTGTCGCTAATTTAACAAAACATACTATTCCGTACATATGACTCTATTGACGATAACATGATTGTAGCTAATTAGCAACAAAATTGTTGTAGCTAATTGTCAACAATAATGTTGTCTTTAATTTAGCAAAATACTATTATGGTCATAAACCTATATTGGCGACAACATTGTTGTAGCTAATTTGACGACAACAACGTTATAGCTAATTTAGCAAAAAACAATTATGTTCATATACATATATTGCTAATTTAGGAAAATACTATTATGTTCATAAACCTATATTGACGACAACATTGTTGTAGCTAATTTGGCGACAACAACGTTATAGCTAATTTAGCAAAAAATAATTATGTTCATATACATATATTGGCGATAACATTATTGTAGCTAATTGACGACAACATGCTTGTAGCTAATTTGGCGACAACAATGTTGTCACTAATT
Source organism: Excoecaria agallocha (assembly GCA_037975025.1). NCBI lineage: Eukaryota > Viridiplantae > Streptophyta > Magnoliopsida > Malpighiales > Euphorbiaceae > Excoecaria > Excoecaria agallocha. Next base: position 16,994,221 of record CM075816.1, on the reverse strand, counting down.
TAGCAAAATACAATTATGTTCATATATCAATATTGACGACAACAATATTGTAGCTAATTTAGCAAAATACAATTATATTCTATACCAACATTGTTGTAGCTAATTGGCGACAACATTGTTGTAGCTAATAATTAAGGAAATATATTATTTCATATTTTACTTTTAACTATTTTTATATAATTTTGATTTTTAATTTTTAAATTTTATTTACATTTAATTAAACCATTTATTTTAATAAATTTAACTAACTAAATTAAACTAATTATTATATTTATTTTCAATAATATCAATCGTGATCAATTATTTTAAGTTATATAATAAAATAATTAAATTAAAAAAAATTAGATCTATTGACGACAACATTATTATCGCAAATTAGCTACAACGTAATTTAGAACAATAATGTTGTCGCTAATTAAGGAAATATACTATTCCATTCATGTAGAGCTATTGGCGACAATATTATTGTAGCTAATCAGCGACAACGACGTTGTAGCTAATTTGCGACAATAATATTATTGCTAATTAAGGAAATATACTATACCATTCATATAGATTTATTGGCGACAACATTGTTGTAGCTAATTTACGACAACAATGTTGTCGCTAATTAAGGAAATATATTATTTCATATTTTACTTTAAATTATTTTTATATAATTTTGATTTTTAAATTTTAAATTTTATTTACATTTAATTAAACCATTTATTTTAATAAATTTAACTAACTAAATTAAACTAATTATTATATTTATTTTTAATAATATCAATTATGATCAATTATTTTAAGTTATATAATAAAATAATTAAATTAAAAAAAAATAATTAAATCTACTGGCGACAACAATATTGTTACTAATTAAGGAAATATACTGTTTTATTTATGTAGAGTTATTGGCGATAACATTATTGTAGCTAATCAGCGACAAGATTGATATTAGTCTGCAAGATTTTCTTGATTTTAAACTATAAAGATATAAAGAAAAGGTTAGGTTTGCCGATTCTTTTCTTTTTCTACCAATAATTGTAACGATTACACTTTATATATAACAATTATGCATGTCCACCAAAAAATAATATTGTCTACAGCTGGATCATGATAAATAATTATAGACTATACCTTGAAATTATAATTGGTCATATCTATATTCACTTCTACTTAAAACATATGATTACTTACATATTCAAATACTTTAAATATTGCTAGATGTAGTAATTTCACCAACTAAGTTGTGGAAAAAATCGTTTTTAAAATAATTAGAACGTATTTAGAATCTTGTTTTTAATTACTATATTCACTAACCTACGGGATAAACGCTCGTTTTCAATAAATATCGTTTTGCTACCATACTTGTCATGATCTTGGTGGTTAGGTTACAGTTTTGTTTGTGTTCTTTTGACCATCACTGCCTTTTCTCAAATTTCGTTCCATTTTCTGTTATCGATATCAATTTGCTTTCTGAAACTACACTTTTTTTTAAATGGGACAATTATTTTTGTAACTTTAATCCAAACATTCATTTTGAAAAAAAGAATTTATAGAATATGCAAGTTACTATGCTTGGCATAAAGCAGGTTACACATGAGAACATTTGTAGTGTGCACTTTATTTAATGAATTTCCATTTATCTCCATTTAATATTGATCAATTTTACTGATTTTCATCTTCGATTAGTATCTTGCATCAGAGGCTGGTCAGGCTACTTCAATTTTCAATGAGATTCAAAGCACTCTTTCAACTCATCAGGGAGAAATTGCTCTTTTTGCTAGGGAACTGCGTCAGCTACTGTCCTCAATGTGATTGCTGCCTTTCCTATTTGTATATTTAATTGGTTTTAAGCTTGTCGGTTAAAAATTAAGTATTTTCAGTATATAATTCTTGACGTCGTTATGCATTTTTGTTTTTGAACAAATTTGCCTAGGAAAATTTTCTGTAACAAGCTTTATATGTATTATAGGTTATCAAATTGGCAGTTTCTTTACTGTCATTAATATGTTCATTCTTTACTGTCATTGAAAGTTCAACATCAAAACCTTTTTAACTTCAATTACACAGAAAAGGAATTTAAAAAAAATCTACAAAACAAAATATGTCCCATGCTTACTTGGTGATCCAGTATTTTGGTTTAGAAATATGTATTTTTCTCTTTACACTTCATATATAAAATATCAGTAACCCTTCATGCTTCATAAATACATGAGGGATTCAGTCCCCTCGACAGCTTCTATTTCATGTACACAATATTTCAAGATCAAATTGCTCCATATTGAGTAGAAATTCTCTCATAATGGTGTTTGCTATGAAATTAGTTCCAAAGCATGCTTTATTCTTCATTCTTCATGTTTGGAATGGTTTGATCAAGATTATCAAAATCTTTATAATATTAAGAAATTATCTGACACATAATTTTTGAAGAGGAACCAACATACTTCTAAGATAAGTTTGAATATTAATATACATTAAGCGTTAGGTCATCTTGCCATGATCTTATATTCCATTCAGTTAATTAATCAAATTAACCTATGCATGCTTTAAGTAACCTAGAAATATAAATTGTTATAAAGTAGATATAGGATTGCTAATTTTGCATGAGAACGGCTGTAATATTTTTTTCTTTTCATGCATGAGAACGGCTGTAATTGCTAAGTACTCAAGTATAGGGCCACAAAGTATGGTATAATATTAATAGAAAATTAAGAGTGGGAGCCAAAAATAATTTTTCTAGTTTTATACAGATTTTTTACATGGAAAATGTTATTGATTTCGTTTGTTTTAATGGATTATTAACATTAGCCTTTGTTTTTTTATTAATTGTTGATGTGTATATTGAAGTGTGATTATCATCCTAATTATTTTTTCTCTATAGATGTGATTAGGCTATAGATGTTATTTTTAGGGCAATCGGGAGTTAGTGGACTATACCATGGACAGCAAAGACCATAATTTAGGCAAGCTTTCTTTTCTTGGTTATGATATGATGGTTGATCTAGGAAATAGAAACTAGATAACAAACTTGCATTGTTGTTAATTAGTTATAAGAATTATTGGTGTAGTGCACATGTATGATCGTTTTTTTTTAACTGAATGTGAAAATTCTTTTTCTTTTCGCTTTGGAAATGGTGGAGAAGTGTGGAAGGTGCTAAACTGTGGGCAGATGGCTTGTACTTGCAATATTTGTCCACTATGCGGATTGAGTTTTAAGTTGAGATTTGTGCTGAGCATGAACAACAGATGGATCGGCGGGTCAGACCAATCCAGCAATAGATGGAGATGCAATAACCTTTTTTCAGCAATAGATTTAGGATCAAATGTATCTATTTACATTATAGTTATAAGTATATAGTATGATATTTTGGATGACATTTGTTATTGTTATATATGAATGTTTATTTTAGATATACAATTAACGATGATATCCATTTGTAAATAACAATCTTTTCATTAATATATATATTTTTGTATTAAATATTAAGTAGTCTATAAATATAAATATGTCAACTATGGCTATTCATTTAAATGATGAAATTTTCATATTAATTTAAAAATAAAAAAATAATATTAATTTAGCGAGGGATTATCATGTTTGTATAGTAGCTATTTAGCGCGAACAATATAGTAGCAATGTTGCGACGAAAATTCTGTTCGCAAAATTTTGCGTGAATAATGTCGTAGCAATATTATGACGAAAATACTGTCGTCGCAACATTTTGCGTGAACAATATCATAGCAATGTTGCGACGAGAATATTGTTGTCGTAAAATTTAACATGAACAATGTCGTAGCAATATTGCGACGAAAATATTATCGTCGCAAAATTTTACGTGAACATTGTTGTAGTAAATGGCGACAAATGTTTAGCGACAATGTTATGTTGTCGCTAAATTTTGGCGACAACTTCTTGTTGTAGCTAAATTCTGCTACTACTTTTATTTCAAAATAAAAGTCGTCGCTAAACTGATTTAGCGACGAAATAATATCAGTTAGAGTCGTCGCTAATTTGCATTTTTTTTAGTAGTGTATATCAATTGCAACATGGTGATGCTTAATTAGTCAACATTAATTGTTCTTGGATGGTGCCTATCAATGTCTAATTGCAACTCCATTAACATGCAATTTAAGCAATCAAAGCTTAATCCACTTTCTTACCAGCTTTTTTATCCTTAGAAACTAATTATATGTTCAAGGATTTCTATCGTTTCAAAATTTTCAATCATAATTATCAGTTTATTAGTTGTAATTACTATGAAAAGATTTTTTCGATCTATATGTAATAAAATCTTATATATACAAAATAATAATTAAAAAAATTATGTACTGTTAGAATCAAACATAAAAATTTTTTATGGTGATTTAATTCTGTATTCAAATATATATTATAGACACTGTTTTTTTATATTTTACATATATATAATAATTTGTTATGGACTTAGTTAAAAGAACACATTATACGATCTTTAAATTTTATGTTCTTAATTATATCACTGTATTTTTTGAAAATTTAGGGATTGATTTCTTAAAATGCAAATTTTTTTGGTTGAACCGAAATCCAGTCGAGCAATTTCTTCATTTGTAATTGGCATATATAAAATGATAGTTGCAACCAACCCAATATAAAAAAGTTTAATTCATAATCCGGCTAATTTGGATTAGATTCAATTTATTTACAATTTTAGATAAGTTGAATGAAAAATTAATTGTAAACCATCTAACTCATATTTGAATACCCCCTAATTTAAGCTAATAATTCAATATCATGGTTCATTAAATATGTTTTTTCTAAATAACTATTTGAAATTCGAAATTCGAAATTTATTTGTTTTGATTTATTGGAATTTACCTATTAATTCAAAAATAAAATAAAATACTGAATATTTAAACTTATAACATATATTTAATGAACCGTTACAATTTAATTTCTGAAGAGCAATTAATTTATTAAATAATTAATTAGAACCAATTGCAATCCATGTACAGCTCACCAAGATAAATTTGAACCGACACTTTTTAGATGACAAGTCACGCGGTTAAGTCATTGTCCGACTTACGGTCAACTCACGGCGTGGGAAATCTTTTGCAACGTTGATAATGTGATTGATCTCCAATCAAAGAAAATTAAAGCAGACAGAACTAGAAATCTCATAAAGACAGAAAAAGGAAAAAAACAAACTGAAAATACAAGTAACGATAACAGAGAAGTAGTTGATTTACTACTACAGTTTATTTGATTTGAAGTAGGCCTCTACTTAAGGCCATTATTCAGAACATTAACGGAGAAGTAGCTGATTTAGCAGTTGAGGAGTTTGGTTAGGCTTTAAGAAAGGGATAAAGTTCATATCTGACAGTACAGCATCCACCAAGGACTCTTGCACCTGCTTTGGCTTCTTGCTTTGGGAGTTCATTAATGGCAATGTCAATACACTTCTTGCAATTCGTGCTTGAAAGATCCCTTGTACACTGTGCCATTCCATACAGCTTTTTAAACCTGTCCAGATTTAGCTCCCCACTTGCATAATATTTCTTATTAGCATAAGCTTTGACGGATAACCCAGTTAGCAACTCCTTAACCCTCCTATTAAACATGAATGGATTCTCCACGTTATGCACATTATACAAGGACAGAGACTAAGTAGCTGTTGACCAGCATCAACCACACATTTTTTACAGTCTGATTTTTTGACATCTCCTCGGCAAAGTGCTAAGCCATTGATATGGTCTCTGCCGGGCCCAGTTGATGACCCGAGTCCAAATCCTGTAGGAGGTGTTTTTGTGGCTAACTGGTTCAGCAACTGATTCACGTTTCTGGTTTAGGGGGAGTGAGCAGGGTAGTTTTCATTGCTAAAACAGAAATGGTAGAGTGGGTTAGCACCCACAACACAGAGTATAACTAAGTATAATGGGATTGATAGTTTTGAGGAATACATTTTTGGGAATCAAGTTTAAGGGTTTATGTTGGATTAGGGGTTTGTGCATGTCCTTGCAAATTACCATTCCCTTTATATAGAGAGAGAAAGGTTTAGTATCTGGTAACAGTTTTAGTACACTGAATGGAGTAGGCTATCAGAATCCAGTGAAACAAGCGAAGAGTTTAAAAGCTGTGGTAGTATTTGATAATGGAGAACTCAATTCCGACAGCGGAAAACTTAGAACTCGATTCTGACAGCGCAAAACTTAGACTAAGTAAATTTAATATAAATATAGTAGTAGGTAGAAGCTAAAGCATATATGTAAAGATATTGAAAAAGAATGGGATGGATTTTGTAGACTTTTTCATGAGAAGTGAAGTTTGCATCCTGTTTGGGACATACTTTAATCTGTTTCATTTTTTTTGTCAAAGTAAAACATGAAATTGTATTAGTTCTTTAAATTTTCCCCTGTTTAACAGATTGGAATTCAAAAAATAGCGAAGCGTTCACACAAACTCTTCATTAATTAATAGAATAGCAGCTAGCTACCATGGCATAATGCCTTCTGAATTGGTTTATCGGTTAATTCGCAAAACCAACCTCGCTTTGCACTTGCCATTTTAAACTCGTCAGCTCAAACTTGGAAAATCCTCCTAATTGTTCAAAATTAAATTAAAATTTGCAATGGATAATAAAGTTAGACTTAATAGTTCTGCGTTCACAATTGTTTTAAAATGAATTAAGCCATTTTAAAATTAATTTTAGCACGATTTAAATTTTTTTTTATTTCTTTTAATTAATCCATGTGCAATTATTTCTTTAAAATAGACAAACAAAATCTATGCTGAGTTCAGAAATTCAGAGCTTTTGGTCATGGGATTATGATTTATGTGCAAATTCACTGCTTAATTGTGGTCAGGGAAAATAGAAGATGAAGATGCTTAAATTGGCATTCCTTGATGGGCTGATGTGGGCTCTTTTGAACTTCAAGTTTGGATTAGGCAATTTTTAAACTAGGCCCACCTACTCCCTCATTTTTGAGGATATAAATTCTGAGCTATGTGGCTGCTTTGAAGCCATTGTTATTCAAGGCCCTAAATTATCAATAACTTCCATTTTCTTTCATTTTTTGCTTCTTTCTTTGACATTTTTATCCCTAAAAAATTTCTAAATTTCAGATTTGCCAATTTCTCACAATTTCTTTTTTTTCTTTATGCTTCTATGGAAACATGCTTTCATAATCATTCTTATATAGTCTCATTCTAAGCAAACTAAGAGTAGCATAATTCTCCAATAATAAGGCCAACAAGTTAAATCAAATTATTGCCATTCAGAAAAAATTTAAAAATAAATGAAAGTTCTGGTGGTGGCAATATGGTTATTTGTATAACATGCAGGGGTAAATAATGAATATTCACCAATTTTCCCCTATCCCTTGGCCTAAAAAATTAGAACTTGGCCAACCAAAAAATAATGAGAAAAGAACAAGGCATGCTCTGAGGTACATAACTAGCGAAACAGAAGGCTGAGCCAGGAAATTGTTTCGTTATCCCCAAATAACATCCATCAACAACTGAACTCTGAACGAGGCAAAGACTCAAACTTTGATATTAAACTAAGAAAATGGCGGCAGAGACAGTAAGATTGACGGGTTCTGGTTCATCCGCTTTCTGCAGCTTCAATGGGTCTACTAAAAGAGCTAACTCTTCCTCTGGTCCAACTCGGTTTCTGGGTCTTCCTCCTCGAGCTTCAGTTTTCCCTTCTATCTCTTCTTCGCTTTCCCATTTCTTGGGAAGCGGCCGAATTGGCTTACTGTCTTCCAAGGTCTCTAATGCACGTCCACAACATCAGAGAAGGAGAAACTTCTCCGTCTTTGCCATGGCCGCTGAAGGTTTCTCTTTCATTATCTCTCTCAGTTTTGTTTATTTGCTGAATTTCTTTGTGTTTAATGTTATTTTTGGTTTAGCCTTTTGTTTAGGTTGTTGTATTTGGGCTAACTCTTGAGTTTTTGAAGGACTCATCTGAAATACTCTTATCTAATGCTCTGTTTAATCCCACTTATATTGATTATTTTTCATTTCTTCATGTAGCGAAATCGTGTATTGGATTTGATTTCTTTATTTTTTTGCGTACGTTTTGTAACACACAGATGGTATTTTAAAGTTCAGATTTTTTTTTTCCTTTTTTAGCTGATGTAGTTGAGCAATCATAGGAGTGCTAGTATGTTATTACTCTGCTTACGATACAACTTTGTGTTGTGAGGTACGATGTTTGCCTATAATTCTTAATATACTTTAGATTTTCCCTGCTCTCGGCTCTGTTTTACTTGATGTTCTTCAAACAAAATCAGTCTGGTCATAAGAAAATATTTATATGTTAAAAGTTTTTTAAGTTGCCCTACTTGAAAGTGTTTATTCATGGCAGCTCACTAGAAAATTCCTAGACTTGCTGGCAAGAGCCAGTTTTTATGCTCTTTGAGATCCATCAAATGAAAAGTTTATATCTCAATTATTGACCTTTTTCTGTGTGTTACACTATTGGTTTTTGTACCATTTCCCATGCCTTATTTACATGATTTTTTCTTCTCTCTTTTGCCAGAGGGGAAGCGTGCAGTGCCATTGAAAGATTACCGTAACATTGGAATTATGGCTCACATAGATGCAGGAAAGACTACTACCACTGAACGGATTTTGTATTACACAGGAAGAAACTACAAAATTGGTGAAGTACATGAAGGAACAGCTACAATGGACTGGATGGAGCAAGAGCAAGAAAGAGGGATAACCATTACTTCTGCTGCTACCACTACATTTTGGGATAAGCACCGGATTAACATAATCGATACTCCTGGCCATGTCGACTTCACTCTTGAAGTGGAGCGAGCGCTTAGGGTTTTGGATGGTGCTATCTGTCTGTTTGACAGTGTCGCTGGTGTGGAACCACAGTCTGAAACTGTGTGGAGGCAAGCTGATAAATATGGAGTGCCGAGAATTTGCTTTGTCAATAAGATGGATCGCCTTGGAGCCAACTTTTTCCGGACTAGAGACATGATAATAACAAACTTGGGTGCTAAACCACTTGTTATTCAACTTCCAGTTGGTTCAGAAGATAATTTTAAAGGAGTCATTGATCTTGTAAAGATGAAAGCTATACTCTGGTCAGGAGAGGAATTGGGTGCAAAGTTCGTATACGATGATATTCCAGCTGATCTTCAAGATTTGGCTGAAGAATATCGGGCACAATTGATAGAGACTATAGTTGAACTGGATGATGAAGCTATGGAGAAGTATCTAGAAGGAGTTGAACCTGATGAAGAAACCATGAAGAGATTAATTAGGAAGGGCACTATTTCTGGCAATTTTGTGCCGGTCTTGTGTGGTTCTGCTTTTAAAAACAAGGGGGTTCAACCATTGCTTGATGCAGTTGTTGATTATTTGCCTTCCCCACTTGATTTGCCAGCAATGAAGGGCACTGATCCTGAGAACCCAGAAGTGATAATTGAAAGGACAGCAAGTGACAGCGAACCATTTTCTGGACTAGCCTTCAAGATCATGAGCGATCCATTTGTGGGATCCCTTACTTTCGTGAGGGTTTATGCAGGGAAGTTAGCTGCAGGGTCTTATGTTCTTAATGCAAACAAAGGAAAGAAGGAGAGAATTGGAAGACTTCTGGAAATGCATGCCAATAGTAGGGAAGATGTTAAGGTAGCTTTAGCTGGTGATATTGTTGCTCTTGCAGGTCTAAAAGACACCATAACTGGTGAAACCCTCTGCAACCCTGATAATCCTGTTGTGCTTGAACGCATGGACTTCCCTGATCCTGTGATCAAAGTTGCAATTGAACCTAAGACTAAAGCTGATGTTGATAAGATGGCAAATGGTTTAATCAAACTTGCTCAGGAGGACCCTTCTTTCCATTTCTCACGGGATGAAGAAACCAACCAGACTGTCATAGAAGGAATGGGAGAATTGCATCTTGAAATTATCGTAGATCGCCTCAAAAGAGAATTCAAGGTTTGTATCTGCTCATCATGCACCTGTTTTTAATGTTCAAGGAAGAATTTAAACAGTTGTGCACAAAACATTAAATGCTCAATGAAGAATGTTAAATGTTTTGAACTAGTTTGGTGTTGAAACTTGCATTTTTTCTTGGGAACCGTTTGAGATATACATTTTCTGCACGCACATTTCATTTTGTTAATGCATTACATCAATTTGAGTTAGAACTCGGTTTAATTGATCCTCCTGTTGAGGTGTGAAGGGAAAAAGAGGGAATGAAGGATTGCCTTCCTCATAATAATGATCGTAAATGTTTTGACTTGAATCGAAGTAACATGGGGTGTTTCGCTTGAATAGGTGGAAGCTAATGTTGGTGCACCTCAAGTAAACTACCGTGAAAGTATTTCCAAGGTTTCAGAAGTGAAGTATGTGCATAAAAAACAGTCAGGTGGGCAAGGGCAGTTTGCCGATATAACAGTGCGGTTTGAGCCCATGGAGGCAGGCAGTGGTTACGAGTTCAAAAGTGAAATCAAGGGAGGTGCAGTACCAAAAGAATATATTCCCGGTGTGATGAAAGGATTAGAAGAGTGCATGAGTAATGGGGTGCTGGCAGGATTTCCAGTTGTTGACGTTCGTGCTGTGTTGGTAGATGGTTCTTACCATGATGTGGATTCAAGTGTCTTGGCATTTCAGCTTGCAGCCAGGGGAGCTTTCCGTGATGGCATGAGGAAAGCGGGGCCAAAAATGCTAGAACCTGTAATGAAAGTTGAAGTTGTGACACCTGAAGAACATTTGGGAGATGTAATTGGCGATCTCAACTCAAGAAGAGGTCAGATTAACAGCTTTGGTGACAAACCAGGTGGCCTGAAGGTATACCTATTCGGTCTTACGATGCTTAATTTATAGTTATAAGTCTTGCGATTCTTAGCTTTTTGCACGATATTTGAATCTGTTAATGAGATAGTTTGGGACTTATGCAGGTGGTTGATGCTCTGGTTCCGCTGGCGGAGATGTTCCAATATGTTAGTACACTAAGGGGAATGACAAAAGGGCGTGCGTCCTACACTATGCACTTAGCTAAGTTTGATGTTGTCCCTCAGCACATTCAAAACCAACTTTCAGCAAAAGAGCAGGAAGTTGCTGCTTGATCCATTGGAAAGAGAGCGTTATAGCTGTTTTTTTTTTTTTCAAAATTGATGCTGATGGTTCAAGGAACCAGTTTTGTTTCCATTTGCACTCGCTTCATATATAAATGTAAACGAATTTGATGAAGTTGCAAAAAAGAATATTTCCATTTGGAAACTCAGAGATCCTTAAGGTACCATTTCGATGAGTGTCAATGTATCCCTCTCTTTGTTAGAGCGAGAGACAAAGGGCAAACAATTAAAGTAATTGGCTTGATATATTATTTGAGCTCTGAACTTATAAAAAAAAAAAAATTATTTTTGATATCTCAACTTTTCAAAAGCCATTTTTAACGCTTAAATTCATAATAACTGTAATTATTTAACACTTGAAATGACTAAATGAATATAAAAAATCGAAAAATAGAATTCTCATTCACAAACAGATTCAATGTCAAGGTATTAAAACAGAATGTAAATGCAAGGCAGACAATAAATAGCAAATAATCTACAATATTTTCAAATTGTAAAATAATTTTTTCATGTTCTATTGCTACATTTTGGTTAAATTTCACGGATACTATCAGCTGAAAATTCTTCACAAAGGCAACTGTAACTTGTTTTTTAAAATTTATGCACCAGCATTTATAGTTACTCATGTTATTATCTTAATGTTTTATCTTTTAGAATCAAGGGATCTTTGGTTTTGGAAATGGATAATGGAGAGAATAATTCATTGTTGCAGTTTATGAATTCTGTTAAGACAATCAAGTGTTGCTTCGAACTCTTTATTCTTCACCACTTGCTTCACACAGCATTAATTTCAATTAGCCCAACCATGGCTTCTAACTATCGGTCCCTTTAAATCTTCTTACTTCGAAGCTTTTGAGGACTCTAAAATAATCGTAAATATAGAACGTGTAATAATCATTACTTTCTTTTATTCTTCAATTGATCATTACATTTCTTAACTTACTTGAACGTAGCTCCTGTTTAAAAGTTCTCTTTTTAAAAGAAGATTTAGGAGAGTGAATTTGTCCACCGACGTTCAAGTACACCCAAACATCGCACAACGTCCGGTCAAACGCAAATTTCAGTACAATATAACACTAATCGCATGGATACTTGTAAATAAAAAGGCTGCAAATGCCAGAAACGAAGGCTGCAACCAGCCACAATCTTTGATGGTGCAAATGGGGGTAAATATGCGAAAACTAAAATAAATATCTAGAGGTGAACATAGGAAAACATACATCACAAAATTTTCCAACTTTCATTTGGTGTTTAATTTCCATGAAATCCACACTTGAGAATACAACTCATTAATTAAAAAAAGCAGCTTCATATAATGGAATTTGAAGTCTTATCTAATCTGAACTATTCCTGCATTGACAAGCTTCTGAATCTTATTCATCACCATGGGATTTTTCATGTGGTCCTGAGCCGCCTTAGGGTTTTCTTGGAAGTCCACCAACACCTGCAAAATACAACCACCTCAACATTAGCATGCAGAAAAGTAACTACTGTCGTAAAATTTCAGCACTATTATATTGACCGGAAATTTGATAATCATATGGAAGTTTTTCTAACCTGTCTCATGACAGGATCTGAGAGAATATTTTGGATTTCTGGATCCTGCATTGCCTTGGCCTGCAATATGTGTGACCCACATTAGATCATATTCCATTCTCTGTTACAGTAAACACAGTGAACAACCAAAAGTCAAATTCCAACCTGTCTCTCTTTAAGTTCCTCAGGGCTTAGATCACCACGGCTTGCCTTGTTAAGTTGTTCAACACATCTGCAGAATAATTAAGAGCATAATTCTTAACATCATTTGTAACCATACACGAGCATGCATAAAATCAGACTAAACATAATTGCAAGTACGAAAATGTACCTTCTCACACCATCAAGCAATTCCTGGTTCTGAGGGTCATGTTTAAGCCCTTCCTGGTAGGTTTCCAAGGCCTTTTCATACTCTTTCATGAAAAACTGCACAGCACCTTTTCTTGTGTAACCCTTTGAGAAAGTAGGATCAAGCTCAATACACTTCTCTGCATCCTTCAAACCCTCAGGCAATGCCCCCAGTTTCGTATAGCATGCAGCTCTATTACTGTATGCCTGAAAATAGAACGCAGCAAGAACTTGCATTTAATTTGAGTAAGAGACTCGCAGTGCAGACTTTTAAACAAACTCAGCGATTTTACCTTCGGATCTTTGGGATTCCTTCTCAAAGATTCTGTGTAATGCTTCACAGCCTCTGGATACTTTTGCTGCTTGAAGCACTCATTGCCTGCAGAAAATGGGTGGCACAAGACACAGTTGACTAACCTGACAAAAATGGATGAAATGTAGATAGATATTATAAAATACTCAAATGAAAACTTTGCAAGGCGACCGACCTTTCTCTCGCTCCTCATCAGCCAACTTTGGATCAAAGTATTCTTCTTGCTCAAGTTCTTTTTTTGCTCTCTCTGCATCATTAAGTTTCTTCAATGTATCTGGGTTCCGGTGCTCAGTAAGAGCTTTATGGAATGTCTCAATGGCAGGCTCAAAATCCTTAGAGCATTTTGCCATTTTTACCAAGGCAGTTCCCTTCCTTGTCAAAGCTCTAGCTATCATCTTGAAGTCTGATCTAAGTTCTCTTCCCCTTTCAACAGCCTTGTCACAATCTTTTATACATTCCTCATACTTGAATAGCAATAATTGGATCAGAACAGGTATAACAGATTGATGAAATCAACACAAAAAAAAAAAAAAAACGAGGATAGTAGCCAACGTCACTATTTTATATTTTGTGTTCGTTTGCAACATTGTAATGCGCAAAATTTGAATTAATTTTTAGAATTTATTGATAACATTTTGACTTCTTTTGTTCTGGTTCTATTTGCAAAGAAGCAAGACAATTGCGGCCAGAACCATTTCCTCTCCCCCTCAAAATTGTTTTATCAAGGCAACACACTTTATGCAATTGTTGCCGTTTGAATTAAGATAGAACACAAAAGGTTACGTTAGTCTTCACCATCCCAAGACCCCAAAAAAGAAGGGGGGGGGTGTTTAAAAAGGCTTATCTGATAGAATTATCAATATTTGTGGGACCAACAAAGACGTCCAGTTTTTACGGGATCTATTCAGTCCCTAACAGTATCAAAACATATAACAGGTACACTATTAGTCAGTTCACATATTCAAAATAGATAAAGGGCAAGGGATTTACTCAACCAATACGCTAGTCTTAAAAGGGAAATAAGAGAAATGTAGGCGATTTCTAACACTTATAATGCCATATACCTAACCTTTGATTAACGCAAATATAAAGGAAAACAAACTAAACGAAAAAAGGCATAGGCTTTACCTGGCCCATCTCCAGATAGACAGCAGCTCTGTTTGTCAAGTATGAAATATCCTCATCGTCAAGCTCCATTGCTCTAGTGTAAAGCGCAATTGCATTATCTAAATCTTTCTTCTTATAAGCAGCATTTCCCAACTCCTTCTCTTTAGCTGCTTGAGCTTTTCTCTCCTTTGCTGCTTTCTCCTCCTCGGAAATTTCCATTGGCTCCGGCTCAGGTGCCTTTTCCTCCTTTGCGGGCTCTGCCCTTCTCTCCTGCTGAGGAGGAGGTGATGACTCCTCTGGTACCTCCATATCATCTCCAGCATTGGGTGCCCTAAATTTCACATTCAACAACACCCCCAATGCTTGCATCACTCTTTGATCTTTCAAATATAGATTCAAATTGCTAGGGTTTTTCTGAAGCTCCTGCATCATTTTCACAAAATCCGGTTGCTGCAAATACATCCTGGTGGTCGGATCCGCAGTCAATTTTGCCCACATCTCTGGACCGGAGAAAGCATCCCCGAAAGGACTCGGAGGCGGCGCTGCTCGTGACCTCGAAGTAGCCTGAGCATCAGCCAAGCCGGACTTTAAAGCTTCATTGTTAGGATCAATTTCAAGACCTCTTTTGTAAGCCGATATAGCTTCCTGAAATTGGCTCAGGCCGACGTAAGCCGCTCCGAGCCGAGAGTATCCTTTAGACCAGTCAGGCTTAAGCTCAACGGTCTTTTTCGCATCAGCTAGCGCTTCAGCGTAGCTATGAAGGGAAGCGTAAGCCGCCGATCTGTTAGAGTAGAGAACATGGTTTGAAGGAGCAAGCGAGATTGCTTCAGTGAAGTGTTTAACGGCGCCGGAGAAATCGCCGGCGGAGAAGGCGGCGTTACCTTTGGCTTTGGCCTCGTCAGCCATGGATTAGAAAGGCAAGAAAAAGGAAAAATTGAGAAATGATTATGGAGATGAAATTTTAATTAATAGAAAGAGATCAGTCGAAGCTTAAGAGAAAAGAAAGGGTATTATAAAGAAACAAAGCGGAGGACGAGAGAGTTCGAGTGGTTCCAGAAGAAGCTGTTCTGGAATGTTCTGTGAGCATATGAGGGGTTGGCTTCGCTCGTGCCGTGCGTCGAATGGAATTCGGGGTGTTTGGTTGCAAGATTATGTTTAGCAGCTTAAGTCGCCTTATATGTTTGAGTTTAAAAACTCTATTCAGATACAGACATGAAACTTGATCGAGGTATGATGAAAATTAAATAAAAAGTAAAAAATAATTAGTATATATTATTTAAATATGTTTTAGATGATGATTTTTACACTAAAATATTTAAAATATTAATTTCTATAAAAGAAAATGTAAATATAATAATATTCAAATTATGATTTACAATTATTAATAATAAACTTTATATATATATCATACAAAAATACACATGAAATTTTAATTTATATCTTAACATAAATCTCACTCATATTCATTATATTTAAATGCAACTATACTTAAATATTTATTTATTATAGTTAAATATGGGTTAATTGGTCACCAGCTTGTCGATTTGTTTTTTTTTTTAATTTAGAGTCAATTTGAATTTAGATGAACATAATATTAGAGTTAAATGAGTAAATATGATAAAATTAAATTCAAAATGAGCCAAGCGTAATAATTTTTTAATATTTATATATTAAAATTTAATAAATAATGATAGTTAACGCTCAAAAGTATGGCTATTTACTTTTTAGATCCCAATAATATAATTATCAAAAAAAATTAAAAATTAATAAATTTAAATGAATATATTATAATATTAATAAATTTAGATATTTTTTATTTAATATTTCCTTTATTTTTTATGTGTTACTTTTAGATGTCACTTTTAAATATTTAATATAATTTAATTTATTTTTTCAATTTATTTTTCTTTATTAATAAAGTCTGAACCAATTAGATTTGATAATTTAATTTTGATTATTCAATTTAATACTAAATTTAAATCTATTTATTATTTCTTAATTTTAATAAAAATAATAAAAATAATAGATAAAAAAAATAAAGAAAGTACTTGATTTGGCCGGTAGCATTTTAACCTTTATTTTTTATTCTTCCTTATGCCTTTTAGTAGTGGCAAGAATTTTAAAGGGCTTTGTGCTAATATTTCTCTTGAAGATAAGCTTAATCATTGTACGGCTTTTTTGGCTAATTGGGGTAAATCAATAACGGACAATTTTCCTAAAAAGCTTGCTAAGTTGAAAAGAATAATTGATTTTATTAGTGCTCAAAGGGATCTTTTTAATCAGATGGAGTTCTCAAATCTTCAAAGGTGTTATTATGAAATGCTGCACAAACAAGAGCTTTTTTGGAAGCAGCGTGCTAAACTTGCTTGGCTCAAAGAGGGCGACTCTAATTCTAAGTATTTCCAGGTTGTCCTTCTAAACAGAAGAGGAAAAACGGGCTCTCTCAACTCAAGGATCCTTCTGGACAACTTTGCAATTGGGACACAGGCATGGATAAGGTGATCCTTGACTATTTCTCCACTATTTTTACGTTGAATGTGTTTGCTTCAGATAAAGTTTCTGCTTGTATTCCTAATAGAGTTACGTCTGAACAAAATGAGTACTTGCAACAAGAATTTACATGTGAAGATGTAAAAGAAGCTCTCTTTATAATGCATCCGAATAAGGCCCATGGTTTGGATGGGATGAACCCAACCTTCTATCGGCGATGTTGGAGTATTATAGGGGCTATTGTGAGCAGGGAATGTCTGAATATTATTCGGAAGTGCAACATTCCATCGGACTTGAATGATACTGCTATTGTTTTAATTCCTAAGAAGAAGGATGTTATGGAAATGGCGGATTTAAGGCCAATTGCGTTATGTAACGTCAGGTATTAAATATTAGCTAAAATGCTTGCCAATAGATTAAAACCTATCTTGCCTTTGGTTGTTTCTGAATTTCAGAGTGCTTTTATGCCAAATCGATTGATTATGGATAATGTGATAGTGGCTTTTGAAATAATACATTTTCTTAAGCGCAAATCACAGGGGAAAGATTGGTTTGTAGCTTTCAAACTTGACATGAGCAAGGCATATGATAGATTAGAATGGGGTTTTGTGGAGAAAGTCTTAGGCTCGATTTTTCTTGATAGAGGTTTACATCAAGGCACCCTCTATCTCTGTATCTATCCATCCTTACTACTAAGGGGCTCTCTGTACTGATATACAAAAAAGAGGCATCCAATTTAATCAATGGTTGTTGTGTCTGTATTGGAGCCCAAGGGTTAGTCATTTACTTTTTGCTGATGACTGTTATATTTTCTTCAAAGCCACTGATGTTGAGGCCACTATAGTTAAATCCATTCTTGATATGTATGCTACGGAGTCGGGTTAATTGATTAATTTTAACAAATCTGCCATCAAATTCAGTAAGGACACTTTTATTTAGGCCAAACAACAAGTTTGTTCCATTTTAGTAGTTAATGAGAATATCAAATTTTCTTCTTACCTTGGATTGCCTTCTCTTATTGGTCTGAATAAAAAGGCAATTTTTGCTTTTATCAAACAACACATATGGAGAGAGTACAGGGATGGAATCGTACTTTTTTATCTATAGCAAGGAAGGAAGTGCTTTTGAAAATAGTTATGTAGTCAATCCCAACTATGCTATGTCAATTTTCTTACTGCCTCTCGACCTCTGCACTAAAATTGAGCAAATGCTCAGCTTTTTTTTGGTGGGGTATGAAGACAAATGGCTCTAAAGGTATCTCATGGTTATCTTAGAGGAGAATGTGTTGGCCACATAAATTTGTGTGGGAACGATTTCGGTCTATTCGTGATTTTAATCTCGCCTTACTGGGAAAGCATTGCTGGAGGTTAATTTATGATTCCAATTCGTTAATGGCTCGAATTCTTAAGGCTAGATACTACCCAAACTTTTCTCTCTTGCATGCCCTCTTAGGCAATAATCCTAGATATGTTTGGCGTGGATTTATTTCTATTCTTGATGTTCTCAAAAAAAGGCCTACGAAGAAGGATAGGGAATGGGCTTCATACTTCAATGACTGGTGATCCTTGGCTTCCTGACCAGGTTAATATTTTTATTTCTACTTCTACTCAGTTTAGTTCTTCAGTTTTGACAATTGTTGATCTTGTTGATCATGACAATAAAGTTTAGAGATATGATATATTATCTAATTTCAATGATAGAGATCGTAATTTAATTGTTAGTATCCCGTTGAGTTGGCATAATACTCCTGACAGTTGGCAGTGGATTTTTGAGCGTAATGGGAGGTATTCGGTCAAGAGTGCTTATATAATTATGCATGAAAAACTTGATAATTTTTCAGACTTGATGACTCCCTTTTATTGGCAAAAACTGTGGAACCTGATGATCCCACCAAAGATGAGGAATTTCATGTGGCATGCCATCCACTCTTGCATTCCTATTTGTGATGCTCTATTCGCAAAAGGTATTGCTATTGATAGATCATGCCCTTTTATGTCTATGGTAGTGAATCAACAATGCATCTTTTTATTGTCTGCTTTTTTGCTAAGCAAGTTTGGGTCAATGCTGGCATTAGTTTCCCCAACAGGTTTTGTAAGGTCCCAAACTATATCCAAGAGGGAATATGATGTGTTCATAGGTATATATACACAAAATTAAAAAGGTTTGGCTAATTGGGAGTTGACATTAATTCTTTTAGAAGGCTTAAAAGTGAGGGTTACGACTTGGAGTGATCAGCCGGCCATTTGTGGATGATTTCTCTAGCTTTTCTTTCACCAATTCCTACTATCTTCTCTACAATTTCTACTTCTCACATGGTTAAAGAATTTGATTAGAAGCAAAGGGAATTTTAGGATTAAGGAAGTTTAAGGTAAGCTTCTTCTGTTATTTCTTCTTCTTATTGCTTCAAATCTCTACAACTTGATTTAAGTAAGATAAAATGGAGTATAATAAGGTAATTTGTGATTGTAGAAGCTAGTTCAAGTAAGGAGAAAGGAAAGGAGGCCAATAAGGAGTGAAGGGGATTTTTGTGCACAAAGAGGTACAGGAAAGCTTAATCTTGTTATGTGTGTGCTTGTGGTGTATAAAATTGATTAAAATGTTGTTTTACCTTAGTAATAAATGTATAATTTTGTTAAAGAGGTTCAACCATGCATATGAGTTTAGTGGTAGAGAAAGGAAGTTAAAATTGAAAAGCTATCATAGGATCCACTGGACCTATCAAGATTATTTAGGGCATAACTAGAGTTATAAACCTCTAATTGGAGTGAATCTAATGGCATATCAAACTAGACTTATAGATCTAAATTTATTATGAAGATTTCAAAACTTGATTATGCCTTTAGGATTCTCAAAATTTACCTTGAATTACAATGATAGCTGCTGCCTTATCAACTGGGACAATTTAGAATAAATTAGTGATATCTCTCTCTGTAGATGTTCAAATGACATGATTTTTAATGATTTAGAAACTAGAGACATACTTTAACAAAGTTATAGAAGACCATTTAGCTTAATTATGGATGAAACCATGTCAAAAATGCAAAACAAAATGAACCAAGAAAGTTATCCTATCATGAGTCGGCATCCTGGGCCTCTGTAATGAGTCATCACCATTCGTGATGACTCGAAATAGACCCAAACCTTTTTCTCTTGCTTTTTAAACACTAATATTCTAGTCCAAAGTGATAAAATGCCTTCTTAACATGAATTATGATGAAAAGACCTGCAAATATATTATGTTACTTTAGAATTCTAATAATGTAAATGAACCTAAGTAAATGTATGATTAAAAATTGATTGACACATTAATTGGATCCACACGCACACACATATATGATTGAAGATGTTCAATTAAGTGATGCATACATGTATTTATATTTATATTCATAAGAACAAACATCAAGGTTCAATGTTACACTTATATGATCACTTGTTGATATTTACATATGCATAATGTACATTAAGATGAGTTAAACATGATGAAT
Organism: Excoecaria agallocha; assembly: GCA_037975025.1. Taxonomy (NCBI): domain Eukaryota; kingdom Viridiplantae; phylum Streptophyta; class Magnoliopsida; order Malpighiales; family Euphorbiaceae; genus Excoecaria; species Excoecaria agallocha. The sequence goes on along the minus strand of CM075816.1, from coordinate 16,973,884 downwards.
GAAACAATATGAAAAATGATTACATGCCTACATATATAGAGCTTAGATATGGATAGATAGACATGCCTATAGGGTGATTGTAAAGCCCCAACATGTACCCTAGTAGCGATGTGACATGTCTAAGGTGTATTAAGAGCGTATACACGAGTTAAGGGCATAACGATAATTAATTTAAAAGGCGAGGGTAAATTAGTAACTTAATTCTTTTGGCTTAAATAAGTATTAATTATATGAATTAAGAGTTAAAATGTAGTCATCAATAATATTGTATGCCAATGTGCTAAATTAAGAGAAAATAAGGATTGATTTGCAATTTGCCAAAATTTTAACACTTGGACCACTGGGAATCAGACATGTGTGCTTCTAAATGATTGTTTGACTTAAAAAGGGGGAGAAAAAAGGGGACACGGGAAAAAGATGATTCATTTTCAGATTTTCTGCCCTCATTTTCTCTTCATCTCCTCAATTTAACTACACTAAATTTGTAAGTTAAGGGTTTGAGCAATTCTAAGTTGAATCAAGGTAATTTAGTCATTTATTCCTCTTCATCTTTACCATATCTTGATTCATGTTGCATGAAGTGGAATTATGGATTGAAATTGAGATTGATATGTGAATTTTTAAATGGTTCTAGTTGGTGAATCAAGTGGGGTTAAAGGGAAAGAGAAGGAGAAACTTTGAAGGAGTTCATTTGGCTATTATCAAGGTTTGGGAACAACATTTCCTTTGATTATATTAATTATGTTATTTTCTTGATAAAATTGTGAATTTTATTGTTATTGCATTGATAGAGGCTGATTTTGCATGAGTGAGGAAATTGTATAAGGGTCACTTTGGACCAATTTCTATAATTCTGATCACTTGAACTAGTTTCGGTGTAAAGGGCATAACTTTTTATGTAGACATCTAAATAGAGTGATTCTAGTTGAATATGAAAAATAAGATAGATATCTACAACTTTGTAGAGACACTGAAACTTGAATCTATCCCTAAGATGTTTGAAATTAAGCCAAAAGTTGAAGAACCCTTGCTGTCCTGCTTCCTAGAGCAGTTTGTATTGTTTTATTAATATCTTGAGATTCAGAAGTCATAATTGAGTGATTTTTAATGTTTTGGAAACTAGAAACCTATATCAACAATTTTATAGAGATCATTTGACCTGGAAACCTCATTTACTAGGTAAAATAATTGATACAAAGTCAGACAAAATTGCTGTCATTGGACCACACGGTTAAGTGACTTTTTCACTCTCCCGAGTGGGTAATTCACTTGGTCGAGTGACTTCACTCTCCTGAGTGGGTGATACACTTGGTTGAGTGATTTTTCCACTCTCCCAAGTGAATACCTACTGTATTAAGTCGAATTCAACTCCTCAACCAACGTAATTTTCTCTCCATCGCCAAAACACTTAGTACATGACACAAATAGACCATTTAGGTCTTCAATTATTCATTTAGACACTCTTGAATCTAATTAAAACATACTAAACATGGAATTAAAAGTAATTATAGCTTGATATGTATGTAAATACAAAAATACAAAATAGATCTAAATAGATATGTGAATATATTATATTTTAATGTGAGTATATCCAGCTAGAGTCTAAATTGTGGGTAAATAGGCATGCCTAGAAAGGTTACAGCTGTTGTTCTGTTAGACATTTTGATGTCTTCTGTTAGAGGTTATACCTCTTTTGTTAGAGACTATGTGTAACACCACTAATACAATCATATTAAACGTATGTATTGCATACCAACCTAACTCCGAACATGCAATAGTACAGACTTAAAGCAACTAAAAAAATACGGGTAAATTTTTTTCCCATCATTTAAATATCCATTAAATTAGATTACTAATTAATTACCAATTAGGCATACTTAATTATGAATAAAACACCAATTGAAGTTCATGTTTGATTTGGAAATAAAATAGACATTTTAATCTAAACAGGGTTTAGAGAAAACAAATTCTCATCCTTAATTTGCATCACTAAAACCAATATGCAAACACCATTTTTTTGACAAAGTGTTTTCTTAATAATTGATCCTCAAGATCTTAAATCTCCACTGGAAAAATTTCAAGTCATTCGAATCCATATCCAAGGAGTTATAGTCTAAGAAGCACTTACTGCTCTACTGACCCACCAAATGGAAAGGGCTACTGTTTTAGACATTTTTTAGGACTTTAGAGGCCGAATTAAATTATTGATATTTCACATTTGTAGGCACGGATGTCTCGATACCTAACTAGAAGCATACAATTCGAAGTTCAAAAACTCAACTGATAATCAAAATAGTCACCAGAGGTCATTCCGAATTTCTAGACAACACTTTTCTTTTTAGGTTTAATTATTCCAAACATCAATTTACACATCTATAATCATATCTCCAACATCAATTTCAACTTAAAATACAAAATCCCTTAAAAATCCTAAGTTGCATAACCAAATTTTCAAACAAAATCAATGAAAATCCATAAAATTTGGTATTGCATGTTTGGAGTTAGGTTGGTATGCAATACGTACATTTAATATGATTGTATTAGTGGGTGTTACACTATGTCTCTTCTGATTTCTGAATTTGATGATTCTTGATGTAGAGGTAATGCTTCTTCTGTATAGATACCAATGGTATCTTCTATTTCGTTACCCATGTCTTAAGACAATAGCAGGCAATTTTGATATAATATGTTTATGTTATCTATCATCTGCTATGATTTATAATGAGATTGACTTCATTCTAATTTTGCGATTATGCATTCAAGAATGGCTAAGCTAAATTATTTTGTGTTATTGTGTGCATAAATATACTTGTATTTATTTACTTAGTATATCACATTATGTGTGTTATTGTTGGGTGACCACTGTGAGTAGTCTCCAAAGTATCATTCTTGTTCCCCATTAAGCATTATATTTAGCACGGTGGTTTATTTCCTCTGTGTAGGTCTTTAAAAATAAGTTTAAAAGTGGGACAACCGCTAAGGCCAGAGAAGTTTTTGTATTATGAAATATTTTGTAACAAATATTTTGTTGTAAATATTTCAAGGATGAACCAAGGGTTGTATTAAATACGTATATGTATTAATGATGTTATGTAACAAAATTTTAAGTTATACAAAGGCTCTAGATGTTTTTATTTGGAATCGGAATGTATGTATATACATATTTCTAATAAATATATGAGTTATTCTTATATGTATGCTATTTCAATTAGTTTGTGCTTATGTGCATTCGCTGTTCCTCCTAGAGGGGTATAAAGGTTTCACAATTGAGTGGTATCAGAGCTATGGTTTAGGCAATTCTAGCCTAATCGTAGTGTAATGATCGTTTGTATATGTATTTATGAGTTTTGCATTTGGCCTAATGCTGTTATCTAATGTTTTTGTTATAAATTAAATTATGGAAGGATCTAATAAAATGGGGGATGAGGTTGCCAAGAGCAACAATCCTATGAGTTCTCATTCATTTGGGCCCGGAATCGTTGGGTCAAGTAGAGATGATGTTCCACCTCCTCCTCCACCACTAGTTGAAAGGGAAGTGTTTTTGAAATTATTGCAGGATATGATGACATTAATTCATCATATGATAGCACCAAAGGCCCCTATAGATTCACTACGAAAGCATGGAGCCGAGGAATTCATTGGTACATCTCTGGATGAATCTGAGAAGGCCGAGTTTTGGCTTGAAAGGGTAAAAAGAGTGCTGAATGAAATTAGATGCCCGCCTTGTAATACCGTTATCACTCCTAACATTGTACCGGTGTACCCGAGGTTGGAAATTTTTTTTTCAAACTTATTCCTTACATTACATTACCATACATTTGATATTTGATAACAATTCGCCGATGACCTATAACTGTCCAATTTACTATGCATTTAATAAAATTTTTGCAATATAATGGTTGTACATAATACTAGTCCCCTGAAATGAAGATAATTCACATAGTCTCTCAGAGGCACAACAATAAAAAATAGCAATTATCATCATTCATTCCATCTCATTCATATCCAAAATATAGCTTTACTAAAATAACTCATGTTTAACATTTACATATCCAAAGGTAAAGTTTATATACATATATATATGCCAAAAAGATCCAAAACTCTATATACATCAGAAGAAATCCTTTAGAGAGTACTCTTGCTCCCGCTCCTGCAAACCTGCACGCAGTCATAACTACGCACTGAACACTTTACATGGCCAATGGTGACTAACAATCTAAATATTTCCTAAACTCAACTTAAAAGGTTTTATTTTGCAAAAGTTTTTAACTTTAACTTTTAAACAGATTTAAATAAATCATTTCTATTAAATCATTTATATTCAACTAACATTTTAAATTTTTAATAAACTTTTATTCATCGAATACTTATAAATTACCAATTTATGCATTTAATTCAGAACTTTTATCTTTTTATCAATTTAGTCCCTTTTTCTTGTCAACTTACAAATTTAGCCTTTTTATGCTTCTTTTTGACATTTAAGCCACTAATTTAGGTGCTCAACCTTAATTTTATACTTAATTAGACATTTTTGTGCAAAATTATGTTTTAATCCTTGCTTACTTTAAAACTTCATTTTAATATATTTTAACCGATAATTGACTGTTTTATTCTTAATTAAATAATTCTTAATTAATTTGCTTAATTTTTATCTTTTGGGAAAAAATTTCAATTTTGCCCCTGAACTTTCTTTTCTTTCAAATTAGCCATTTCCACTTTTAATTAGTATTTTTCATTTCCTTTTTCACATTTTCCCATTTTACTTTCATTATGCCCCCAGTTTTGGACCTGGCAGAAAATCTCAAACCAGATACACGGGACGTAAACCCTACAAGGCCACAACAGAGATAGAAAAATGACTCTCAGAAGGCCAATTCTCACAGAGCAGAGAACAGAGATAGAGAAAAGCCATGGTGATCAGAGATCCATTCCATAGCGTAGCAAGTCGCCATGACTTGCACAACGGTACAGAGATATCCCTATGGCCAGCCAATTATATCCTGAGCTAGTTTTACTGGCTGATTGTTTCTAAGGGTATTATTGTACATACTTTTATTTACTTTTAAATTAGTTCATAATTCTTAGGAACTTTTTCATTTCCAACAAAAATTCGTTTCACTGTCCTTTCCTTTATAGTAAATTAATCCATATTAATTTACTACTTTTTACCCTTTATTGAATTATTTCTTCATAATTCAATAATTTTTCTTATATATATATTGCAATATTTATTTTGGATATACTTTACTGTTACATATAAATTTCTAAAAAATTTACATGCACACTTTTCACATTTATTATCATTATTCATTCATTTTATTGAATTATTTTCAAATAATTCAATATTTTTCATTGTACATAATTAACATTTTATTTCTCATTTATTCATATAATATGCATAAATTCTCTAAAAATTTATTTACACATTATTTCACATTTACTACCCATATTTACTTAATTTATGATTTATTTCTTTATAAATCATCAATTTCACTACTTACATACACCATTACCAAGCTTTAAAAATTTTCAATAAATTTCATAAATCACTTAAAAATTCATGGATGCTAATTATGACATTTATAATTAATTTAGGCTATTATACATCAATTTCATGCAAAAATCAATATTTTTTCCCAAAGGAAAAATTTGGCCCTCTCACTAACATAGCCTTAAAAATTTATATACTCCATTTTAAACATTTAACTAACCTCATACATGATCTAATTGTATTTTTCTCACATCAATTGCATTATTTAAGCAATTTAGCAATTTTTTTCCTAAATACATAAAGGAAATTAATTCAATAAAATAGAAAATATTAAGATTTATTAGTCACATACCAATTTTTCTTGTTCAAGGGTGCTTATACTTCCTTCCCTTTGCCTTTGTCCCTTTAAACAATATCTTCTCCTTCCACACCTAACATGACTAGCCAATAAACCTTAGTTTTATTTATTTTCTTGTTCTCAAATGCAACATCCAAGCTCATAATCATATTTTACACCTCAAAATCTATGGAAAAATACTAAAGAATTAATTTAAACCAATAAATTTCTCAAAGTCCATCTTACCCTATTTTCTTTATCCACTTAATTTCTTGCCTTCCTTTGCTCAATTCACTTAATTGAGGCTATTAGGGTGATCTAGAGAGATAGAACTTCAGTTTTTAAGTTGGAATCTAAGGGAAATTTTGAGTGAATTAAAAGCAAATAAAAGGGAGAGAATAAGAGAGTTTGGTCGGCCAAGGAGACAAAGGAGAGGAGAGCTGGAATTTCTAAAAAAATCTCTAGATTTTTAGCTCTTTTATACCTTCTCAATGGGCCTAAAATTTGGCTTGATCAATGGGCTTAGCCCACATTAAGTGAAAGGCCCATTTTAGGCCTTACAAAGCCCAATTTAAATTCTCCCATTTCTGACCTTCAAATCACTCCAAAAATAATTTTATCAATCTTATCAAATCAAAAATAGCTAGTACACAAATTTTTGACTCAACGGAGTTCGTTATCGGTCCGATTCAAACTTATCAGTCCGATTCGACAACTGTCGATATCGTCAAAAATTTAATTCTCATTACCAAAATATTCTACATAAAAATTCATGTAGGCATGCAAAATCTAGCAATTTTTGGAATTCATTTACTATTTTTAATAATATACGTAAAATTAAGTCATCTTTCTTACTAGGAAAACTGACTCGTTACATTTTTCCTATTTTTGACATTTCGAGGCCTAATTGACATCAATTTCACTTCAAATTTCAACCCCGAACTCACTATGACTAATACTTTTCGATGGTCCAATAAAATAGTTTTGACTTTCGGACGAACTTTTTAGCCAGGAAACCACTATTCACCATCGAAAAAAAGCACTATTCATGGCTAATCCGGTATTGAGACCATTACACGCCCGACTAGATGGTACATTGTGCTGTTGCCCTTCTTTAAAGAGCAACTTATGAATGGTAAAAGTTTATTTTGAGGCAACCTCAATTGCATAAGCCTTTAACCTAGGAATTCTTTACTCAAGAATTTAATCAGAAATATGTTACTAAAGTTTATAAGAATAAGAGGTGGAGGCAATTTTTAAATTTGAGGGAAAGGAACTTAACTATTGTTGAGTATGATAAGGAGTTCAATCGCCTTATTAAGTACGCACCTAGAGATGTACTTACTGAAGATTTCAAATGTCGCCAATTTAAGGATGGTTTGAATGATTCAATTAAAGAGAATATAGCAGCAGCTACTTTATTACAGCAAGTGACTTATCATCAGTTAGTTCAAGTAGTAATTAAAGTTGAGAAATAGGGAATAACTATGAGGGAAAGAGCTCAACATAGGGTTTTGCTAGAGGAGGACAGTCCTCGGGCAAAAGTGGTCGTGATATTGCGGATACTGGGCTCTCATGGTAGATTCAAGTTCCTAAGTTGCTTCTTCAATTCCATGATGGTGCTAGAGCACTTTAACTAAGGGTATTCTTTTTATTTTTTATTTGCTTAACTTCTCTGGCTAAAATAGATACGGGTTCTTCTTCATATGAAAAATCCGCAATAACTATAAAAAACCCCTAAGTTTTTCATATGAAGAAGAACTTGTATCTATTTTAGCCAGAAAAGTTAAGCAACTCAGAAATAAAAGAATACCCCTAGTTAAAGTGCTCTGGCACCATCATGGAATTTAAGAAGCAACTTGGGAACCTGAATCTACCATGAGAGCCCAGTATCCGCAATATCAAGGCCCCTCTTACCCGAGGACTGTCATTCTCTAGCAAAACCCCTATGTTGAGCTTTTTCCCTCATAGCTATTCCCTGTTTCTCAACTTTAATTGTTACTTGAACCAACTGATGATAAGTCACTTACTGTAATAAAGTAGCTACTGCTATATGCTCTTTAATTGAATCATTTAAACCATCCTTAAATTGGTGACATTTGAAATCTTCAATAAGTACATCTCTAGGTGCGTACGCAATAAGGCGATTGAACTCCTTATCATACTCAGCAATAGTTAAGTTTCTTTGCCTCAAATTTAAAAATTGCCTCCACCTTTCATTCTTATAAACTTCAGCAACATATTTCTGATTAAATTCTTGAGTAAAGAATTCCTAAGTTAGGGGCTCATGCAATTGAGGTTGCCTCAAAATAAACTTCCACCAGTCATAAGCTGCTCCTTGAAAAAGGGAGACAGCACAGTGTACCATCTAGTCGGGCAAGCATCTAATTTCATTCAGCACTCTTTTTACCCTTTCAAGCCAAAACTCAGCCTTCTCAGATTCATCTAGAGATGTACCAATGAATTCCTCGGCTCCATGCTTTCATAGTGAATCTATAGAGGCCTTTGGTGCTGTCATACGATGCATTAATGTCATCATATCTTGCAATAATTTCAATAACACTTCCCCTTCAACTGGCGGTGGAGGAAGAGGTGGCACATCATCTCTACTTGACCCAACAGTTTAAGGCCCAGATGAAGGAGATCTCGTAGGATTATTGCTCTCGGCAACATCATCCGTCGTTTCATTAGATCCTTTCATAATTTAATTTATAACAAAAACATGGGATAACCGCATTAGGCCAAATGCAAGACTCATAAATACATATACAAACAACTTTTACACTACGGTTAGGCTATAATCGCCTAAACCATAGCTCTGATATATCCTTATACCCCCCTAGGAGGATAGGTGAGTGCACACAAGCACAAATTAATCAAAATAGCATACATATAAGAATAACACATATATTTATTAGAAATATGTATATACATACATTCCAGTTCCAAATACAAACATCTAGAGTCTTTGTATAACTTAAAATTTTATTACATAACATCATTAATGCATATACATATTTAATACAACCCTTGGTTCATCCTTGAAATATTTACAACAAAATTTTTGTTACAAGATATTTCATAATACAAAAACTTCTCTGGCCTTAGCGATTGTCCCACATTTAAACTTGTTCCTCAAGACCTACACGAAGGAAATAAACTACCATGCTAAGCAGAATGCTTAGTGGGGAACAAGAATGATAATTTGGCGACTACTCACAATGGTCACCCAATAATAACGCACATAATGTGATATACTGACTAAATAAATACAAGTAATTTATGTAAATAATAACAAAAAATAATTTAGCTTAGTCATTCCTGAATGCATAAATGCAAAATTAGAATGAAGTCAATCTCATCATAAATCATAGCAGATGATAGATAACATAAATATATTATATCTAAATTGCCTGCTATTGTCTTAAGACACGGGTAACAGAACATAACAGAAGATACCATTAGTATCTATACAGAAGAGGCATTGCCTTTACATCAGGAATCATCAAATTCAGAAATCAGAAGAGATGTAGTCTCTAACAGAAGAGGTATAACCTTTAACCAAAGACACCAAAGTGTCTAACAAAATAGTAGTTGTAAACCTTCTAGGCATGCCTATTTACCCATAACTCAGACTCTAGCAGGCTATACTCACATTAAAATATAATATATTCATATATTTATTTAGCTCTATTTTGAATTTTTGTATTTACATACATATCAAGCTATAATTACTTTTAATTCTATGTTTAGTATGTTTTAATTAGATTCAAAAGTGTCTAAATGGATAATTGAAGACCTAAATGGTCTATTTGTATCATGTACTAAGTGTTTTAGTGATTGAGGGAAAATTACGTTGGTTAAGGAGCTAAATTCAGCTTAATACAGTAGGTATTCACTCAAGAGAGTGGAAAAATCACTCAGATGAGTGGATCACCCACTCAGGAGAGTGAAGTCACTTAACTGAGTGAATTCTGTCTGACTTTGTATCAATTATTTCACCTAGCAAATGAGGTTTTTGGGTCAAATGGTCTCTACAAAGTTGTTAGTCTAGGTTTCTAGTTTCCAAAACATAAAATATCACTCAATTATGACTTTTAAATCTCAAGATATGAATAAAACAATATAGATTTCTCTAGAAAGCAGCACAGTAAGGGTCCTTCAACTTTAGGCTCAATTTCGAACATCTTAAGGACAAATTCAGTTTTCGGTGTCTTCTAAAAAGTTATAGATGTACGTCTTATCTTTCATATCCAGTAGAATCACTCTATTCAGATGTCTATATTAAAAGTTATGCCCTTTACAGTAAAATTGATTTAAGTGATTCAAATGACAGAAATTGGTCCAAAGTGACCCTTATACCATTTTCCATCTCACTCATGTAAAATCATCCTCCATCAATGCAATAACAATAAAATTTACAATTTTATTAAGAAAAGAACATTATTATCATAATCAAAGGAAATGATGTTCCTAAACCTTGATATTAGCTAAATGAATTCCATCAAAGCTTCTTCTCATCATTCCCTTTAACTCCACTTGATTCACTTACTAGAACCATTTAAAAATTCACATCTTAATCTCAATTTCAATCCATAATTCTAGTTCATGCAACATGAAGCAAGAAATGGTAAAGATGAAGGGGTATAAATGACTAAATTACCTTGATTCAACTTAGAATTGCTGAAACCCTAAGCTTACAGATTTAGTGTAGTTAAATTAAGGAGATGAAGATAAAATGAGATAGAAAATCTGAAAATGAATCCTCTTTTTCCCGTGTCTCCTTTCTCTTGTCCCCCCTTTTAATTCAAACAATCTTCTAGAACACACATGTCTAATTCCCAGTGGTCCAACTGTTAAAATTTTGTCAAATTGCAAATTGATCCTTCTTTTCTCTTAATTTAGCACATTGGCATGCAATATTATTGATTGCTATAATTTAACCCTTAATTCATATAATTATACTTATTTAGGTCAAAAGAATTAAGTTACTAATTTACCCTCGCCTTTTAAATTAATTACCATTATGCCCTTAACTCGTGTATAAGCTCTTAATACACCTTAAACATGTCACATCGCTACTAGGATACATGTTTGGGCCTTACATTCATAAAAATTTAGTCAGAGGAGATGATATTACTGAGAATCCTTTTACAAACTGACAATAAGTTTGAATGGTTTGCCAGATGTCAAGCTAGCTTTGATCATTTGAAGAAAATGCTTATTGAAGCTCATGTGTTAGTCCAACCAATTTCTATCAAAGAATATGTTATGTTCTGTGATGCGTTTAGAAATGGGTTGGGATGTGTGTTAATGCAAGATAGTAAGTTGGTTGCATATGCATCCAGGCAACTGAGGCCGCATGAACAGAAATATCCTACATATGATCTGGAGTTGGCTGCAGTCATTTTTGACTTAAAAATTTGGCGACATTATTTGAATGGTGAGAAATGTAGGATATTCATTGATCATAAAATCTTGAAATATCTTCTTACTCAGAAAGAGCTTAACTTGAGACAACGTCGGTGGCTAGAATTGTTTAAAGATTATGATTATATTATAGATTATCATCCGGGCAAAGCCAATGTAGTAGCTGATGCTTTGAGTAGAAGGACCATTTCAGCTTTAGTTTTGCAACAGAGTAGATGGATAATGGCAGCTGATTGAGCTCTAATAGCTTAACTGAAAGTTAGACCTAGTCCGAGATAAGAAATTATCGATGCTCAAAAGCACGATGACAAATTGCAACACTTTGTACTGTAAGTTCAAGAGGGAAAGTAGCCTGATTTCTCTGTAGGAGATAATGGGAATTTATACTACAAAGATCGATTATGTGTACCGGCTAATGATAAAGTGAAGAAAAAACTATTGCATAAATCTCATAACACTATTTTTACTATGCAACCTGGTAGAAATAAGATGTATTAAGATTTAAGGCACTATTACTGGTGGCCTAGTATGAAACGTGAGGTAATGGAATATGTGTTGAAATGTCTAACATGTCAGCAAGTTAAAGTTAAACACCAAGTTCCCTCTGGTTTGATGAATTCCATTCCAATTTCGCAATGAAAATGGGAAGATATTACTATAGATTTTGTGTCAGGACTTCCTTTTACTCGGAAGAAGCAAGATGTTGTATGGGTGATTGTTGATAAGTTCACCAAGTTTGCTCATTTCATTCCTGTTCGCTCCAGCTATTTGATGGATAAACTGGCTGAATTACATGTGAATTAAATAGTAAGGCTGCATATTTCTGATTGTGACCCTCAATTTACTTCAAGATTCTGGAAGAGTCTATAAGCCGCTCTAGGTACCTGACTCAATTTCAGTACTGCATTTCATCCTCAGACAGATGAACAATCTAAAATAGTTATTCAGGTGTTAGAGGATATGCTTCAGGGTTGTGTACTAGAATTCTATGGTAGTTGGGATAAGTATCTTCCTTTGATGGAGTCTACTTACAATAATGGTTACCAAACCAGTGTTGACATATCACCTTATGAAGCATTATATGGTAGAAAGTGCCAAACTCCTCTATGCTGGACTAAATTAAGTGAAGAAAAGATGATTGGGCCTGACATTATAAAAGATACTGAACAAAAAGGTTCAGCTCATTCAACAAAGATTAAAAGTAGCTAGTGACCGACAAAAGTCTTATACCAATCTAAAAAGAAAAGACATTGAGTATCAGGTTAGAGAAAAAATATTTTTGAAAGTTTCACCCTGGAAAAAAATATTACGATTTGGGAAAAAGGGTAAGCTTATTCCTCACTATATTGGTCCGTATGAGATTCTCAAAAGAATTGGACCTGTAGCTTATAAGTTGGCTCTTCCTAAACAATTGGCTAAGTTACATGATGTATTTCACGTTTCCACGCTGAGAAGATATCGGTCTGATGACTCACACAAGATTTCTGTGCAAGAAATTAAAGTGCAACCGAATTTTTCATATGAAGAAGAACCCATATATATTTTAGCCAAGGAAGTTAAACAACTCAAAAATAAAAGAATGCCTCTAGTTAAAGTGCTCTAGCACCATCATGGAATTGAAGAAGCAAATTAGGAACCTGAATCTACTATGAGAGCCCAGTATCCACAATTATTCAGTACATTTATGAATTTTGAGAACAAAATTTGTTTAATAAGGAGAAAAAATGTAAGGCGCAAACATATACCCTAGTAGCGATGTGATATGTCTAAGGTGTATTAAGAGCTTATAGACGAGTTAAGGGCATAACGATAATTAACTTAAAAGGCATGGGTAAATTAGTACTTATTTCTTTTGGCCTAAATAAGTATAATTATATGAATTAAGTGTTAAAGCATAGTAATCAATAATATTGCATGCCAATGTGCTAAATTAAGAGAAAAGAATGATCAATTTGCAATTTGTTAAAATTTTAACACTTTGACCACCAAAAATTAGATATGTGTGCTTCTAAAAGATTGTTTGACTTAAAAGGGGAGAAAAAAGAAAGGGGACACGAGAAAAAGAGGATTCATTTTTAGATTTTTTGCCCTCATTTTCTCTTCATCTCCTCAATTTAATTACACTAAATTTGTAAGCTAAAGGTTTGAGAAAATTTAAGTTGAATCAAGGTAATTTAGTCATTTATTCCTCTTCATCTTTACCATTTCTTGCTTCATGTTACATGAACTAGAATTATGGATCGAAATTGAGATAGGGATGTGAATTTTTAAATGGTTCTAATTGGCGAATCAAGTGGAGTTAAAGGGAAAAAGAAGGAGAAACTTTGAAGGAGTTCATTTGGCTAATATCAAGGTTTGGGAATATCATTTCCTTTAATTATTTTAATTATGTTATTTTCTTGATAAAATTGGGAATTTTATTGTTGTTGCATTGATGCAGGATGATATTGCATGAGTGAGATGGGAAATGGTGTAAGGGTCACTTTGGACCAATTTCTGTCTTTTGGATCACTTGAACCAGTTTTAGTTTATGTAAAAACTTAAATAGAGTGATTCCAGTTTGATATGAAAAATAAGATGTATATCTACAACTTTATGAAAGACACCAAAACCTGAATTTGTCCCTAAGATGTTTGAAATTGAGCCTAAATTTGAAGGACCCTTGTTGTCCTGCTTTCTAGAGAAGTCTGTATCATTTTATTGATTTCTTAAGATTTAGAAGTCATAATTAAGTGATTTTTTATTTTTTGGAAACTAGAAACCTATACCAACGACTTTATAGAAGACCATTTGACCTAGAAACCTCATTTACTAGGTGAAATAATTGATACAAAGTCGGACAGAATTGTTGTCATTGGACCACTCGTTTGAGTGACTTTTTCACTCTTCTAAGTGGGTAATTCACTTGGTTGGGTGATTTCACTCTCTTAAGTGGGTGATCCGCTCGGCTGAGTGATTTTTCCACTCTCCCAAGTGAATACCTACTGCATTAAGCCAAATTCAACTCCTCAACCAACATAATTTTCTCTCCATCACCAAAACACTTAGTACATGATACAAATAGACCAATTAGGTCTTCAATTATTCATTTAGACACTTTTGAATCTAATTAAAACATACTAAACATGGAATTAAAAGTAATTATAGCTTGATATATATGTGAATACAAAAATGCAAAATAAAGCTAAATAGATATATGAATATATTATATTTTAATGTGAGTATAGCTTGCTAGAGTCTGAGTTATGGGTAAATAGGCATGCCTAGAAGGGTTGCAGCTATTGTTCTGTTAGACACTTCAGTGTCTTCCGTTAGAGGCTATACCTCTTTTGTTAGAGACTATGTCTCTTTTGATTTTTGAATTTGATGATTCTTGATGTAGAGGCAACGCCTCTTCTATATAGATACTAATGGTATCTTTTGTTTCGTTACCTGTGTCTTAAGACAATAGTAGGCAATTTTGATATAATATGCTTATGTTATCTATCATCTGTTATGATTTATAATGAGATTGATTTCATTCTAATTCTGCGATTATGCATTCAGGAATGGCTAAGCTAAATTATTTTATGTTATTATTTACATAAATTACTTGTATTTATTTAGTTAGTATATCACATTATGTGTATTATTGTTGGGTGACCACTGTGAGTAGTCACCAAATTATCATTCTTGTTCCTCACTAAGCATTATGCTTAGCACGATGGTTTATGTTCTCCGTATAGGTCTTGAAGAACAAGTTTAAACGTGGGACAAGCGCTAAGGCCAGAGAAGTTTTTGTATTATGAAATATTTTATAAAAAATATTTTGTTGTAAATATTTCAAAGACGAACCAAGGGTTGTATTAAATACGTATATGTATTAATGGTGTTATGTAATAAAATTTTAAGTTATACAAAGGCTCTGGATGTTTGTATTTGGAATCGGAATGTATGTGTATACATATTCTTGACAAATGTATGAGTTATTCTTATATGTATGCTATTTCGATTAGTCTATGCTTGTGTGCACTTGTCTAACCTCCTAGGGAGGTATAAGGGTGTCACAGTGATATCAAAGTTGCTATAGTTTTGACCCTGTTTGGGTCCTACAATTAGTCTCGAATTGGGACCTATATTCTTGACCTGTATAGGTCCTACAGTTTTGATACCTTCGATATCCTACATGATCAATACCTTCGCGTATCTATAGTACCCCTTATCCACACCTATAGAATATAGGCAGACAGTTAAAGTAATTGGAAAGAAATGAATAATCATAATGGAAATGATATATTGGTGGAATGGATATCTTATATGCATTGTGCCATTGAATTATTATTATTATTATTATTATTATTATTATTATTATTATTATACATGTTTGTGCTTAATTTTTGGCTAATTCATACAATTTTTTACTCGTATAATTATGTGTATGGTAAGAACAATTATTGTGAGTGGTTGTTCAAGATTAACTTTTTCCACTAAACTTTATGGCTTAGCACGGGTTTTTATCCGTGTAGGTTCATAGGGTTAAAAGAAGCTCAGAGATAAATTTTGCTTATAGAGAAAGACCAGCACAAGACAGAGTAGAAGTTCTAAATGTATATGTAACATCCTTACTGTAACAGTCTTATCAGATTAAGCAATTGGTCGGAATTTTTTTTAAACCCAATAACAGCTTTTCCATTAACATAACAAACTACTTTCATATATAACTTCTATTAATCGCTGACCTATAACTGTCTAGTTTTTACTATGTATTTTACAAAATTTTGGCAATATAACGACTATATTATTAACTAACTCCCTGAAAAGCAAACAAGTACCACAGCCTCTCAGAGGTACAACAGTTTATATCCATTAACATAACACATTCATATACTCCATTATATGACACAGACATACAATCCACTTCCTGCAATTCTCATCCACAAACTTCTATTTATAATACAATACTATTATCATTACAACTTTGTCCCCATAACTACAAAGCAAATATATACATGCCATAAAAATAATCATTTTATTTCTTCTATATCATTCATCCCCTGTGTACTTTCGCTCCAGCATATCAGTACCTGCACGCAGTAAATCTTACGTGCTGAGTATTAAACATGTCCAGTGGTGACTAACAATCATAGTATTTCCCTAAAAGCAAAATTTTCTAATTATGTTCAATTAGGCTAATTTTATCAGTTTTTCTCATTTAAAAGCATAGTATACTATTAGAAACCAATTTTTCGATCTAACTTAAAATTTTTATAAATTTTTCAGTTTAGTCCTTTAACTTTTCATTTATTCCACAATTACCCTTTTTATACCTTTAATTACCAAAATGTCCTTTAATTTCTTGTTTTCTCATTTTAATCTATTAATTGACTTACAAATTACCATTTAAACCTTGTTTTGACTTTTTTATGTAAAATTTTATTTTAATCCTTTAACTTTACAAAAGTTGACTTTTTCCCAGTTAGTTGACCAAATTACCATTTTACCCTTATTAATTCTTTCCTTCTCACTTTTACTTATTAAATTCATCTTTTGAAAAAATTACCATTTTACCCCTAAACTTTTTAACTCTTTTCATTTTAGTTCTTTTTCACCTTAAACTTTAATTTTAACTTTCTTTTTACACTTTTAATATTTTCTTATCATTATGTCCTTAGTACAGACCCGGTAGAAACTCTTAAATCGGATATGCGGGATGTGGATCCTATAGGGTCACAACAGAATGAGAAATGACCTCCAAGAATTATTTCTCATAAAATATATGAACATATGACAGTACGAATGATAGATGCTATGGAGATCAATGATCCAACCATAGTAAAGCAAGTTGCCATGACTTGCACCACAGTACAGACATCCTTATAGCTAGCCAATTATATCCTGAGCTAAGCTTTACTACCTGACTCTTTCTAATGGCACATATTCACTTATTTTTTATTTTATTATTCAATTATTCATTCGTTACAATACTTTTCAATACTTGTCATTTCTGTACCGGTATATTATATTTGCAGTCTGTCTTCTTTACACAATTTGAGAATTATTTCGTAATAATTCACCATTTAATCAATAAATTATGCAATAATTAATCATAATTTCACATTTTTCCATTAATATTTAACTAAAATTTATTCCAAAAATATTCGTTTAATTTTCATAAATTCTATAAAAATTTATGGACATTAATTTTTATTAACACTATCCTTATAAAGCTTAAATTCACTAAGATAACTCAAAATTACATAGTTTTCTCCTTAATCAAAATTCGGCCTCCACTATAACTATATCATATTAATTATTTTAAATTCATTTAAAATTTCTAATAAGCATAATTAAGTTCCCAATTATATGAATATAACATTAATTTCAATTATACCTTATTATATTAAATTTTCCTTAAAAAACCTAAAGGAAATTCACATAAATAATAGGAAATAAAAATATTATTTAGTCACAAACCTTTTTTTTGTGCTTATCCTTGCCTAAGCTTCATTTTCTTTGCCTTTGGCCTTTGAGATAGGTTCCTCCTCTCGAAATTTTTCAATAGCCGAAATTCTTATAAATATAAACTCTAAGATTTTGACCTCAAATGCTTAAATTAACAGTAAAAATGAACTCTAAGCACCCAAAACTAGTAGTAGGCACCTAAAAACCAAATTAAAAGCAAGAATTTTACTTACCCTAAAATTGACACCTAAACTTTTAGCTTTAATTTTCTTTGATTTCCTTCATTGAATCAAAGATCAGAGATGGCTAGGGTACTCTAGAGAGGTTGAAATCATTTTCTTAACTTTGATTTGGTGGGATTTGAAGAAAATTGAAAGAGAAAGAGAGGGAAATGTTGAAGATGATGGTTCGGCCAAGAGAGGGACTGAAGAAGGGAGTGGCTGCTGCTGGAAAAATCTGGAGATTCATCATTTTATATGGCCTTTTAATGGGCCATTGGCTGAGCTTCTAAGTGGGCTTGAACATTTTTGTGTTTAAGCCCGATAATTACTCGATAAATGACCTTAATTAATTTCTCCCACTATCCAGCTCCCAATTACTTCAAATTTAATTTTATTATTCATATCACATTAAAAATAGGCTCTACGTAAAATTTTAGCCAATCGGAGTTCATTTCGGGTCCGATTCAATTTTATCGATCCGATTTAAAATTATCGATGTTACCGAAAAATTTACTTTTATTTACCCAAAATAATTTACATATTATTTTAGGTATATATGTAATTTTTCATAATTTTTAGACTTTATTTTCTATTTTAACAGTCAGAATGATAAAAAATTAATTAAAAATCCTAACCCTAATTATCTCGGTTTTCGTATTTTTGGCTTTGAAAGCTTATTTGACCTTAAATTCACTTCAAATTTTAACCCCGGACTATCCATGACTAATACTTTTCAATAGTCTAATAAAACATTTTTCACTTCCAGGGGGTAATTTCCAGCTTGAAAATACTATTCATTATCGGATTGTACTATTCACGATTAGCCTGATGTTGAGGCCATTACAGTATAGGTCTTTCTTTATTATATTTTTGGGTTATGAATAGAATGTTAATTTAACATAAAACTATCTTGTATATATTTTTGTAACTTAAGCTAAATGCTACTTTGGAGTTTTGGTAACGGATATGTAAAGGGAAAGTGAATGGATGTATATATTTTTGTGAAGTCATCTTTAGAATTGATGCTAAATAATCTTGATTAGATAGTATGTATAAATAATAGCCTAGAAATGTATGCATAATAGAGATAGTTGCGGTAGTTTTACCCTTGTAGAAAGGCGTTACAGGTTTTATGTTGATTTGCATTCATGGCTAGTGGTGATTCTTCAGTCTTTCAACCTAAATTTATGTTGTTGTGTAGTGTATATTTGTTGGGCTATTTGGAAGTGCCAAAATGATTTGGTTTGGCAGGATATTCATCTAGTTCGTGATGCAGCCTTTCTTGTGGCCTCTAGTTTGATTTCATCATGGCAGTCTATTAGAAAGAAGGAGAACTGCATTTCTGTTGCTGCCCCTTCCTCCTTAAATGTTGCCTCCTAGATCCCACCTATTGAAGGATGAATCAAGATTAATACAAATGTAGCTGTCTTTGAAGATCCAAATAAGTGTGGCTCTGGTTTATTGTAAAGGACTACAAGGGTAGATTTATAGTAGTTAGAGCTGAGGTTTTTCATGGCACTCTGGATCTTGTCGTAGTGGAAGCTTTAAGAGTTCGAGAGGTCTTAAGCTGGTTGAAGCAAAATCTTACTCCTTTCGTTGATGTTAATATGACTCAGAATTAGTTATTAGAGCTTTAAAAGATCAAACCTATTATGATTCTGATTTTGGTAACATTATCTCTGATTGTATTTCCCTTTTTTCTGTTGATGTCAACTTTGGTTTTGGTTTTATTAAAAGGTGTGCAAATTGGATGGCTCATTTGCTGGTAAAAGCATTTGTTTTATGTCAAACCTTATGTACATGACTCTCCTTGTATTTTTTCAGCTCTTACAGTTGAGCTTATCTCCCTTTAATGATTGTTTGTTTGCTTTCAAAACAAATAAAAATAAAAATGGTGCACCATGTATCCCATTTAAAAAATAAATTTTCATTTTAAACACCCATAATGTTATATAAAGCTTATGTGGCATGAGTTTTGCTGATAGGGCTAAAAGCGTGCATTGCACGCAAACTGGGAGCTTAAGTGCAATTATATAGATGAAATTATTTCTATAAAAATGCTTGTCTTCTACCTCGAAATACATTTCTTTCTGTTTCATCTATCATTTTTGCCATCCGATGCTCGTTCTCTATTTCTCATCTTATTTAGCACTGTTGAATTTTAGCCCAATCGTAAATTCAAATTTTTTATCCGATTTGTAAGTCAGTATCTTCCTGGCTTGCTAATGTAGTTACTGTAATGAAAATGTTCCATGTTCACCAAGTGCAAGGCTAGCTTTGAAGAAGTATCCAAAGTCTGCTAATACTCACTGTTTCACTAGTTGTTACATAATAGACCTAATACACATTGTTTTATACTTAGCTAGTTTCTCTGTTTAGTCAGTTTTGGTTAGTTAGAGTTGGTTTTGTCTTTATTAGCTGGACGATCTCTGTATATAAAGGATGAACTTGTTCTATTTTTATGTGTGAAGAAATACAAAAGAGGTATATTCATTTTCTATACTCTTCTCGTTCTTGTTTTAGCCTTAAGGGAAGCTAGGGTTTGAACAGGGTATCAGAGCCTTTCTGGTTCTTGGGAATCATAGAAGGTAGCATCATTTTTCTAATCACTAGAATTTACTATTGTTCCAGTTTGTAGTACTAGATCATGAGTTTTCTTTCTTTTAAAGATTTGTTTCTTGAAAGTTAGGTTAAGATTCACATTTTCTTAATTTTAATGGTGCCTCCTCTGGATGATGTTGAATCAATGGAGACAAGAAAAGATAGTCGATGATTTGTTTCATAAGCTCAAAGAGTTCAGATAGAAGATGACCCACTACAATTACATAGTTTAGATCACTTTAGGATGGTTTTGGTAACCACTGCCCTTACTATTAGTAATTACATGAGTTGGAGTGTTTCTGTGATAAATTCATTGGAAGTGAAGGATAAGATGGGGTTCACTGATGGTTCGATTGTGCCACCACTTGGCAATGCACAAGAATACAAACACTGGAGAAAAGTGGATTGCATGATTAAATAGTGGATCTTAAATTCTATCGGTAAGGAGATAACAGAGACCTTTATATATAGTCCTACATCTAAGGTTTTATGGGATTTATTGGTAGAAAGATTTGGAGATAGTAATAATACACGACAAATATATCAGATTCAAAGAGAGATAACTTCTGTTGAGTAAGGCAATAGTTCGGTTACAATTAATTATAATAAACTTCATAAGTGCTGGGATGAAATGTAACACCCTTACTATAACAGTCTTATCGGATGATGCAAATAGTTGGAAATTTCCTTTTTTTACCAACCAATAGCTTTTCCATTAAAACTTAATATCCTTCTTTCACCTAACTTCTATTAACATAATAACCTCCTTTCATACTTAACTCCTATTAATCGCTGACCTATAACTGTCCAATTTATATTATGCATTTTACAAAAATTTGGCAATATAACGGCTATAATCTTAACTAATTACTCAGAAAAACAGACAATAACACAGCCTCTTTAAGACACAACAGTTTATATCTAATCACATGACATATCCACATACTCCATCATATAACACATGCATACTATCTACTTTCTACAATTCCTCATCCACACACTTCTATATACAATACCATACAATACAATACAAGTATCATTACAATTTTGTTTTCATAATACAAAACATAATAGATATATATATACATACCACAAAAATCCTAAATCCTAATTATCTCAGTTTTCGTTCTTTTGGCTTTTGGAGGCCTATTTGACCTCAAATTCACTTCAAATTTCAACCCCAAATTACCCATGACTAATACTTTTCAATAGTCCAATAAAATATTTTTCACTTTCTTGGTGTAATTTTCAGTCTGAAAATACTATTTACCGTCAGAAAATACTATTTTTAATTTATGCTTTTAAATCAAAAACATTTGGGAAACAATATCGGATTAATTTAATTCATGCATAGATATTATTCTTAGCAATCCATGTTCCCTTGGGTACGATATTTGGGGTCTTAATCTATATTTTTCTGTATTACTAGCCGATCTAGTACACTTGCTAGATATCGATCAGAGCTGGCTGAACCTGAACAACTGTATGGGAGGACTGAGCTGGGCCTGCTTGTAACTTGTAATCGTTGCTGGATATACTCGGCCATAAGGTTAAGGAAGTCTGGCTGTGGAGGTGGAGGTGGCACTATTAGAGAAGAAGCCTGCTGTTGTGGGGCCTCCTGCTGTCCAATACCTATAGAGGCTTCTCTTTCATCATCCCCCACCTGTCTATCTCAATCAAAAGACATCTTTACACTATAAAATAGAAAGGAGCAAGTACACATTAGATTTCCATCACACTTTATTACTTACAAGTGGCATGTATATATAAGCAAATCAATCATACTTATTCCCACTCCGATCTTAGAATCGGCTAAACCAATGCTCTGATACCACAAAATGTAACACCCTTACTATAACAGTCTTATCGGATGATGTAAATGGTCGGAATTTTTTTTACCAACCAATAGCTTTTCCATTAAAACTTAATATCCTTCTTTCGCCTAACTTCTATTAACATAATAACCTCCTTTCATACTTAAGTCCTATTAATCGCTAACCTATAATTGTCCAGTTTATACTATGCATTTTACAAAAATTTGGCAATATAACGGCTATAATCTTAACTAATCTCCCTGAAAAACAGACAATAACACAGCCTCTCTAAGGAACAATAGTTTATATCTAATCACATGACATATCCACATACTCCATCATATAACACATGCATACTATCTACTTTCTGTAATTCCTCATCCACACACTTCTATATACAATACCATACAATACAATATAAGTATCATTTCAATTTTGTTTTCATAATACAAAACATAATAGATATATATATATACATGCCATAAAAATATTCCTCCTATTTCTTCAACCTCAGTTGTCTTCTGTGTACTCATTCTCCAGAATATTTATACCTGCACGCAGTAAATCCTGCGTGCTAAGCATTAAACATGTCCAGTGGTGACTAAGAATTATAATATTTTTCTAAAAGCATATTTTCCTATTTATGTGCAATTAAGTTAATTGTTAACAGTTTTTTCTCGTTTAAAAGCATATTATACTATTAACAACAAAATATTCAATTTAACTTAAAACATTACTTAACTTTTCAGTTTAGTCCTTAAACTTTTTATTTATTCCAAAAATACCCTTTTATACTTTTAATTACCAAAATGCCCTTTATTTTCTTATTTTCTCATTTTAATTTGTTAATTGGCTTATAAATTACCGATTAATCCTTATTTTGACTTTTTCATGTAAAATTACATTTTAGTCTTTTAACCATATAAAGTTGACTTTTTACACAATTAGTTAACCAAATTACCATCTTATCCTTATTAATTTTTTTCTTCTCACTTTTACCTATTAAATTCATCTTTTTGAAAAATTATCGTTTTACCTTTAAACTTTTAAACTTTTTCCATTTTAGTCCTTTTCACTTTAAACTTCAGTTTTAACTTTCTTCTTAAACTTTTAACATTTTCTTATCATTATGCTCCTAGTACAAACCCGGCAAAAAACTCTGAGACCGAATATACGGGACGTGGACCCTATAGGACCACAACAGAATGAGAGATGACCTCCAAGAATCATTTCTCATATAACATATGAACATATAACAGTACGTATGATAGGTACTATGGAGATCAATGATCCAACCATAGTAAAACAAGTCGCCATGACTTGCATCGCGATACAGGTATCCCTATGGCCAGCTAATTATATCCTGAACTAAGTTGTACTGCCTGACTCTTTCTAAGGGCACATATTTCCATAATTTTCATTTTATTATTTAATCTTTCATTCTTTTTACTACTTTTCATTACTTGTCAATACTGTACTAGTGCATTACACTTACAGTCAGTCTTCTTTACACAGTCTATTGATTATTTCGTAATAATTCACCATTTTATCTATAAACTATGCAACAATTCATCATAATTTCACATTTTTCAATTAAAACCTAACTAAAATTTATTCCAAAAATATTTATTTAATTTTCATAAATTTTATAAAAATTCATGGATATCAATTTTCATTAATATTATCATTAGAAAGCTTAAAATCACTAAAATAACTAAAAATCACATTGGTTTCTCCTTAATTACCATTCGGCCTCCACTATAACTCTACCATATAAATTATTTTAAATTCATTCAAAGTTTCTAATAAGCATAACTAAGTCTCAAATACTTGAATATAACATTAATTTCAATAATACCTCAATATATAAATTTTTTCTTAATAAACCTAAAGGAAATTCACTTAATTAATAGGGAAATGAAAGGATTATTTAGTCACAAATATTTTTCTTGTGCTATTCCTTGCCTAGACTTCCTTTTCTTTGCCCTTGGCCCTTGAGATAGGTTCCTCCTCTTGAAATCTTTCAAAGGTTGAATTCTTTATCAACATAAACTCAAATATTTTGACCTCAAATGCTAAAATTAACAGCAAAAAATACTAAAATTAACAGCAAAAATGAACTCTAAGCACCCAAAACTAGTAGTAGGCACCTAAAAATCAAATTAAAATCAATTATTTCACTTACCTAAATTTGATATCTAAACTTTAACCCTTGATTTTCTCTGATTTTCTTCCTTGAATCAAAGATCAAAGATAGCTAGGGTACTCTAGAGAGGCTGAAATCACTTCCTTGGACTTTGATTTGGTGGGATTTGGGTGAGATTTGAAAGAAAAAAGAAGAAAATGGAGATGAGGAAGTTCGACCACCAAAGAAGCTGAAGAAGGAAGATGGTTTTGCTGGATAATTCTGGAGAGGAAGCTCTTTTATATGGCCTTATAATGGGCCTTGGGTTGGGCTTTTATTGGGCTTGGACAATTAATTTGTTTAAGCCCAATAATTACCCGATAAATAGCCCTAATTAATTTTTCCCACTTTCCAACTTCAAATATCTTCAAATTTGATTTCATTATTCATATCATATTAAAAATAGGCTATACTTAAAATTTCAATCCAATCGAAGTTCGTTTCGGATCCGATTCAATTTTATAGGTCCGATTAAAAAATATCGGTATTACCGAAAAATTTACTTTTTGCTACCAAAATAATATACATATTATTTTAGGCACTTATGTAATTTTTGATAATTTTTAGGCTTCATTTGCTATTTTTAATAGCCAGAACGATAAAAAATCAATTAAAAACCCTAAATCCTAATTATCTCGATTTTCATTCTTTTGGCTTTTGGAGGCCTATTTGACCTCAAATTCACTTAAAATTTCAACCCTGGACTACCCGTGACTAATACTTTTCAATATTTAAATAAAATATTTTTCACTTCCAGATGTAATTTTCAGCCTGAAAATACTATTCACTATCGGAAGGTACTATTTACGGTTAGACCAATATTGAGGCCATTACATGAAATATCAAGATTATAGCCTATTTTGGTTTGCTTTTGTAGTGGTTGTACCTGTCAATTAAGCAAGAAACTTGAAGAAATTGATACAAGAAATAAAGTTGTGCAGTTTCTAATGGGACTTAATCAAAGTTTTGATAACATTAGGAGTCAGATCTTAGCATCTGATCTTTCACCAAATGTCAACAAGGTGTATGCTATGGTGCTTCGTATAGAGAGGCAACAAGAGATTAACATGATGTGTGATTTTATTGATGGTAATGCCATTATGATAAAAGGCTCTGGAATAGACAAACTCAATGGCGGGAGAGGTAGTTTTAAGAAGAAGGATTTCAAGAAAAAAGAAGATAAATTCTATGATTTTTGTAAAGTAGAGGGCCATGAGAAGGATAGTTGCTTCAAGTTATACGATTATCCTGAATGGAATAAAGAACTAAAGCAGAAAAAGGGAAAAGGAAGGGGAAAACCACCTTATATGGTAGAAACTCAACTGGAGTGTGATGAAGATGAGTCAAAGAGTAATTAACAACTGACACGAGCGCGACATCAAGAGATACTCTTTTAGGCAATTGCTGACTGTCGCGAGCGCGATGAATACCGCGGTCGCGATACTCGTCGCGAGCGCGACAATAAGCATTTGTCTTCTATTTTTGATACTTTTCTTTTATGACCCCAAGGGAGGTATAAGCTTGCCTAAGCCCTCCTAAGCTTATAAATCATCCTAAATTGTAATTTAACAGCAATGTATCCCCTTAATTGCAAGATTTGCTTAATAACTGAAAGGTTAGATTTTACTACCTCAAAATAGAATATGTATGAATTACTTCTCTGCCATGACAGTATATGATTATTTTTATGCTATGAGATTATCAATACTTAATATTAAAGTACTTTGTATTCATTAGTACTATAGTGGATTATGCGAATATAATTTCACAAGATATGAAATATGATTGATTTATGCCTGCACATAATGACTTGGTTGTGGATAGATAGGCATGCCTATAGGGTTATAGTTGCAGCTGCTATAGTCTGACTCTTATGAGTCCATAATTGTCTCTACATGAGACCATAGTTCTGGCCCAATGGGTCGACAGATTTGATGCCTTCGGGTATCCATAGTACTAATACCTTCGAGTATTTACAGATTTTATACCTTATGGTATCCACAGCACCCGTTATCCACACCCACAGGAAAATGAAGCATGCACAAATTATAAGATAAATGATATAATACCCTTATCCCTCCTTAAACTGTACCGACGTACCGAAGACCGAATTTTTTTTTTTAACTTTTATACCTAAAAACCTTATCGACATTTACTTAATAAAAAACTGCCTATCGCCGCTGACTTATAACTGTCCAATTTATTATGCACTTAATAAAAATTTTGCAATATAACGGCTGTACATAGTACTAGCCCCCTGAAAAGCAGACAAACCACACAGCCTCTCAGAGGCACAACAATAAAAAATAACAACAATATACATTCATTCCATCCATTTCATTTGTTCACAATCCAACACTCCTTAGTACAATAACTTCTGTTTACATTACATAACCATAAGTAAAACTTGTACTCATATATACATGCCAAAATTATACAACTAGAGCAATCTAAAAGAAATCCTGCAATCTGAATTCTTGCTCTAGCTCCTGTTTACCTGCGCGCAGTAAAACTACACGCTGAGCACTCAATATGCTCAGTGGTGACTAACAATCGATACATTTCCTAACATTTCCATTTTTTATTCTTAAGTATTAGCAGATAAATATAAACATCATTATAAAATCAATTATTATCACCTTTAAACAATAACTTAACGTCTTCTATAAGATTATTCAATTTAGTCACATAATTACAATTTTGTCATTATAGGTTCAATGATAATCTTTAAACTGATAACTGAAGTCATTTACATTTCTTTACACTTAATTTGTCAATTATGAGCAAAATTATATTTTAGTCCTTGTTGTCCATAAAATTCACTTTTTAAGTAATTTAACTATTATCTGACTGTTTTATCCTTAATTAATCAATTCTCACTTAATTTACTATCTTTTTTCACTTTTTGGAAAAATTACCATTTTTCCCCTAAACTTTCTTTTTATTTCATTATGGTCCTTCTTCACTTTCTTTTCCTACTTTTTATTGTCTTTGCATTTCTTTCTCAATTTATTACCATTATGCCCCTAGTACAGACCCGGCAAAAATCTCAGACCGGATACACGAAACATGGACCCCACAGGCCCCACTAAAAAGAGAAATGATTCCCAATGAACCATTCTCAGAACACTGCACTTTTCACTGTCACATTAACACTTAAGCTATGGAGATCAATGATCCTGTCCATAGCAAAGCAAGTCGCCATGACCTGCATCGCGGTAAAGGGTGTTCCTATGGCTAGCCAACTATATCCAGACCTAGTTTTTACTGCCAGACTAATTCTAAGGGCACAGTAATAATTACTTTATTAATTCTTTTCAAATCCAAAAATTTCAATAATTGACTTTTTATTTCATTTCGTTGACATTAATTTAATTTCATATAAATTAACCAATTTCATCATTTTTATGCAATTATTAATCAATAATTAAATTATTTTCATTATACATATTAACATTAAATTCTAAACAAAAATCACAATAATTTTGATAAATGCCAATAAAATTTATTTATACATTATTTATTATTTATTATCATTTTTCATTAAAATAATCAATTAATTCACTATAAATCACAACTTTTACTATATACATACACTATAATTAATCTTGAAAATTCCTAAATTAATTCCAAATATTCTCTAAAAATTTATGGACATTAATTTTCATGTCTACTATTAATTTAAGCTAACAATTATTATTTTTATGCAATTTCTCACTATATACCCTAGTGATGAAATTCGGCCAACCCAACTTCACATTCCTAAAAATTGTATTTCTTTCATTTTCATCTTTCATTCATCATTTCTCTCACTTAATTACAATTACCCTGACATATTTACATCAATTAACAACTTTAAACATTTTTGTCCTAATTACATAATTAAGAAAAATTCATAAACTTAGAAAATGTAAAGATTTATTAGTCACTTACAATTTTCTCTTGAATTAGGGAGTCTAGGCTTCCTTTCCCTTGCCTTTGTTCTTGGAAAAACTCCCCTCTATTTGCTCACCTACATAGGGCAGCCCATTTAAGCTTAGATTTCTTCATTTTCTTGTTCTCAAATGCAAAAACCAACCTCATAATCATAATCTACACCCAAAAATCTATGAAAAACCACTAAGAAATCAATTTAAAACATTAAAATTCTCAAGCTCCAACTTACCCTTCTTTCTTTCTTTCCTTGATTTCTTCCCTTCCTTTGCCCAAAACAATCAAGTGAAGCTATTTTAGTATATTAGAGGGATGAAACTACAATTCCTAAGTTGGAATTTGGGAGAAATTTTGAGTAGCCATGAAGTAAAAGAAAGGGAGAAGAAAAGAGAGGGGTTTCGGCCAAGTGAGAGGGAGGAGGAAGATGAGATGGTTTTTTGGAATTTTCTCTAGAATTCTGGCTCTTATACCCTCCCTAATGGGCCCAAATTTGGGCCAAAGTGATGGGCTTTGCCCATTTAACTTAAAAGGCCCAATTTAGGCCCCTAAAGGCTCAATTAAAATTCTCTCTCTTCCAGCCATCCAATCACTTCAAAAATAATTCCATCACTCTTATCACATCAAAATTAGCTAACATGCAAATTTTTGGCTCAATCGGAGTTCATTATCGGTCCGATTCAAACTTATCGGTCCGATTCGACAACTGCCGGTGTCACCGAAAAATTCCATTCTCATCACTAAAATATTCTAAACAAAAATTTATGTAGGCATACAAAATATGACAATATTCGGAGTTCGTTTACTATTTTTAATTATTTTCGCAAAATCAAGTTACCTTCCTTACCAGGGAAAATGACTCGCTAACTTTTTAGTATTTTTGATATTTGGAGGTCCATTTGACCTCAATTTCATTTCAAATTTCAAATCCAGACTCACCATGACCAATATTTTCCGATGGTCCAATAAAATATTTTTGACTTTCGGGCCCGAAAAATACTATTCACCATCGGAAAGTACTGTTCACGGCTGACCCGGTGTTGAGGCCATTACATTTCTCCCCTACTAAAAGAAATTTCGTCCTCGAAATCTACCTGAGCTGAAAAGTAGAGGATAACGCTGTCTCATCATTGCTTCGGGTTCCCATGTTGCTTCTTCGACATTATGGTGATGCCATAGGACTTTCACCAAAGGGATCTGTTTGTTCTGAAGCTGTCGAACTTCCCTAGCCAAAATTTGTACTGGTCTTTCTTCATAACTCATATCAGTTTGAACTTGTACCTCTTCAGGGGTTATCACATGACTCGGATCAGAACTATATCTGCGGAGCATAGACACATGAAAGACGTCATGTATCTTTTCCAAAGCAGATGGCAATTTCAATCTATAGGCCACGGGACCCACTCGTTGAAGCACCTCATACGGACCAATGAATCTAGGGCTTAACTTGCCCTTCTTTCCAAATCTCAGAACTTTTTTCCATGGAGATACCTTCAAAAAGACCTTATCTCCGACTTGGAACTCGATATCTTTCCTTTTCAGATCTGCATAAGACTTCTGACGATCCATTGCTTCCTTTAATCTGCTTTTAATGATCTGGACCTTTTCTTCAGAGTCACAAATAAAATCCGAACCCAAAAGCTTTCT
Organism: Excoecaria agallocha; assembly: GCA_037975025.1. NCBI lineage: Eukaryota > Viridiplantae > Streptophyta > Magnoliopsida > Malpighiales > Euphorbiaceae > Excoecaria > Excoecaria agallocha. The sequence continues at coordinate 16,943,787 of CM075816.1, read as the reverse complement.
TTCACTTAATTCAGTCCAGTAAAAAGGAGTCCTGCACTTCCTACCATATAATGCTTCAAATGGAGCCATTTTCAAACTAGATTGATAGCTGTTGTTGTAAGCGAACTCAGCTAATGGCAAATATTTTTTCCAATTAGTACCAAATTCAAGGACACAACACCGAAGCATATCCTCTAATATCTGAATCACCCGCTCGGATTGTCCATCAGTCTGAGGGTGAAAAGCCGTGCTGAGGCGAAGTCTAGTACCCAGAGCATCTTGAAAACTCTTCCAGAAGTGAGAAGTAAACCTGGGATCCCTGGCTGACACAATGGATGCAGGCACTCCATGCAATCTAACTACTTCCTTTATATAGAGTTCTGCCAGCCGAGTCAAAGGGAAATCCATCCTAACTGGCAAGAAGTGAGCTGATTTGGTGAGGCGATCAACTATTACCCAAATGGCATCATGTTTTCACTGAGTCATAGGTAGCCCAGTCACAAAGTCCATGGTCACCTGATCCCATTTCCACTCTGGAATAACAAGTGGTTGAAGTAGTCCAGAAGGAACTTGATGTTCTGCTTTCACCTGTTGACATGTCAGACATTTGCCCACAAATTCTTTTAAGGGGAGAGAGTTGTAATGCCCCTCAGTATACCCTATTAGTAATATCACTAATTAATTGTGAGTGTTTATATTTAATTAAGTATAAATGTATAAAGAAGGACTTAATTGCATAGCTAAAGGGTAAGTTTTGGGGTAATAGTGAAAATAAGAGAAACTAAGGGACCTAATGGTAAGATTTTCTTTCAAGTGACATTTGGACCAATTAGAGAGAAAGGAGAGGGAGATATTTGATGGAGGTTGGCCGGCCAAACAAGGGTCTTCATCCTCCATCTTCATCTTCTCTATAACTCTAAACTCTCTCTCATCCTCTCTCTAGATTTCTTTGAATTGGGGAAAGGAAAAGAAAGATTTTTCTTGGTTTAATCTTAAGGTAATCTTGATTCTTCTTTAATATGTATTGTTCTTTGTTTAGCTTGAGTAATATTTATGAAAGTGTTTTATATTTTAGAAGGAGAATCAAGCAAAAGAAAAGGGAAAGAGGCTCTCCAAGGTTGAAGAAGACTTGGAGCTTAGTAAGGTATGAGAACTTAGGTTTTTGTGTGTATGTTTGATGTTTTGGCCATAAGAGAGGGAGACCTTGAATGTCTCTCTCATATACTTTATGGATGATTTTAAGCTTAGAAGGGTTTAGAGTTAAAAATATGCAAGTTTGGTTGAAAAACATGAAAAAAATCGGTTTTAAGGTTCACTGGACCAGTCTGCACATTTTTGCTCATATCTTGAGCTATAGTTGTCCAAATGACGAAATTTCAGTTGGCATAGAAACTAGACTTGTAAACCTTGATTTTGTTAGAAGAAACCGAAACCTGATTTTACTGCTTGATGGTGAAAATCGGTCTTGAAATCTGATTGTGATGGTTATTTTGTTTTCATGAACAGTCTGTGGTTTTTCTTGTATATCTAAATATTTACAGGTCCTATTGAAGAGATTTTTAGTGTTTTAGAAACTAGAAATATTAGCCTAAAACTTTGTAGAAGATAGTATTTTCATAAAAAGCCGTTTGGTAGGTTGAAACTGAGATGCAATTTGAGTTTTGAAATTGATTTACAGGATTTTTGTGCATCAAGCGCTGAAGTTTTTTAAGCCGTTGCCTTGTGTCGCGAGCGTGATATCAAGCCATCGCTTTGTGTCTCGAGCGCGACTTCTGATGCGAGCACGACATTAAGAGATAATCTTTTAGGCAATTGCTGACTGTCGCGAGCGCGATGAATACCGCGACTGCGACACTCGTCGAGAGCGCGACTATTGTCGCGAGCGCGACAATAAGCATTTGTCTTCTATTTTTGATACTTGTCTTTTATGACCCCAAGGGAGGTATAAGCTTGCCTAAGCCCTCCTAAGCTTATAAATCATCCTAAATTGTAATTTAATAGCAATGTATCCCCTTAATTGCAAGATTTGCTTAATAACGAAAATGTTAGATTTTACTACCTCAAAATAGAATATGTATGAATTACTTCTCTGCCATGACAGTATATGATTATTTTTATGCTATGAGATTATCAATACTTAATATTAAAGTACTTTGTATTCATTAGTACTATAGTGGATTATATGAATACAATTTCACAAGATATGAAATATGATTGATTTATACCTGCACATAAAGACTTGGTTGTGGATAGATAGGCATGCCTATAGGGTTATAGTTGCAGCTGCTATAGTCTGACTCTTATGAGTCCATAATTGTCTCTACATAAGACCATAGTTCTGGCCCAATGGGTCGACAGATTTGATGCCTTCGGGTATCCATAGTACTAATACCTTCGGGTATTTACAGATTTGATACCTTATGGTATCCACAGCACCCGTTATCCACACCCACAGAAAAATGAAGCAGGCACAATTTATAAGATAAATGATATGCATATACAGTTTATAATCTTTCATTCTATGTTTTAATGAAATAGTTATTCCTTCCAATAGTGCATTTGGTTATTCTGTATTTATGAAATATATATATGAACGTGTTATATACTTTTACTGCATGCTTGGTGATAACCACTGTGAGTGGTTGTCAACATATTAGTTTGTTCCCCACTAAGCTTTATAGCTTAGCACGGGTGTTTATCCATGTAGGTTCGCAGGGTAGAACTCTTGTTCAGGGACAAAGCCAACAATCTTCCAAGTCAACATCGAAATAAGAGTAGCATTTTGATGTATGAAAATTAACTTTTGCATCTCTTTTGGTTACATCCCATATACTTGTATTTAAAGGCATGTAATTATTAAGTTATGTAAAGAATAGCAAACAACAGGAGAAGTATCACCCTCCACCAAACATGACTAGTATAATATGAAAGTATGTATGTTTATTTATGCATCAGTAATAGATAACTCATATGATTAACAGGATTAAATGAATGAAATTAGTAATAGTAATCATGTAACACCCCGTACCCGGTCAGTTAAAAAGACCCGGATACCGAATGTCACACCCGGATTTGGATCACTTTGCGAGGATTAACTCTAAGGTTTGACTACATTTAAAAAAAAGTTATTAATTTAACATATTATTTATTCTATCAAAATTTCGACAGAATCTCCCTTTATTAATGGCTACTTCCTATGGGAAAAGAATATAAAACATTTCTAAGATTTTTAAAACCATTTTCAGAATCTCAATTAATTGTCCTTTCACACTCTATTAATTTTACTATGCACTTAAATAAAATTTCGGCAGCATGACATCTTAAAATTTATGCTACCCAAACCTGTAAAAACTTAATCTTTACACTCCCAATATCATTCCTCCAACTCCAGAACTTCCATCAACAACACAGCACTTCTATAATTTCATCTCAACACAATCACAACCACTCAAATATAGTTCATATAAAGCTCGTTCATGCAAATCACTGAATTCATATAATATTTAAATAAAGGCCCATTTACAACAAATTCTTATAATCTATTACATGGTTTATTCACATATTACAAATTTACATTAACCCATTTTATATAATTGGCTTCGACATAACAACATAGTTCACCATAATTATAAACATTTACTTATATACATTATTATATAAATAAGAATTTCGTCACCATGATTCAATGTACCTATTAACATGCACATAGTCATATGACCATAATTTGGTTCGGACTTGAGATATTAATTCTCAAGCTTCCTACGTATCCCATTTAGGGAATCAGAACCACGTAGTTCTCCAATCCCAAGACTCACAATAGTACTTTAAATAAGTAACCATTCAATCTGGTTTAGGTAAGAATATTGCTTGACACTTTTCAAACATTTACAGATACATAACTGTATTATACGCATTTCTAATTACCGCATACTACTCCAGATTGTATAACACACAATTAATCACAATATGAATATATATATATAAATATGTATATTCAATAGCAATCATCATTAGTTGTAATTAAGCGTAAGTCAAATTAATCATATACAACAATTTACAATGTACGCATAATAGTCATAAGATTCAAAGTTTAAAAATGCATACTTATATATATATATATATATAAATATGTAACGTCCCCAGATAGCCGCTAGCACGATATTGTCCGTTTTGGGGCCCATGTCTCACACGATTTTGTTTTTACTGCTTTGGGGTCCATGTCTCACACGGTTTTGTTTTTACTGCTTTGGGGTCCATGTCTCACACGTCTGCTTTTGAGATCGTGCCGAGCAACCACTACCCCTCACGGTTTTATTTTCATAAACACTTGTAGTAATATATATATATATATATATATATATATATATATATATATATATATATATATATATATATATATATTATATATATATATATATATATATATAATCACAATTTCTCAAAAGAAAGGATAATTCACAATAATCGAATATTAACAAGCAAGGTAAAAAGATATTCTTAATCATTGATTATGTAATCATTCTAATTCACATAGTTATATCTTAGCATCGAGAGATCACTTAAATCAAATTCTACATCTATATATATATACACTTTATACAATACGTTTATTTATTATATTTATAAATCTAACAATAATAACACAACACAAAACAACAAAGTATAAACAACCACGAAGAATCACATTTTTATAATTCAAATAATGTCATTTAGACCTTCTAATTTAAGTAAGTATATTCATGGTTCTGTATCCCAATTGGCTTATTACTCGACTCAAACATATCAAGCCTATAGTTTACAGCAAAGATTATCAAAGTTCTTACACCTATATACGTATCGATATACATATATATGGCAACTCATTTATTTACTTGCCGTAAAGTTTAATTCTAGTTAAGTTCCCGAATGTAGATGCAGATATAGTTATTAGTATAGAAATAAATCCCAAATCATACATGTTACTATCCACAGCTTTACTACAGTTTACATTGTATATCTCACAAGTTTAGAAACATAATTAAACAAATATTTAGATTCTTAAGGCCAGTCCATAACCGACAAAGCTAAAGTCAACAACATTCAATTCCAGACACAAATGCATTTTCAAAATCGGAAAGAATTCTACTTGCAGCTTCGTCTAACAATAAATTCTGTACAATAAATCCTTACTCTGGACGTAAAAAAATATAATCTATCATTATTCATGTCATTTAAATCAAAATAGAATCTCCACACCAAATGAGATTAAACTAGGTATTAAAAACAATTAACTTAATTTGATCCAAATGGTATCAACTCATAAGCCTTAAAATCATTCCATCACAATATCATCATTTATCATTTATATTACACCTAATTCATGTATTTCTAACAAGTCATACACACAGAGGCAGACATTTAACTTAGACAGTCAATAAATGTTTCAGTAATTCTCACAAATTATATAGCTAAATTTGAAGGGAATAAATCTAGCATCCCATACCGTAAAATCGAAGCTCATAATGCCCTCTCCATTCTGCCTCGCCGGAGACTCGCCGGAGACTAGCCGGAGAGCTATCGAAGCTGCCCGCCTGTTGCCAGAGCCGCTGGTCACCTTCCAGTGGTATTCACGCGCCCCAAGGCACCACGGCTTGGTCGGAAAGCCGCCTGGAACCGCCGGCTGCCTCACTCCCCGATCTACTCTTCACCGGCGAGTGGAGAAGATCGGCTGGCACCGGAAGCTTCATCTCGCTGCTAGGAGTCGACCGCCGGTGGTGGTGTCGCCAGCTGCCGTCGTGGGCCGCCGGAACGAAGGAAAGAAGCTTCGGTAAGGAGAGAAAAAACGGGGAAGGGAAAAGGGGTGTTAGGCGCCGTGGCTGGTGGCAGGGCTGAAGATCGGAGGGTGGCCGGCAACGTGGTAGCTTCCGGCGCCACTGCTCGGCGGAACTGGACCCTCCCGGTGCTCCCCCTCTCTTCCCGATTCTCCTTTCTCCCTCTCTTTCGTTTTCTTTTTTTTTTTCATCCTCCTAATAATAATCCTCATAATACTAATAATAATACCCCACCATTTGTCTTTCTTTTTATTTTCACAACTCATGTCTTACTTTCAACCACACACACAACCTTTAATTAAAATTAACCCACAATTTCTCTTTTCTTTTCCTCTTTAAATTTCCACCACACAATTTCTTTTAAATCTTACCTTTTTCACATTATTATTATTTTATTTTTAAACCATTTATTTTATTGGATCATTTCTGAAATCGGATTGATCCAACCATACTATTCGGGTCTTTATGACTCGGGACGTTACAAATCAAGATTATCTAGTATAGTCATTACAAGAGCTTTAATCCATCAGGCTTCTTTACCAAACTTTTTTGGGGTGATGTAATTCTACATGCTACTACTCTTATTAACTTACTGCCCTCATCTATTCTTGATTGGTAGAGTCCTTACCAAGTTTTGTTTCAGAAAGAGCCTTCTTATGAGCACCTCAAGATTTTTGGTTGCTTATGTTACTGTATTGATACTAAACTGAAGAAAGATAAGTTTGATTCTAGAGCTCTTAAATGTGTTTATGTTGGTAATTCTCCAGGTCAGAAAGCTTACAAGGTGTTTGATTTGCAAAATAAGAAATGTCTTATTACTAGAGATTTGGTTTTTCATGGAGAAGTTTTTACTTACAAACAAGAGTCCCCACCTAATAACCTTCTTCAAAAACTTATTGCTAGTGTTCCGGTTTGTTTAGATGAATTTTCTTTTCCAGAAAATAATGAATATGAGACCTCTATTCCCTCACAGTTTTCCCCTTTGTCTGTTCTTACTGCTGTTTTGAATCCTTCTATTTCCACTATAACACTTGCTGCTTCAGATTCTTTTAGTCCAATTCAGGTTTCAGCTGAAGTTTTACCTAGAAGAAGTTTGTGGCAACCAAAAGCTCCTTCTTAGCTTGCTAATTTTTAAACTAATTTTGTTCATCAATCTATAAGGAATGATGCTGCAATTTTTAAGCCCACACTCTATACCCCATCTACTTTCCCTTTCCTTCATGATCATCAGTTTTCGGATGAATATAGATGCTTTTTAACTAATTAGTCAAAATTACATGAGCCTTGTTCTTGTGCAAATGCAAAAGGCAAAGTAGAATGGGAATGTGCAATGGCTGATGAGATAGAAGCCTTAGAAAAGAATCAAACTTGGGATGTTACTGATCTCCCTTATGGTAAAAAGCCAATTGGTTCGAAATGGGTGTATAAGATTAAGCTCAAGCTTGATGGTTCTGTTGATAGGTACAAAGCTAGATTGGTTGTAAAGGGGTATAATCAAATCGAAGGGCTTGGCTACACTGATAGCTTCTCTCTTGTTGCTAAGGTTATCACTATAAGAGTCTTTTTAACTATGGCAGCAATAAAAGGTTGGGCAATACACCAACTATACATCAATACTGTGTTTTTGCATGGCCATCTTGATGAAGAGGTATATCTATCTCCGCCTGATGGGTGTTATATAAAGCCCAACCTGGTCAAGTATGTAAGTTGAAGCGTTCTCTTTATGGCTTGAAAAAAGCCTCAAGACAATGGAATGCTAAATTAACCCGAAAACTTCAGTCTTATGGGTTTCAACAATTAGTCCATGATAACTACCTATTCACTTTACAGACTACAGGTGTATTTGTAGCCATTTTAATATATGTTGATGATATGCTCCTTACCAACAACTCTGCCACAGAGATTTTACAGATCAAACGTTTTTTGAATGAGTAGTTTACTATCAAGGATTTGGCTTTGCCAAGTATTTCCTGGGCTTGGAGATTGCACGATCTGAAGAGGGGTTGCATGTTAACCAGCAGAAGTATGTTCTTGATTTAATTCAAAAGGCTGGTCTTTTAAGAGCCAAGCCTGCCACAACACCTATTCAGAAGGGTCTCAAGCTCACTTCCACTTTTTCTTCTGGATATCTATTGCTAGATGCTCAGCAGTATCAAAGGTTGATTGGGAAATTACTCTATCTTGGTTGTACTAGGCCAGATATCACTTTTGCTGTCCATTAATTAAGTCAGTTTGTTAATGCTCCACGCACTCTTCATTGGCAGTGTGCTTTGCACTTGCTTAAATTCTTGAAAAATAAACCTTCTTTGGGGTTGTTTTTCCCTGCCAATAATTCTTTTACCTTGTCTGCTGATTGGGGGGCTTGTTTTGAGACTCGAAAGTTAGTTACGGGATTTTGTGTGTATCTTGGCTCATCGTTGATCTCTTGGAAGAGTAAAAAACAACCTACTATTTCTCAATCTTCTGCTGAGGTTGAGTATCATAGTATGGCAATGACAGTTTGTGAACTCCAATGGTTCAGCTACCTTTTACGTGATCTTGCTCTTTCCTTCCCTCTTCCGGTTTCCTTGAAATGTGATAATAAAGCAGCTCTTCATATAGCTGGTAATCCTGTTTTCCACAAAAGGAAGAAACATATCGATGTTGACTGCCATGTTGTTCGTGAGCAGTTGAAAAAGGGTTTCATTGAAACAACTTTCTTAGCTTATTCGTTGCAGATCGCTGATCTCTTTACCAAGGCTTTGTCTGCTTCTTTATTCCTCCAGTTATGTGGCAAGTTGGGACTGGTTGATTCTCACCATTCTCCAACTTGAGGGGGGCTGAAGAAGTATCCAAAGTTTGCCAATGCTCACCGTTTCACTAGTTACATAATAGACCAAATACACATCGTTTTATACTTAGCTAGTTTCTCCGTCTAGTCAGTTTTGGTTAGTTAGAGTTGGTTTTGTCTTTATTAGCTGGATGATCTCTATAGATGAAGGATGAGCTTGTTCTGTTTTTATGTGTGAAGAAATACAAAAGAGGTATATTCATTTTCTATCCTCTTCTCGTTCTTGTTTTAGCTTTAATGGAAGCTAGGGTTTGAACAAGCTTCTTATAAAAAAAGAAAATAAAAATAAAAATATAAACAAGGCTTAATGTGCATCCCATGTAGTTACCTATTTTTTCATTAGCCCTGCCACTCCATTTTTCTTCTTGAACTACTGGTAGCCTCACCATCTCTTTTCTTAACTCTCCTATTCCAGCCAAATTGTCAAACCGTCATTGCCGTCCATGAGATTCATGTAATTACATAAAGCGATACTTATCTCTTACTCTCTTTGGTCATCATTAAGACTTGCCTTTCATACTTTTGTTGGATTTGTAGCAGGTTCCACACTGAGATTTGCTGAAAGGGACATCTGGTAACTTGCACGCAGCTTTCTCCTACTGTGTGCGGGTTCGAAATTATGATTATCATCACTATCTCTGCCTTCTTGGACTTGCCCCTAACATGCAAAAGGCTGCATTTGCCCTCCGTGCCTTCAATGTTGAAACTGCCAGAGCCATAGTTGTCGCTTCAGATCCTAGGATTGGTCTCATGCGCCTTCTCGGGTCGCAAGAAACTGTTGATAAAATATATGCTAACAAGTTAATTGAGCACCTAACAAGTTAATTGAGCACCCGACTGCACAAGCTCTTTCATCAGTGATATGGGAGAGAGGTTACTGACATCCCTGAAACTTTAGAAGAGTTGGAAAGAAATGCTGAGGACACTGAATCAACCATTCTATATATGACACTTCAAGCTGGTGGTATCAGGTCCACTGCAACTGATCATGCAGCATCATAATTATGTTGGCAAAGCCAGTGGCCTTCTATTGCTACTCAAGTCTCTCCCATATCATGCTAGCTGCAGTCGTCACTTTTCTTATATACCGACTGAAGTAGCAGCTAAACATGGGCTATTAGTTAAGCGGGGAGGCCGATCAGAAATCCTTTTAGATTCACGAAAAGGTTTATGTGATGCTGTCTTTGAAATGGTATCGGTAGCTAATGTCCATTTGCAGAAGGCTTGTGCATTAGCTGGTACAATACCTGCTGATGCTCAACCTGTGCCTCTGCCTGCTATTGCAGCACAGCTTCTCTTCGACCCCTTGAGCCAGGTGCAGTTTGATGTGTTTGATCCGAGGTTAGAAGGAGGAATTCTCGGCATTCCTCCTTTGTTGTACCGATTGACATTGGTCTACATGGAGGGGGAAGTATTGATAAGTCAGGTGTAGAATTTATTGACCAAAGAAATGCAGAGCTTACTTCTTGTTGCAAACTTTGAGTATAACATCTTTCATTGACATGAATTGATGCCTTGGATAGTAGTGCGGAATTAATTGAAAGGCTGTTGTTTGAGCAATTAAAAGTTCTCTCCATGCTTCACTACGTTAAACAACCGGGTTTACCTCTATTAGATGACTGAAATTGATTAAAATCAACAGCAAGTACTATTTTGACGTTGCAATTTATTCTTGTTATTACTTGCACCTCAATCACAAACCGGATTTACATCTCAGGTTAGTGTCTCTGAAACACTTTTACCGATGGTATTTACCGTAGTTCGTGTGTTTGAAACTGCACGACTTATGGCATGAAACATTTACAAGCACAATATTTGCAACGTTGGAATTTTTGGAACCTCAATGAGAAGAACTTGTATTGCTGCATCTATTGGCCATGATGCCAGGTGATTGCATACTTTCATTCTAGGGTACCACTATTTGATATTATTGGTTGTCAAGTCTTCTATTGGTGTTCACATAGTTGATTTTTTTTTTTGTTAATTTTTCTCTTAGAAGTTTAGTACAACAAATCTTAAATAATCCCATAACTTCAATCTTGTTGCTCCTTTTTTTATACTTTATCTCTGTTTGATTAAATGCTTACAAGATTTGGGGATTGCTATATGGTGTATTATCAAATGTCCTTATTTCTGATAATTCATAGCTTGGCTTCTATACATGTGTGCATGAGGCACTCATTAGGATAAAACAGATGAAAATGTTCATGGAAGTTAATACTGGTTTGGGACTATGGGTTTTTTCAGTCTCAAATACTATAGCTAAGTTTATAAAGTACCTAAAGCACCCATGTATGAAGTTAGTGCAAGCTACACAAGTATCAAATTCTAACAAGTTTTGAGGGTGAATTTTCTAAAACTATCTCTTTTGCACTTTGGGCATGCTTCCTTTAGTTTGTTGTCTTGAGTAGACAAAACTCTATTCTAAATACAGGATTCTTGCTTGCTCTCTCTCTTTACACTTCGTTTGGAATTGTGTAGCAGAACAGAATATTCAAGTCTGTCTAGTCAATGGTTTTTCTTGCATGGCATGGTTACTGATTAGTTGTAAAAGCACATGTGATTTGATTGACTTGTTCTCTGCTGATGGTTATGCTACTTTCCTTCAATTCTTTGGAATATAGGAGGGCGTATGTGTGTTGGGAGCTGAGTAGAAAAGCTAAGCTAACAAAGCAATAAACATATAATGGCATCTTCTTCTCAGGGCTGTATACAGCTACAAGCATAACAATACTATTTATTTATGTATTTTATTTTGATCATCAGCTAGACTTGCCATTTTGTACTCGTGATGTAGTAAGGCAACACTATGCTGATGCTATTCCTATTTAAGGATTTGAGATTATAAGATTTGATTTTGAAGAAAATATTTGATAGAAATTGCTCTGGCCTACGGCGTCCACTCTGACGGATTATCGAAGACGGTAGTTCATAACTAAATTTGTTAATTTGAATGCAGGGATTAAATGAATGGACTTTTGCAATTTTCTGCTGCTTGGGCCTCCATTTTGTTCCTTTTTTTTTTAAATAGCCATTTATTCGAAACTCACTGCCTTGCTAATGTCGTATATGGTTTAAGGGCTTAGTTTGAGGACAGATTCCTCGAATATGTTTCGCTAGCAATATATATAGGGGTTTTAACAAAAATATACAAAAAAAAAATAATAATAATAATAACAGAAAATACAACATTTTCATAATTTTTTCATTAATACAATTTTAAATTTTTAATATCAAAATACAATTTATCTTTTCAAAAATATAATTTTTTTCTTTCTATTTTCATTAGATGGCTTACTCTCCATAAGTGAAGCCCGCAACAGCTAACCTCTTCCCTTCAAAGCCACTGTGGTCTCTTATCAACCACTATTTCCGTAATGATACCTATTTGTTAAGAAAAAACGAAAATTGGAGTTCAGCAATTTAAGGAAAGACAAAATCAGAGGATTCCGCCTCCCATGTTTCAAACTGTGGCCAGGGATTTCGTAAGGACATTGAGAAGATAATTGCTGCTGTTCCAAAGCAACCACAGACGCTTTTGCTTTCGGCAACAGTTCCTGAACAGGTTTGTTTAGATCCCTTGAAAAAGTTTTAACAGTTGTCATGTGAACTGAACAGAAGTTCTGATGTCGTTACATTTGAAGGTTCATTAAATTTGTCACATTGCATTGAAAAGATGTCACGAGTTCATCAACACCGTACACAAGGGAACTGATCGAGGAGAGGAGACACAAGCACAATTAAATTTATGTATATCTTGTATTATCTGATGCTGGTTACTCCTCTCGCAATTTTAACTTGTTGAAGTTTTTCAGGTCAGACAGATGCATTTGGTTGCTCCCTTAGACAAGCATTTCCCCTTATTATATGTTAATCTGAAAGATCATATCGCAGATAACATTGATTATAAGGTATATTTTGAAGTTATTTTTATTGAGATCTTTCCTGTTATTATATTTTGACCATGAGATATTTATCTATGCCTTTAAAAGTCGGTGTATTTCATGCCTGTTTTGGAGTGTCACGAAATGAACCTACCTATTTGTTTAGGTAGTTGGGTTTTTAAGCAACTGAAATTAATTAATTGGGTGGTAAATTGGCGGTTGTTTTTGGGGATAGGAATCGGGGAAAGAGTGGCAATTTTTGGCAGGAGATCACATGTTTGCTGATTACAAAGTAATCGCATAAAGAATTGATATTATTTTTGTTGTTTTTATAGGAAGTAATTATTATTATTATTATTATTATTATTATTATTATTATTATTATTATTATTATTATTATTATTATTAACCCCCAAATATAATTAATTTACATTCTAGTTATTAACACCCAAATATAATTAATTTACATTCTAGCTGTAGTTTTCAATACTACATCCATGCAAGGTGATCACTATTGGGAATGTTTATAATATATATAATATATATATATATATATATATATATATATATATATATATATATATATATAATCTTCACCTTATTTAGTTATTACTAAATTATAGTTTGCATATGATCTTATATTCCTTATTTTCGGAGCATGAGAGACTACAGACACCAATATTTTGACAGCAAAAAATATATATTTATACGTTAAAATCATAATGGAAAGTTCTTACACTAAGTCTATGAAAAAATTTTTAAAATAAATCAATTATATTTTTTCTATGCATGAAAAAATAATTATTTTGTATACCTGTGGAGTACAATTAATTCAGTCCACTACTTTTTTCAATCCATATAAGTTTCTTCTAATTATAGTTGGCTGTATTTTTTAATATATTTAATTATATTATTATTGGAGTCAGGAGGGATAAAAATTGATTTCTAGTCAATTAAAAAAGTAGTCAAACATTTGTATATTACGTATACACTGTGTATACTTGGTGTGTACATAGTATATATAATTTGTGTACTTGATGTATACACAATATGTACTTAATATATACAATGTGTGTCTTGATATACACAATGTGTATTATATTATGTAATGATAATATAATGCTTAATAATATTTCTTTGTATATTTATTATAATTGTCCAAATATACATTTGTTGTATATTATGTACTTTGTATACACTGTGTGTACTTGATATATACATAGTGTGTATTTAATGTATATACAGTGTGTACATGATGTACATAGCGTGTGTACTTGGTGTACACAGTGTATGTACATGATATATACATAGTGTGTACTTAGTGTATATAATGTGTGTACTTGATGTATACACTGTGATTTTTATATTAAATTAGTGTATACGGCGTGCACTTGGTGTACATACGGTGTGTATATGTTGTATACACAGTGTGTACTTGATGTATACACAACGTGTACTTACTGTATACCACCTTGTGTACATTTGTAAACACAATAATTTTTATTATTTTTATCCGTAATTTTTATTATTTTTACAATAATTAAAAAATATTAATTAAATTTAAATTTAGTATTAAATTAACATAGAAATATGAGTTATATGTTAAAGTTGACACATCTATCTTTAATTAAAATATTAAAAAATTTATTCTTTAGGAAAGATTTTTTAACTAACTTTTTTATTTTAACCAACTAGAATTAGTTTATTTGTGCAATTATTTTTGAACAAAAGGTAATTATTTTTTTATTTTTATTTTTATTTTTATTTACTATATATATTTGCTAATTGTGAATTATGATTCTAATTGTGTGTACTTGCTTTATACATCAAGTGTACATGTTGTATACACTCTGTGTACTAGCAGTATACATTGTGTGTACATCATGTATACACAATATGTACTAGATGTATACACAGTGTGTACATATTGTATACACAGTATAAATTTGGTATATACACAGTGTGTATTTAGTATATACACAATGTGTACATTATATATAGATCTTGTGTACTAGCTGTATATACCACATGTACTATCTGTATAAATAGTGTGTACTAGATGTATATACATTATATACATCATACATACACAGTATGTACTATAGTATATACCGTGTGTACATGCTATATAAATAATATGTACATCATGTATACACAGTGTGTACTAATTGTATACACCATGTGTATCTGTTATATACACCGTGTGTACTAGCTGTATACATTGTGTATACATCATGTATACACAATGTGTACTAGTTGTATATATAGTGTGTACATATTATATACACAGTGTGTATTCAGTATATACACAATATGTACATGATATTTACACCGTGTGTAATAGCTGTATAAATAGTGTATACTAGCTGTATACACCGCGTGTACTATATATATATATATAGTGTGTACTAACTGTATATACAATGTGTACATCATGCATACACGGTATGTACTAGCTGTATATGCCGTGTGTACATGCTATATAAATAGCATGTATACACAGTGTGTATTGTCACACCCCTACTCGTAACAGTCTTTTCTGATGCAGACTAAACCGAAACCGTAAGTTTTTTTTTTCCAAAAACTTTCCAATCGAATGATAGCTTTAAAAACATTTTAAGACATATATAAGATAACTTCAATCCAATAATATAAACCAATCATTCATTCGATAACAATCATTAAATACACTCAAAATACAATTCAGTATTTTACCTTAATAGTCTAAGTATATACATGCCATAAGCTTAAACAATCTGACACTAAAATATTCTCTTTCGATCTGGACCTTCAATGTACTGTGCTCCCGAACACATCAGAACCTGCACGCAGTAAACACTACGTGCTGAGCATTAAATATGCCCAGTGGTGACTACTAATCCAAGAATTTTCCAAGAATAAGCATAATTTCATAATTTAAGCTTCTATTATCTTTACTTCAATAAGCATTTCATTTTATTTTAGTTATCAGTATTCATGTTTTTAATTCGTATTTTGATATCCATTGTTCTTTGTTTCAAAACTTTTTACTGTACTTACAGTATCTTTTTAGGTAGATCAATATCAGATTTACCATTTATCTTTACGTTAATCTTTACTATAACTTTTACTTTTTATCAATACTTCCATTTTATCCTTTAGCCGTAGCAATTAAATTATCATTTCATTTAGCGATATGTATTGGTACTCATGTCTTTACTAGTACCAAAATAAATTATTTACATTCCTGTTTTAATGTTCAATTATTCAGTTTGAACTCTCATTGTACTTCTTGCTATTTATTCTTTTATTTTTGTTTCGACTCTTAACCAATAAATACATTACTAATTAATAGCTTTTGAGCTTTATTGCAAAGTGATATAAGTATTTCGGGACACTTTGCAGTATTTTCTTTCCTTCATTCTTATACATATTACTTTCGTTCAAATATTAATTAAGACATAAGTCTTTTATTTTTTTCTCATCGGTCCATCATATGTCTTTCTATTGTTTTACTTTTTAAATAACCTTTCTTTCAGAAAGACATTTCATAAGCATTAAATTCACTTCATGTCACAATCATTACTTTTAACTTTAAACATGAAATTAATATTGTTTTTCAAATTTATCACTTTTCACAATAGTAATTGGTACGAGAAATACCAATTAATCAAATTTATCCTTTTCACGAAAAACACAATACATTCTGAATTCTTATAAAACTTTTCTTTTCTTTTTCTTACTAATTACACTTTACAGAAATCTTTACAGATTTATCTTAATTTTGCATTTTCTTTCAAACGAATCGTTTTCGTTATAACTTTTCATATATTCAATTCAATTAAGCAATACTTATTTATTCATTTCAATGTGCCCCTAATGCAATATAACAGGTTTTTCACAAAGGATACACAGGACTGGACCCAAAGGTCCCACGTAGCAGATAGAGAAAATGATCTCGAAAGATCAAGTCTCACATAACAGATACAGATACACTTTCACAGAAGCTATGGAGATCAAAGATCCCAACCATAGCTAAGCAAGTCGCCATGACTTGCACCGCGGTACAGAGGTGTCCCTATGGCTAGCCAATTATATCTAAAACAAGAATCATACTACATGTCTATCGCTAAGGGCAAACATAATCAGTCATATTTGTAAACGTTTTTGAACATTTAAAACTCTTTAATTTCTTCCTTTTATTTGTTACTATACTTTATTCGAATCAAATGCACTCTTTTGTGCCTTCGACTGTTCAATAGCTTTTTATCCTTTTATTCACTTTCTCTTTTCCAGTCACTTTTGTGAATTATTTTTCGATAATTCACTCAGATACTTAAATTTTTTCAGCTTTTGTACATATTATAAATTATGAATTATGGCATTATAATTCAAAATTTTCTTTGTATTCTTTTTATATTATTCTTTACGAATTATTCTCTAATAATTCAATGATTGACTTCTTAATCTTTTACTGTTCAAACTTTTTAATCATTCGGTATGCCAACGTTCATTTCGTCAGCGAATTATTTCTATAGTCATTTACTCCTTTAATACTTTTTATTGACTAATTTATTTTGATAAATTATTCACGTCTTTATTTTCTCTACTTTTAGGCAATTAGGAACTTAATTAATATTAATTATTATCTTATGCCTCACATAAATATAATTTGACTTTATCTATCAATTTATTCATTTCAAATACAAAATTACAATTTTGCCATTATGATCATTTATTTTCATTTTTATTTTATAATTTCTTCCGTTATTCATCCTTTATCCTTTATTTTATCATATTCAAGTAAAATTACATTTTGGTCCTTAAACCACGGAAATTTCATCTTTCGAAACCGTTAGGCCTCCGAAATTACCATTTTACTCTTGTTAAGTATTTCGTACTTATTTTTACGCGTTAATTACTTACTTTGGCAAAATTACCATTTTGCCCCCAAAACTTTTATTTTCTTTCATTTAAGTCCTTTTTCTATTTAAAACTCATTTTATCTTTCTTTTATTTACGTATTAATTTATTTTCATCATTTTCATTTATTTATGAATTATTTTCTAATAATTCATTATTCTTATTATTTCACGACCTAATAATTATTTCGAAAAATCCGTCGGTTGACTTTTTATTTCTCGTCATTGACATTAATTTATTTTTCATATTTAGTCATCACTTTAGTCATGTTTATACAATTATGCATTGCTATTTCAATTATTTCCATTATACATATACACATAAAAATTTCAATAAAATTTCAATAACTTTAATAAATTCTAATAAAATTTATTTTTGCATTATTTATTGGTCAATGTCATTTTTCATCAAAATAATCATTTAATTCACAATAAATCACAATTTTCATTTAATACATACAATATGTATAATCTTAAAAATTCTCAAATTAATTCTAAATATTCTCTAAAAATTTATAGACATCAATTATCATGTCTACAATTAAATTAAGTTACCATACATTATTTTCATGCATTTTCCTTACCATTTCTTCTCACTAATATTTCGGCCACCATTCTTTCCTACCTTAAAATTTTTCTTTCTTTCATTTTCACTTTCCATTCATCATTTCTCTAATCCAATTGCAATTACCCTAACATAATTGCATCAATTAACAATTTTTCATATTTTTACCTTAATTACATAATTAAGGAAAATTCATATCAATAGGGAAATCAAAGGATTTGGTAGTCACTTACCTTTTTCCAAGCTTAATCTTCCTTAAGCCTCACATTTCTTCACTTGACATCAAGAAAAACTCCATCCATCCACAAATTTCTCCTTGGCCGAAATCTTTAAGCTTTCTAACCTCAATTTCTTGTCCTCAAATGAGAAATCCAAGTTCATAATTAGCTTCTACACCTTAAAACCTATGAAAAAACACTAAGGAATCAATTTATTTCTTTAAGGAAGCAACTTACCCTTTTAATACCAAAACTTGAGTCTTGAAAATCCTTTGCTTCTTTTGCTGTAATCAGATGGTAGAGGCTGCAAAACTCATCAAGAAAGGCAGAATTACTATTTAGATGCTTGATTTAGGTGAAAGAATGAAGCAAAAGATGAAGAAATTTGAGAAAAGGAGAGAATGGTGGTGTCGGCTGGATGAAGGAGCTGAAAGTGGCTGGAAGCTGCTGGAAAATCACAGATTTTCCAGCTTATATACTCCCTCCAATTGGGCTTTAGGTTGGGCCAAAACTTAATGGGCCTAATCTATTTATTTAAGGCCAAATAACCAATTTTCAAAGGCCCAACTAAAATTCTCCCACTTTCTCACTCCAAATCACTTAAATTTTGATTCCATAATTTTTATCACATCAAAAATAGATAGGATATAAATTTTTGGCTCAATCGGAGTCCGTTATCGGTCCGATTCAAACTTATCGGTCCGATTCGACAACTGTCGACATCGCCGAAAAATTCATTTTTTTACACCAAAATATTCTTCATAAAATTTCATTAAGAACTGCAAAATATGGCAATATTTGGAGGTCATTTACTATTTTTAATTATTTATGCAAAATCAAGTCACCTTCCCTACCGGGAAAATTGACTCGCTATATTTTTCGTATTTTTGACTTATGGAGGCTCATTTGACCTCAAATTCACTTCAAATTTCAACCGTAGACTCACAATGACTATTCCTTTCAAATAGTCCAGTAAAATATTTTTGACTTTCGGATGTCCTTTCGGGCCCGAAAAACACTATTCACTGCCGGAAAGTACTATTAACAGCTGACCCGGTGTTGAGGCCATTACATGTATACTGTGTATATCATGTATTCACAGTATATATTAGTTGTTTACGCCATGTGTACATACTTTAATTAGTCTAATCAAAGGGTACAAGCAATTTAAAAGAACGAAGACAATTAAGTACTGTGTGTTTATACACATAAATATATATAAAATTATTGAATGATAATGTAAATTAAAATGAATTATTAATAATAAATTTGAAGCTTAATTATCACCAGTAATAGGTTGTGTGGGACAATCTTCCAAACAAAGAGCTTTACATATTAATGGTACCTCAGAATTCTTTTCACATTTCTTTTAACAATCTGCTAAACAACTATCTGAACTATCAGCTAATAACAATGTTTGAGTTGCATCTTTGATAATGTTTCCTGCATGCTACTCTGCATCATATAGCAGTAAGCATTCACATTAACGATATCAGCAGCCACAGATGGGGACAAACAACACATGACAGATGATAGAGAAAATTAGCCGACCAGATAACAGAGTTGTAGCAATCATATGGTCAACTAACAACAGCTCCAAGCATAAAACTTACATATATTGCTGCGTGGTCCATGTCATCATCCTTAATTACATAATCAATTGGATTTATGACTTCACAAAAATCATCCCACTCGCTGATGTTTTCATAGAATGGAAACATTGGTGCAACATTATTAGATGGTGGAACAAATCCATCAATTAATAAAAATAATAATGTTAATGAAAATTGAAAAAAGACAGCTAGAGATAAAAAAGTTGCTCCAAAACCCAAGCCACCACCTATTGGACCCAAGAGAGGAACTAAGGTACATGTGTTAGTTAACTTAGTTGTGTAAATTCAACATAATTCATTGGTTTTATTAGCTCTAGTGACAATATGCAAGAGAACATAAACCAATTGAGGTTATCATTATACCAAAATTAAGTTTGATTTCTTTACAAGATAGAATAATTACAAAAATTCGGCAATCTACTTCAGATTTGAACTTCATCAATCCCTCTCAAATTTGAACCATTTCCAGTTTGCATACATTGTTGCTTCACTATCAAACGATAACCAGATGGCATCTGCACTTTTAATGAAGAGTAAAACTGATAAACAATTAAACAAGGCTGAAGTATATGATGGAGGAACAACTAATTGCATGGAACTTGCTCAGAGCAGCTAAGCATTCACCTTCGATATTTCTTCCCACAAAGATGGGAAGGTAATATTTAAAGATAAAAAGTCAACCTTTTTTCTATTATATAAGAATGAGAAAAAGGGTAATTAGCTTAATAAGAGAAAGGTTTGGTTGATAATAAATATCATAATTGTTAATAATAAATAAGTGTCACCTGCTACATATCCTTTGCAGAGTCACACACATTGAAGTTAATATATCTGCTTTCATCCAACAGATTTTTCATAATCATATCTTATATTTTCAAATTTGATTGAATAACCACTTAAAGGGACCCCTCTATCTCTAATTCAAATTAGATGACAAAAAAAGAGAGAAGGAAAATGATACATACCATATAAAAATGGAAGAGGTAATTTTTCTTATCACAACAGATAGTTGCCATTTTCTTGAATATCTCTCTACTTTCGACTCTAATATTTGGGATTTTAGCAATGTAGGGCCAATCCTAAGCCATGTTGTTGTTGCATGTTTCTGACAGCTGGTCATAACCATAGATATCCAAATGCTGTAAGGAAGTGAGGTTGGCCATCGATATCCACTCGGGAATACACTTCAGAAAACAAAAATTGAGGTCTATGACAGCCATATCTAGATTACAAAAGCAATATAAACAGTAAATCAAAAGAGCACTCACCACCAAAAGGCAAAGCAATAATCTGTAAACTTGTATAAAAAAATTAGTCAAATTAAACATTACCCATCTTTGGATTCGAATTCACCCAAATGGCTTTGCTTCATCTCAAACCCTCGTATAGTCACCAGAACATATGCCGCATAAAATGCTTGAATCAGTTTCAGATTTCAATTCAAACTCACCATAACGACTGACCAGCTATCGATTTGGTTTTCGCAGCAGAATGTTCCTGAGGCATAGAGTAGTACACTGAAGATCATCACCTAAAAAGTCAGCCAGATCCAACCATCGATGACGATGAATCGCAATCACTGTAACACTCCTCCACCATCATCGGTGATGGTTTCTGATGATTTCATTTCTTCCGTGATTCAACCGCCACTAACAGCGGCCGTGGCCTCAGACTGCGAAAAGACTCCATGGTGCTGCTCTGGCTACTAGATGCGGGTCTCTGAAGATATCAAAGGTGAGCAAGGGACATTCCGATTTACGATTCATATGCCGCATAAAATGCTTGAATCAGTTTCAGATTTCAATTCAAACTCACCACAACGACTGACCAGCTGTCAATTTGGTTTTCGCAGCAGAATGTTCCTGAGGCATAGAGCAGTACACTGAAGATCATCACCTAAAAAGTCAGCCAGATCCAATCATTGATGACGATGAATCGCAATCACTGTGACACTCCTCCACCATCACCAGTGATGGTTTCTGATGATTTCGTTTCTTTCGTGATTCAATCGCCACTAGTGGCTGTGGCCTCGGACTGCGAAAAGACTCCATGGTGCTGCTCTGGCTACTAGATGCGGGTCTCTGAAGATATCAAAGGTGAGCAAGGGACATTCCGATTTACGATTAACCCAACCAAATCAGAAACAATAGTCCAAATGCAAAATTGACCATGTGCAGCGAGAAGGATGAAGAGCCAACGAAGATGAGAGAAAGTTTTCGTTAGTTAAAAAAAGTTGTATTTTTGAAAATAGAAATTTAAAAAGTGAGTTTTATGAAAAAATAAAAATAAGGATTGCATTTATTTAAAAAAGATGGTATTTGAGGGAATTTCCTCATACATATAAATATATGTTTTGTTCACCTACAAATTTGAACTAAGGTGTAACAATTGAACGCGAAGTTTTGAATATATACAAGTATCCAACAGGGGGAGACGGCCCTATCAAACAATGAGAAATAGAAAATGTGTGGGTTGAGAAATCTTGCAGTGTTGGCCTCCAGCCCAATTCAGATTTAGCTTGATATCTCGTAATGATGTCAAACCTAGATGGATCCGACTTGGAAGACTTAAATAAGCCCAGTAGCTGTATACACCATATAACATATGCTATACCATATGCTTTTATGTCTATATATTGATAATCAAATTATCACATGCATTTTATTAAAAAAAATGTAGAAGAAATTCGTATATATGTTGCGTTAGGGCTTTATATAATAATTGTTTAAGTAAGTTTTCGGTTATATTGAATTTTTAATATGCATGAATGTAATGCACTTTGTGCAAAAGAATTAATTTACATACAAGCTAAAAAACAAATATTGACAGATCAAACTATGCCCGCTCATCAACATTAATGATCATAATGCTATGTGATAAAATAAAAGAATAAAACAATTATTAAATAATGATAGCTATGATGATGCTAATAAAATAATTAAAAAATTAGACCCAAAAAAACAGTAAAACAAAAGAAACAAAGCAAAACTGCCCCGTTGATCTTCACCCTAAGGCTTGCTCTTTAATCCATGTAAGGCTCATCACAATTATAACAAACACTAAACCTTGGGAAAGGATTGGTGCACAAATCAAGCATCAAGATGTCTCTTTGGAATCTCAACAAACTCTCCATCAAAATCCTACACATTTCACCTTAGTAAATTGCTTTTCTTTTTCTTTTTTCCTGCAAAAATGCTTTTCTCTTGAATTAATAAACCAATTATTTCTAAATGTTTTAAAGTTTTAAACTTGAGAGACAGAGAGAATAATAATAATTCTAATGACCTGTGCTAATCAATCTCTGAATAAAAGTTTCACTATTGACTTAAGCGTAAAAAATCCCAAGCCGTAAGCGCCCACTTGTTTGTATCACAGTGTTAAAGGACCCACCAATTTCAGCAAATATTTAGACGTGTCAACTCCTCTTTTGGCATGGCGCCATCCTCCGCTTTGCTACCTTCTCTTTAAATTCACTCTCTCACAGTTTCTCCTCAAACTTCAAAAAGCCCAATTTTCTCTTCACACTCTCTTTCTATCTCATAGTTCTGTGCTGAAATTTTAATGGAGAAAACCCATAAATTCTTGCCCTTCTTCTTCAACTATGCTCTCTTTCTTGTTATGACACTCTCTTTTCTAGCCATAGAAGGTGGCCAAGCTGCCCGGTCGAACCGGTTTGACCACAAAATTTTGATGCCTGCGGAGGAAGTTGAAGAACAAGTTGATGATCAAGAAGCTGGCACAAGATGGGCGATTCTTGTGGCCGGTTCAATGGGTTATGGAAATTACAGGCATCAGGTCTTACATAAATAACATAATCGAGTATATATATGTATACTTTTTCATTTCTTGAAAATATTCTTGAAATCCAGTATATTACAAGTACTAATTAATCTTGATTAATCGATTTCAGGCAGATGTTTGTCATGCATATCAGTTGCTAAGAAAGGGAGGATTAAAAGAAGAGAACATAATAGTGTTTATGTATGATGATATAGCGACGAATGAGTTGAATCCAAGGCCCGGAGTAATCATCAATAGTCCCGATGGAGAAGATGTATATGCAGGGGTCCCTAAGGTAGCTTTCAACTTTATTATTTCTTTATATATATGTATATATATATACATATATATAAATTTGTGGTTAGGATTTATTATTAGAAATTAAGGATTAATTATGTCTACCAGGTTAAAATATCTTTTTGGCTTGGCTGTCCAACGTTGATTATGAGTGGCACTACGTTGATAAAATTGATATAAATTTAATTATTTATTGATTTTGTTGATAGTGATGTGGAATCTAAAGAAATTTTTGGTGTAGATTGCTTTATTATTTAATAATATCTTGACTAAAACATGATTGGTTTGTAAAAATATTGGTAGGTATAAGAAGAATACATTATGCCACTATTCTTTTTCTAAGAACATTATGCCACTGTTATCCCTGCACTTAAAAAAATAGGTCTTATAATATTCTAGACTTTTCCTTAAAAATATCTTTCGAACTTTAGGTTTGATGTTATTTGTTTTCGTAGCATTGATTAGGCATATTCTTTGTTCTTTTCGAAATAATCCAACGGCTGGATTTAATTGCTAATACTCTATTGTCTATAAGATAATAATTGAAAGCAACTATAGAGAGTTGTTGAAACCAGCTTTTTAGAGAAATCTCTCTAGTCTTTGATTTTTAATTACTGGAATTAATCTGCAAGCCGGCAGGACCCAGAGTGTCTTTTCAATACATCCGCACATTAGATACACTCAGTATGCACCGTAGGATCTTTGTGACTTTAATATCCTACCATTGAATTTATGGTAACAATTTACTGGCAACTGAAGCAATTGGTCAATAATTCAGATTTATTCTCACTTTCTTTCATTTCTGCATAAAAAAATTGCTGATTTTTTCATGAAAACAACGAAGACATGGCAATCCAGCGGTGCCTACTGCACCATTCTGTAGGCTCACCCTACCTAAAGAAGAGTCTGACCCACAACCTCTATGTGATAATAAGTTTACAAAGACATTTCCCAAAATTATATTGTTTTTAGTGGCCTACAGAATTTGATTTAATTGCAAGGCGAATATATATATTGTCTAACCATTTGGGCTGCTTTTTCTTCAAGCAATAAAGTTGAAACAAAATTCATAATAGAAGAAAAAGAAAAAAGAAAACAAAATTTAATATGCAATGGAGTATAAAGTTTCTTTTAACTTTAATAATACATGTAATTACCTATATTCCACCTAAGTTTGGAATATGCACATGTTTCCTTCTAATTTACATACAAATGTACTTGATTTATCATTTCTATGAAGATTAGGGATAATTTATATGCAATCAATTTACCATTACAGGACTATACAGGAGAGAGTGTCACTGCCAAAAATCTATATGCAGTACTTCTTGGTGACAGAAATGCAGTGAAGGGTGGAAGTGGTAAAGTTGTAAATAGCACAGCCAATGATAGGATCTTTCTCTACTATTCCGATCATGGAGGTCCCGGAGTGCTCGGTATGTCTATACATGTCGTCTTTATCTGGGTGGTGTTCATATTCGGAATTAACAGGGCAATTGAAAATAATGCAGGTATGCCAAATCTGCCTTTTCTATATGCAATGGACTTCATTGAGGTTTTGCAAAAGAAACATGCTGCTGGAGGCTACAAGAAAATGGTTAAATACCCTAGTTTTCTCGTGTAACTTCTTTGACAATTTATGGTTTTCAATTATTAAGAAAAATTGGTCGTGAATTACAGGTAATATATGTAGAAGCTTGTGAGAGTGGGAGTATATTTGAAGGAATTATGCCCAAAGACATCAATGTATACGTCACCACTGCATCCAATGCTCAAGAGAGTAGCTGGGGAACTTATTGTCCCGGAATGGATCATTCTCCGCCTCCAGAATTCCTCACTTGTTTGGGGGATTTGTACAGTGTTGCTTGGATGGAAGATAGGTTTCTGTTCTACATCCTGTTCTGTATTTATAATCGAGAATTCACCTTAAATTTCGGAATTTATATTAATGATTAAGAACCTTCCTATGAAATTTGCAGTGAGACACACAATTTGAAGAGAGAAACGGTGAAGCAACAATATAGGACGGTAATGTAAAACTTTGCACTCTGTTTTCGGTTCTATCATTTTAGAAACACTTCTATTCTCAATATATTTGAATATTTCCTCTTCTATAGGTGAAGGATAGAACTTCAAATTACAACACATTTACTGCTGGATCTCATGTGATGGAGTATGGGAATGCAAGCATCAAAGCTGAAAGGCTGTATTTATATCAAGGTTTTGACCCCGCAAGTGTTAATTTTCCTCCAAAAAATAGCCATATTAGGGCGTCTATGGATGTTGTTAACCAGAGGGATGCAGAGCTTCTCTTCTTATGGCAAATGGTTAGTTATATAGTCTTCAGTTTGATGCCGTTAAGGCAAAACATCACAATCCAACAATCTGTCTGTCTGATTTCTTGCAGTATAAAAGAGCAGGAGACGAGCATGAAAGGAAGGCGCAGATTCTCAATCAGATTAAGGACGCCATCAAATACAGAAGTCACCTAGACAACAGTCTAGACTTGATCGGGACGATACTATTCGGACCCAAGAAAAGTTCCACCATGCTTCAATCTATTAGAAAGCCGGGTTTGCCCCTGGTAGATGATTGGAAGTGCTTGAAGTCGATGGTAAAATATATACCATTACAAAGATTATTTTATCATATTGTTTGCATTTATTATAGCTAATAGCTCGAATTAAATTTCATTTCAGGTTCGTGTGTTCGAAACATATTGCGGGTCATTGACACAATACGGCATGAAACATATGCGTGCATTTGCGAATATCTGCAATGCAGGCATTCTCCAGTCCTTGATGGAAGAGGCTTGTATGTCAGCTTGTAGCGGCAATGATTTGGGGCAACGGCCTCCCTTGAATGGAGGTTATGGTGCTTGAACTGGTAAAATTTTTACATTGACAGAAATTCAATGTTAGCGTCTTTAGAAATGTAAATCTCATAGATTGTATCCAAGTTTTTTGTGGTTTACGGGTGCGTATGTTATGCGTTTCATTGTAGACCAATATGTACAAGTGATGTTCATGGCAAATCAGTGGCCTGTCAGGGTTCTGTCAGTTATTCATATTATCTGGATTTTCATGGGATTGTTGAGAATTTGAAATGATATTATTAGAATATGGGACAGGGGACCCGTGATCACCACTGGACAAGTTAAATCTTCTATCATTATCAGTACTAAAACAGGAAAAGCCACTTTTATATAACAGAAAGACGGAAAAAAGTACATTTATAGAATTGAAACACGAAACTGCATACTTTTAAAGAGGATGGATACCAATAATAATTATTTCTTTTTCTGTGCTTTTGTATCGCAAAGTCGATTTAACGTAAGGGTAAAAAGTGGGTTTCATTCGATGGGCCGATCTCTAAATGCCACGTACAAATGAATGTACACTTTTCGGTGGGGAGTATCAAAATAGAAAAATTGCTGGCAGGACTCCAGATCATATTTGTGAATTTTCTTTTACGAACTAAGCCGGTGATAAAATGTGATGGAAGTAATTAATCTAGTCTGAATATATTAGATGGTTTCAAGACCGAACCATCACCGTCTTTTTCTGTATGTGAAAAATAATGTCATAAAGTGTGAACTCAACTAGATAGTATATTTTTATGAATTCTTTTATATAAATTATGTCAGTAATGATAACATACGGAAAATCATTAACTACTTTTGTAACCATATATCTGTGTAGGGTATTTGCGTGTTAGCTTGATCTATTAAAATTTATTATGAAATAGTTTGTGATATTTTTATATTATTTTCAGGTAATTTTCAATTAATAATAAAAAAACAAACAACAATTCAGAAGCAAATATGAAAACGTATACATCAATGTGTTATTGTGTATAGGAACTGGGATGAGACAGATAAGAAAAAAAAAAGTTGTTTCCACCATAAAAATTTAATTTTATTCCACTTGTCAATTTATTTATGATAATCTATATTTCCAGCTTTAATATACCAACAATAGTCGTTATTTTTGTTGTTATAATAATAATTATGCATGATATAAATAAAGGTTATAATTGGTAAATTATGTTTAAAATTATAGTATCTTATAACTATAAAAATTAATTTTTTTTTTATATTTTTAAAAATAGAAGTGTTGCTATTATCATGGGACTGAAGGTGTATAGTTGTTCGATTCTTTGATTTTATGTGGCTTTGGGTATAGAGCTTTTCATTTCCTAACAACAGTGTAATTAACATTTAACAGTGTGAATCATAGCATTAATAGTGTTAGAGATATTTTGTTTTACCAAATTCTTTAGCGTTCAAATAAGATTTCCTTGCTTTTATTAAGGAGATGTTTTTCTTTGCTGAAGTTTCTTTATAGGGTTGGATAGCCCATCTAAACACTCGTTAGTAATTCCTTGACGTGCTTCCAACTATATTTTTACTTTCATGTAATTGTCGACAAATGTTCGTTTCTCTTTAATTCAGTATTATTCTTTTCATTTTTTATCAGTATTTTTATTATTTTTATCATAATTAAAAAATAATAAATAAATTTAAATTTAATATTAAATTATGTAATTAAAATTAAATTATTAAATCTGATTGATTTTAATTTTATTAAAAAAAATAAATTAAAAAAATAAATTAAATTACATTAAAAATTTAAAAATAATAAATAAATAAAATTTTAATTTTAATTAAAAGTATAAGATAAAAAATATGGATGGATTACTTTTTAACTGGCAGTATTTCATAAAATTGGACAGCAGAAAAATTTACTTTAACTCAATAAGAAAGCAACACGTAATGGTAAATAATAAATATTATTTACAGCTACAGTTTATAATAATTACTATTACTAGAACGCCGATGGCAATGATCCCATGTGGCAATTCTCATCTTTACTTTTTCAAACTCCGAATACCCCACTGGTATCTTTATTCCACCCGGATGATTGTACCCGTATACCCGCTCCGCATCTTTCAATAGCTCCCCAAACAGCGGGTGATTGAAGTATATCACAGGCACAACCTCTCGCCTAATGTCACCATTTGAGTCGCCCACGTATACAGCCAAGTGTCCTTTTGGTACAACCGCTGGTTTCACCTTACCTAGCCGGATATATTCCCGGTTCGGGTCCGGGAAACTGACCGTTCTTGTTCCCCGTTTTAACTTGCGAGCTAAGGACAAGATCTTGGAGATGGGATTGCGAGACCGAGCTGGATCGTCTAAAGGGACAAAACGGGCGGGTTTTCTATTGGATCGGATAATCCATTTGAATCCTCTTACTAGTTTCCTGCATAGCTTGATACCTCTAAGCTTTTTCATAGTGATTTACTGATTTGGAGATGTGGATATTGTTAAAAATGTAGCTTCAAGAAACGGATTCGCAATTTGCTAAATATGCAATCTTTCATGAATGTTGAATAACGCAATTGGAAGGAAACAAATGGGTTTATATAGATAGGTTGTGCTGGCGGGGGGAGACGAAAGCTCCGCCGTGGCAGAGGTGCTCTTGGTGATTATGATTACTCAAGTAATTTTGTTCAGAGATGAGTCAAAAATCGGTCTATATAAGTATATGCACGTGCATATAGAGAGCGAAATGATCGGCACACGGTTCAGAGTTCAGAGTAGACCGAGAGACACTAGACAATTTGCACTTCTTACGAATTGTCTGTTTGGTTAGAGGAAAACATCAAAATTTGGAACATGAGACAGAGAGACTTGTGTAATTTTTGTTTTTCTATGAAATTAAGGTTTTGAGGTTTGCTAATTACTAATTAGATGGGCAAAGACAGTGACAAAGAGAGAAAATTTAGGGGAGAGATGGGAATAAGAGAGGTCAAGGATCAGCTAAATGAAAGCTTCTATGTTTTGTTGGCTTTAGGGTGTCTCCATAGGCCATGTCAAGTTTTGGCTTAATCAGATCATTGAATTCTAATTAACCAAAAGACAAAACAAATCATTAATTAATTCAGACATTTAACAATACAAAAAATCTTATAATTACAGATCTTGTCTTCGACATCAATTATATACATCTGAGAGTTTCGAAATCGTATGATGTACGTGTGGTACGAAGCGAAAGTGAAGGGTTATCCAAAAAAAAAAAAAACACCCTTCGTATAAGCTAATCTACTACTTCAATTAAAATAATTATATTGTGTGAAATTGCTTCAATGATCTTTTCTTAATTTTAAATTTATATGATAAAGGTTTAGTCAATAGGTGATGACCTTCTTCTTTTACTTTTTAATAGTAAAAATATAGTTGCAATTTGAAAATTTGACTTTTTTTTATTTAAACGAAATTTGGATTTTGTTATCTTTTACTATAAAAATAAAATATAAAAGAAATAATAATAATAATTTCTTCAAAAAATAATAATAATAATCAAGATAAATTTGTTTTACATATCATGGTAACCTTTTTTCTTTACGTGAAAACTCGTAGGGGTGAGCATATACCAGTTAATCGATTCATTAATAATTTTATTAATCAATGTATTAATTTTGATTAACCGTTATATCGATTTCAATTTTTAATTTATTTTTTTGGATTAATTTATTGGTTAATCATTAAAAAATTTTAACATATAAATTTAATAAATTATATAATTTGTAATGTTGTTTTTAATGGTTAAAAATACTTTATAAATGAAAAAATATAAATTAAATATAATATTTATTTTTTTTATAAGCTAGATATTATTATTGCAATAACAAATATCTGGCACATGTCAAGAACAAAATTGTCATGCCAAGACAAGAAGTGGAACTAGAGGAGCAAAAACAATGACTAAGCGACAAACCAACAATACAACCCACAATGGAAAGGACCGGCCAAATCTAACTACCTAAAGCAGGCAAAAACAGAACACAGGGTGAAAAAACATAAGGGCCCTATTCAAAATTCTTAAGCCATATACCAGAATCTATGGTAGCTAATAGATAGAGTAACCACTCCATTGGGGAAGCAAGCGACCAAAACCTGTGACACTAATACCGGCTAGAGTAGAAGAAAACTCTGAGTGAAGCTCAACAACCTTTGCTAACTAGATCTAACATGAACCAATCAAAGCCAACAATAAGCAGCGCCAACGACAATATTCACCTCGGCTACACGTAACTCCTCATCACTACAATAGCCCAAGAATCAGTCAGTCAAAGAGCCTACAAGAGAAGAACCGACTAGAAAAAAAGGAGTGCCATTGAGAGTCCCACTGAGACCGAAAGTGCTGCAAAAGGGAAGGAGCCTGGGTGCCCAGAAGCTAGAATGATGTAACGAATAGGCACTTTAGATTGACCAAGCTACAAAATTTGCGACTCTAGACACACCTTGTTTAGCCAACGTATCCGCAAAGTGATTACCAGATCTCAGAACATGGTTGAAGGAAACTTTTTTTTAGCACAGAGATATAGTTGCTAATTTCATTAAAAGTACTTCCCAACTTCCAAGGTCTATCGATGACCTCTCCGTTCAACCAAGTAGCCACAATTTTGGAATCAAGTTCAAAATGAAATTCCATATCCAAATGGGAGAGATGTTTAGAGGAAAGTTTCAGAGCTTTATGTACTGCCAAGATTTCTGCTGTAACAGAGCTACCAATCCCAATGTTGCAGGAAAACAAGCATAAAGAGATTCCATTCGTATTCCTCAGAACTCCTCCAATACCAGCCGGTCTGGGGTTGCCATATGAGGATACATCAGTATTCCATTTGAATGACCCAATAGGAGGTGGATGCCAGACTATATTTGGCTTATTAGCACAAGGTAGTTTTAGATTTTTGATACCATCAACTGATAGCAGTAGTTCCTGACCTCTGAGCATGTCTAAATCTTTATGAGCTTTAGTCCAAAAGGAAGACTGGGCCAGAACAATGTGAAAGAGAGATACGACCACTAATTTTTTTCCCAGGGAAGACAATTGCATTTCTCTCTAACCATAATGTCCATATGCATGCTAAAAAGATAATATTCCAAACCTTCTGCTGAACCTGACCTCTGACTAGGCTTGTCCACTGGGCTGCCAAACTAGAGAAGGAGTTGGGTAGACAAAAAAAGCAGCCCCACCAGTTTAATATCTTATACCATAACTCCATTGCGATTGGACAGAGCACAAGCAAATGGTCTACATGCTCAGGACCACCGTTACAAAAGGGGCAAAGATTGTCAATGGAGGATATTATACCCCGATCTGCCAAGAAGGATCTTGTGGTGATTCTACCCCTTAAACTCAACCAAAAGAAGATTTCCACTTTGGGGGGAGCCATGTTTTTCCAGAGAAGAGAGGAGTAAGGCTTCAGATCAATAGGAGCCAGATCAACTTCTTGATAAAGGAAAAGGGATGCGGATTTGACAGAGAAACTACCATTAGAACTGTGCATCCATACCTTCATGTCCAATCTATACCGAGATAGGGAGAAGGAATTGAGAATTGTCAAGAGGTTATTGAATTGCTCAAGTTCCCAAAGCCTCAAAAATCTCCTCCATTTAAGATCCCAAACTCATTCCACACTTGACCAGTAACCGCATTCTGAAACTAACCCATCATTGTGTGTAGAAAGATTGAAAAGCCAAAGGAATCTAGTTTTTAGGGGAACCTCCACAATCCAAGGGTCATGCCAGAATAAACAGGATTGTCTATTGCCAACGTCAATAGCCAGGCAGTTAGAAAAAGGGGATGAGGATCTTACTTTGTCAATATCTTTCCCGATAGGTGAAGATTTTTGACTTAAGATAACTTCTAGAATTAAACTTCTTTTAATCTTGTATTTGTTGAAGATAAGCTCTTGCCAAAAGTACCTTTTGTTGGGATTAAGCTTCCAAAACCATGTGAAAAGGAGGCAATGATTTCTCTAAGTGATGGAACCAACTCCTAGACCCCTTAAATGCTTAGTCTTTTCAATTGAACTCAAATAAATCTTACTCAATGCTTTTTTTTACTACTGTTTCCACTCCAGAAAAAGTTTCTCATAATGGCATTCAAGGACTGGACAATACTCACAGGCATCTTAAATAAGGACATGAAATAAATTGGCAAGCTCATTAAGGTGGCCTTAATAAGAGTTAATCTCCCAGCAGAGGATAGATGCTTTCCCTTCCAACCCGTAAGCTTGCGTTTGAAATTATCAATAACCGGCTTCCAAAATTTCTTGCTTCTCGAATTAGCACCCAGTGGAAGCCCCAAATATGAGCAAGGTAGGCTTTGAATTTTACATATTGCAAGTTTGGCACACTCTACAAGCCAAGTTTGGTTAACGTTCACACCAATCAAGGAACTTTTATAGAAGTTGACTGTAAGACCAGAGATAGAAGCAAAGACTTTCAAGACCCGAGTCGTTTGGATGATATAATCTAAATTTTGTTTAAGGAATAAGATGGTGTCATCAACATACTGTATATGAGTAATTGAAAGATCCTCTGTTTCTCTAAGAAGGGGGCAGATGCCCTTCAGGATCTTTACCTCGTAAGCTTTTTTAACTAACACTGATAATCCTTCGACAGCAATAAGGAATAAAAAAGGAGAGAGAGGGTCTCCTTGTCTCAGTCCTTGAGAGAGATGAATTTCTTGTGTAGGAGATCCATTAACCAAAATCGAAACCTTGGCTAGAGTGATGCAGTTCCTGATCCAAGACCTCCATTTGATCCCAAAGTTCATAGATTCCATAACCCGATCAAGATAGTTCCAGTTAACAGAATCAAAGGCTTTGTGAAAATCAACTTTGAAGAGAAGGCCACTTTTACCCTTTGATTTCAGAGAGTGTATTATTTCATTTGCAACCAGCACCCCATCTAGAATCTGCCTACCTTTGATGAAGGCACATTACTCTTCAGAAATCACCTCCTTAACCACTTTCTTGAGCCTGTTTGCAAGAATCTTTGCAATAATCTTGTACAGATAGCCTATAAGGCTAATAGGGTAGAAGTCTACTAACTTGAAAACACCATTAATCTTTGGAATTAATGTAATGAAAGAAGAATAAACACCATTTGGAAGCACCCCATCAGTATATAATTTTTCTACCATAGAAAAGATGTCATCCCTAATGATATCCCAGGCACTCTTAATGAAAGAAAAATTGAACCCATCAGGGCCCGGAGCCTTGGAGTTCCCGTAGCTCCAAATCGAAGACTTGACTTCTTCGAAAGTGAAAGGTAACTCCAAAAAGTTAGTTGAGGCTGAGGAGAGTTTGTTGAAGGAATTCTCAGCGAAGAAGGGTCTGTTTTGGATTTCTTCCTTGTAAAGACTTTTAAAGAACATGAAAGTTTCCTGTTTGATCGAATATGGATCAGTGATGACCCTATATGGGGAGACAAGCCTGGAAATATGGTTGCGACAGCCTCTAACAGAGGCAGAAAGGTGAACAAATTATGTGTTATAGTCCCCATCTTTAAGCCACCTGACTTTAGATTTTTGCCTTCAAATTGATTCTTTGGCCTCCAGTTTCCCCCATAAAAGGTTAATGAGAAAAGCCCTTTTTGCTGTCATGAATCTCCTAATGACTACATGGATATCTTCACATTCCAAATCGCAGTCGAGTTTGTCAATATCCCATTCAAGATTAGAGATAGATTAATCTATATTCCCATAGCAAAAGGAGTTCCATTCCACCATATACTTTTTTATCAGCTTAAGTTTGAGCTGAACGTTTTTGCCATGAGGAAGGCTAAGGTTTGACCACCGTATTTTAACCTTTTTCAAAAAGTCGGTATCATACAACCAATCTTCCAGAAATTTGAAAGGTCTGGGGCCCTAATTAATTGAAGAGCAGCATAGAACCAGAGGAGAGTAATCTGAGAGGCCCTTTGGAAGTGCAGACTGTGAGGGATTTTTAACTATCAATAGCCATTCTTTGTTCATTAGAAACCTGTCAATTCTACTCTGGCTTATAGCATTATCCCATGTGAATTTTTTACCCATAAGAGGAATATCAATGAGCCCAGACTTAGAAACAAAATTTTGAAATTTTTTATCTTTGCTACCCAGATTATTATTCCAACGGTCTTCTGTGTTTAACACTACTTTGAAGTCTCATCCCATAAGCATAAGGGAGTCTAACTCAATTAGTCTCTCTAATTGAAGCCAAAATTCTTCTTGTTCTGCCTCAGTAGAAGGTGTATACACTGCAATAATTTGATAGTCCATATTGAAGTCCTTCATCCTCCCATCAACAGCTATAAAACCATGACCTAGACACATAGAATTGCATTAGAAGAAATTGACACCCCAGGATATAAGTATTCCTCCACTGTTACCTATCGCATCTAAAGAAACCCAGTTTATATCTTTATTACCCCATAAGGCTCTAATAACTTTTGCATGAACCTTACCCATTTTCGTCTTCTGCAACATAGCCATCCCAATTTTATTTTTGGCAATACATTCTGCCACCTTCCTTTACTTAATGGAAGAGTTAAGCCCCCTAGTGTTCCAAGATAAGAAATTCATAAAAGAAGCAAAAGAGCAAGACCCACATCTTGAGCAGCTGGTTGCCCAATGATTTACAAGTTTTAATTCTGGTTCGCCCACATCTGCCTATCCCTAATCTCAGAATCAATCAAAGAATTCAAAAAGTTATCCCTATTACCTGGATGAACGATGCCCAGCATGTCAGCCACTTTAAGGATCTTTAAAGCTTCACTTGTAGGGGAATTAGTTCCCGGATCCTCTTTATGGATGATTATGTTATTGATATTAAGAATGCACCCATCAAAAATGGAATCCTCTGATATGAGCTCTACCCTGCAGCTATCCTCTGACAGCACCTCATTAATAGCTGGAGCACTTCTTTTGTTAATTCTCCCCTTCTTACTATTCTTTTTCTTCAAATTAGGAAATTGGAGCGAAGATCTGATTGCATCAAGAGCATAAAAGGAACAAATTTTATTAGCCTTTCTGGATCTTCTTTTAAAATATGTTATGGCTTTACCATTAGTGAAAACTTGAATAAGACTCCCATTAAGGCTAAGGGGGTTATTTGGGTTGTCTAAACCAGATGGGCCAACATAAGATATTAAATCCACCCCATTCAAAGGACTATTTTTATTGGGCTCCAGAAAGGATTCTTGGACTGGATCAAAGCCTGGCTTAGCCATAAGATCTGGAGGTGGGCTAAAGGCATAATCTTGAGACACCTGATTGCTTTTGTCCACGTCAACCAAAGGGGGATAAGGTTGCAAGGAATTAAATT
Organism: Excoecaria agallocha; assembly: GCA_037975025.1. Lineage (NCBI taxonomy): Eukaryota > Viridiplantae > Streptophyta > Magnoliopsida > Malpighiales > Euphorbiaceae > Excoecaria > Excoecaria agallocha. The sequence goes on along the minus strand of CM075816.1, from coordinate 16,907,745 downwards.
AGAAGGAAGGTGCTACCATCAAATCTGATGCAGATAAAGAATTGGAGTTCTTGGAGCTAGAGCAAAAAGGAGAGTTCAAAGAGGCTACCGATTCATCTTCTCTAATTTCTGCCGATTGTCGAAATTTTTCACCGACCAAATTAACTTCAGCTTGTTCCCTATTATTCTTAAAGAAGATTGGACATAAATTGGATGGTTCTTCCTGAATTTTGAAGGAGTAAATAATCCCATCAATTCTGGTTTTTAACACTTCATTGATAGTAGTTGAGGAGGAAGTAGCAATTAAGATTCTTGCCACATCTAGGCAGCTTTTCTTCCTAGTATTCTCGTCTAAACAGATAAAGCTGCCATAAAAGGGTAGCAACTGTTGAGAAGAAGGATGCATTCCATGCATGTAAGGGAAAACCCTCATAGCGAATCCAAGCAAATCTTTTCCTACAAATGTCCTTCGGTTCCCATGGCTTGATACACTCGAACCATTCCCCCAGCCAGTCTTTACCGGATTCCAGCATCGATTCCTTATCTGAACAGGAGGAGAAAGTTAATAGGACCAGATTACCTCCCATAGGTGTGCAAACGCAAGAGAAACAACCCTGAACCAATAAGGTCTCCTAGATGCTCAAGATATTCTTAGAGTCATATAACCACCCTACCAAACTCCTATTCAACCACTCCCTTTCTTCATCAGCAACCTTGTATTGAAAATTTACTGCCCCTGCTCTCATGTTGATGTAAGTGTCTTTTTGAATCCCATTAAGGCTGGACAGACCAAGTTCTGTTAATTCAGCATAGGATCTGCCATCTCTGTTTCTAAACCAGTTCGCTTGCTTAGTCTTGAAGGTATTGCTAGCTATCCTGGTTGCACCATTTTCCTTCACTATTCCTTTGTTAAAAATTGCAATGTCCCTGTCGTATTTTGCCAGATTAACCTGGATTTGGTTGCTCCCTAACCAGGATCCTTTAAGCCTTCTGATGATTCTTTCTATGTCAAACACACCTGATAGTTTAACGAAACCAAAAATGGACCCTCTTTTGCTCGGCTTCTTTGATATAAAGACTTTTTCTACTGTTCCATACCATGAGAAAATTTTCTTTACCCCGAAGTTAGGCCATCCCCTGGAAAGATTGTAAACAAAAATATTGAATGTATTTGACCTGTTTTTTATAGGATCAACACCTACTGGTGGATCCTTACTAGGTCTGACATGATCCAACCTTGTACGAATCCTTACTAGGTCTGCCATGATCCAACCTTGTGCGCTTAACCAAGGGAGCACGTGGAGGGACATGGTGGTTGGTTGGGAGGGATGCCGAAGGAGCTCTGAATGGGGTTGTAGGATAGGGAGAGATAAGAGAAGGGTGGTGGAGAGGAGTTGGGGCGAGATTCATTCTCCTTCTAAATATAATATTCATTAAAAAATAGAATTTTCATAATTAATTATAAAAATTAAAAAACTAATAATAGATGCTAATTATGCACATGTAATGAATAAACAATAGCAATAAAAAGATAATTGTAATATTTATTTACTTAAAATATGTATTATAATAATATTTTTAAAAGTTATATATTATAATATATAAAATATATATAGATCGGTTAATTGTCAACCAATTATCAACCAATGGTTTTTAAAAGTAAAAATTGTAAACTTAAATTTTTGGTTTGATTAATTTAAAATTGATTCGATTTTTTGGTTAACAAAAATTTCAATTTTTTACTCACCCCTGAGAACTCTGATAGTATAACTTAAGAAGTCAAAAAAGTTTAAGAAAAAAGAAAATCAAAGAAATATATTTTTGTTTATTTTTGAGCAATTGTTGCAATGAAATATTTATGGTGGAAAAATAATAAACACGATAACGCAATGAGGACCACAAGCAGACTATAACAGGAGAAATTAACCACACATTTCCCCTTCGTTAAATGGAGATGTTTTTTTCGTTTTGGATTGCCACGTTAAAACCCAAATATTTTTCTTCGGTTCAAAATTAAGAAAACTAGATATTTTCTTCCAAAACCAATATATATAGTGCAACCATTTAAGCTAATAAAACTATATATATCAATTGACTCCGTCAACAATAATAACTTACCATATAAAAATGTTAAAAATCTAAATTCTACTTTGTAAACATGCAACTGATAGTTAAAATTATCATTTTTCATGATAATTATCCATTTTTCTGGTTTAAAAATAGAATTATGATTCTGATTTAAATATGATTTTTTTAAAAGAAAATGTATTATATACGATAAAAATTGGAGAATCTTATTAAAAAGAAAGAAAGAAAGAAAGAAAGAAAGAAACAGAAATTTAGCTAAAAAGAAGGAGCTGATTTTAGAGCGAAGAAAACGGAAATTAGTTGGATGCAGAGGCAAGAAACTGAAGAGTTAATGGCAAAGGGAATGGTAGGTTTTGCAAATTGCAAGGAGGCTTGTGTTGCTACTTTATGTTTTATAAGGTAATGACATCTTTAAAATATCCATTTTGAGTAAAAAAGTTGCAACCTTTTCCTATTTGGCGATGCTTTACGTTGTGGATGTTGTATAAAAAACTAAAAATTGGAGAATCCCTAATGCAAATTTCAGAAATTTGCTATAAAAAATAATATTTTTCCGAGCTCTATTTATAGAAGCAACATGCTCTCGTCTTACCGATTATAGAAGCAACAGGCACTATGAACGATAAGTACAAGAAGGCATTCCTTTCTGTACCTTATTTGATTTGTTCCATTTTCATTAAACTGAAACATGGTACTTTTGTTGAACGTTCCTACTGCCAACTCAGAATTTAGGTAAGAAACAAGACATCAAGTCTGGAAAACAAAACTATCCGAATTGCTAACATCAAGTCTTGAACAAATATCTAAAATGGATTTCTAAAATTTGACAAAAATTATAATTAAAATTGTAAAGTTACATTTATTGTAATATCATTTCTAAAATTTATAATCAGATCAATTTAACTTCTAAAATAATACGTGTTTAATTTTTGAATGATATATGTTAAATTTTTTTAGTATCAGCCATTATTTCAAAAGTTAAATTACTTTAATTTTAAAATATTAGAAATGATATTATACAAAATAAAATTTTAAAATTTAAATTATATTTTTTTTATCAAATTTCAAGAATCGATTTGTACCTTTAACTATTTTAAACTACTAACGTTATCTATGTAAGAAGCAAAATGTACATGTCCTTAAATATCACCTTTAGCTGCAACTAGTTGCATATACATATGCTAAAATTAAAAAAGCTCTGCGCATTTACCAAAAATCTGCACTTTTTTCTAAGAAAATGTCTTATTCAGTATCCCATTTGATAAGAAAGATGGAACCTAATTTGTAGTTCAAATTTACCCATCAATCATTAAAAAAAATAAAAATTGCTATACGGTGATATATATTATAAGATTTTATTTTTGAAAAAAATAACTTGCAAATTCGCCTCATAAAACTATGTATAATTTCATAGTCAAATCACTCCAAAAAACTAGTTATTTTCTTTTTCTATTTAAAAAGTCAATTTTTCATTAATAACATAACGTTTATCAGTTCATTAGAACTTAACTCTTCATTATTGATAACGTTTGAACAGTTTAAAGTATATTCGAGTTTAAAGAATTCCAACTAGATATATAGTTTGGTTATTACAAATTATGGGAAACTGTGCAATCAATTTGCAACCAAAGCTAAAATAAAGAACACTAAAAAAAAAGTAATGAAACAATTTGGTCTGAATAGCTCCAAAAAAGATATTAGGATTGGTTAACAGTTAACTTATAGTTTATTAGGAAAATTGAAACTTCGTTTTACGTCCCAAATTAAATTAAGTTTGCCATTTCAATCATGGAGTGGTTAAAATGTTTAAGATTTTTAATATTACTCAAATTTATACTAATGATGATTCATATAAGACAGATAAAACATATTTAATTAATTATTAATAACTAACATTAGGTCTTCTTAATTGAACCGTATATTAAAAACGACAGATTTGAATCGTCATGAGAAGACGATCAAGTTTGCTTAGACAAATAAACATAGACTTGCCCGTATGTTATATTATCATCAGCCATGGGACCTTAACCTACGCCGTGCATTAATATTGTATAAATCGTACGGACATGTAACATATATATATATATATATATATATATATATATATATATATATATATATATATATATATATATATATATATATATATATATATATATATATATAATATTATTGATCATTAAACATATAATTATATATAGTTATATATAATAAACTCAAATTTGTATTATATTCGAGTTTGTCTTTACCATGCAATTTGTCTCATTATCATATTTGATGATATAAGTGACTGAGTTTGATGGGTGAAGATTCGAATTCATCCGTCTCTAAGCATCTTTTTCTTCCTCCTAATATATATTATGAATTAATTTTCATGTTTTATATGATTGCATTTTCTATTTTATTTTTTTATTTTGTTAGTAAATAAAACGCAATAGAGTCCAAAGTTTGCTTGTTAGGTTGTCTAAATTTGTTTATGTTATTAGTTAGATCCATGATCTTGTCTTGGAGGGATATGCAGGTAGAAAAGTTATTTACGGTGACTAAACTTTGTTGTTTGTAACTAGCTAGCTGATAAAAAAAAAAATAATGATTTATAATATAAAAATATTGCAACTAATATTTTATTTTAATTAAAATATGAACAAAAATCGCTTGATTGTCATTGAAATAATTACTTGGCATGCCACAAAGGAAACTATATTACTTGATCGTCATTAAAATATACATTTTTACTTGATTGTCATTAAAGTGTCGTACAATTTTTTTTATGCCACATAAGACTATCATATGGTTGCATTGGGGAGAATTTTTTTGAATATTTTTTTTAAATAATAACAAATGTAGGGTGTGTTAAAAATTATTTACGCGAGTGGAGTTGGGTCAGAATACGTTAGACTCCTCAGCGTCATCCATCCATGTGCTGGCAACCCAAGTTGATAGAAGATGCTGGCTTTTGCACATCCTCCAGCCGGCCCACTTTGATAGAAGATGCTGGCGCATGGTGCATCCTCCATCAGGTGTCTGCCAATTGATGGATAACACGCCAAAGGCAGTGTCTTCCATCACTCCCACTCAGCCCCCTTTTCCACCACTATATAAGCTTAGTTGCCGAAATATAATTTGCATGAAAAGGTTATTTTGCATCCAAAGTAAGGTATTCTGAGGTACAAAATAACTATAGAAATTTATTCAATTCAAATTAATTTTGCATCAATTCAAATTAATTTTGCATCAGAAGAAAGTGGGTTTGAGGTGAAAACAACTTATCAGTTGGTCAAAGTTTGAATAGGTAAATATTTATATTTGATCGTGCATAATTAATTAAAATAATCATATTTATAGTGTAATGATAATAATTTTATATTTTATTTATTTAAATACATAAATAAATTGAGTGATCTGAGAAAAAAAAGTTAAAATAGGTGTTGAACACATGTATGTTATTAATTTTAGTATATTTATTTTATTGTCATATAAATTTAAATAAAATTTGATAAAGTTGAATGCATAGTTAATAATTAAGTAATATATAAATAATATATGTACGAATAAATTTGGTATGATAATAAAAATTGTTATTGATCAATAATAGTATACTGTTAAAGTTGTATTTAAGAAATTTTGATAATATAATTTTCGTAATAGTTTACATAGTAGTTATGTTAAATTTTAGAAATAATAATTTTAAAATATATTTATAATTTTTTTTAATATAATTATCATAACAGTTATGCATAGTGAATGCATTTTTGAAAATTAGTTATGATTTTTTTATAATATAATTATTGTAATAGTTATGTTAATATTTTAGAAAGAATATTTTTTAGTTTTAATCGGAAAGTAAAAATTAAAAAATATACAAAATATAATTGTTTTGCTTTATATATTTTTGAAATTAATAATGCTGAATATCATGATTTATCAATTTAAGATTTTATTATTTGACATTTAGGAAGTCAGATGATGTCAACGTATACGGAGTTTTATTTGCACACGGAAGGGGGGGGGGTATCAGGCTTTGATTATGACATAACCAACTCGAATGTCATCACAAGGAGATTGAGACTAAAAAATAAGCCAACCCTTGCTGAATTGCGCCATAAAATACACGTTAAAATGGGCTTAGGTATGAACAATGTAATTTCAAGAATTATATATAAAAGTTCACGGTATAACGAAGAATCGTTATGTTGGATGGCGGTGACTTTATCAAATGATGATGACGTAGATGCAATATATAACAATTTAAGGAGGTATGAATAGTATAATTTGGTGGAATTAATAATTATAGTTGCAGAGGATGTCACAAGATCCAATACAACGGCATATCCTGACAGTTATCAGTTTACAAATGATGAGTTTCAAACAAAGAACACCGAAACACCTCAGTAATTCTGTGCAAATGACATTAGTCTTAGTCAGCCGAGATAGTCTATAAGTTGACAAGAGTTTAAAATATTTTTCCAATTTGGCGGAGACAGTGCTCCCAATCAGCCAAGACAATCTATTAGTTGACGGGATGGTGACTTGATTAGACGGGAGGCGTCTGGTGATTTAGGGCACGGTTATATACGCACTCCAGTTAGTCAGATTCCTATTACTTGTACGAGTCAACCTAGGCGGTCGTTTAGTCGAAGGGTTGGTAATTTTTTTAGTAAATCAGTTTTTGGAAGTAAATCATAGGGTTGTTCAATGGAGAGAAATTTTGGGACGGGCACACCAGTAATTGAACACATAGGTCAACGACATTCTATATCCCATGTCCTAGAAGCCAGACAGAGAAGTTTAGTTTCCCAGGTTCCAAGCTTTAGACACATAAGCTCAGTTTCCTAATTTGAAGATGTAAATCAATGACAGTCTATGTCTCAGATAGCAGATGCTGCTCATAGTCAACATTCGTAGCCTATTTGTAGAAGGGATGGTAATTTAATGGAAGATTGCATATTAGGCAACACTGGTGGAGAGTGTGGTGATGAACTGTCTATTAATTTAGGTGATGAGTTGCAGTTAACAATGATTACCTGTCGCTCAATGAGGACCCAAAAGCTGATAATGTAGACATAAATTCAAAAAGTGATAGCTCTAAATTTGGTGATGGTGAAGGGTCCAGAAATACATAGTACGTCAGTCCATTAGCATCCCTGCATCAATGTGGTGACGTGGGACAAGATAATTTTGTATTTTCATCTGACCATTATACGGATATTGACTTCGAGGCATACCAAGTTATTATATTGGCAGGTGTTAGCTTTAAAACTTGGGACGATGTATTTGAGTTGTCGACTGATTTGGTTTTTAGTAGCAAGGATAAAGTCAAATCTGCTATAAAAAAAAAGTACTCGATAATGAGGAATGTTGACTTTAGAGTGGTTGAATCGAAACTAAAGTACTGGGTTGTTAGGCGTGCACAGTTTGATAGTGGTTGCATATGGTGGTAAAAGGCAGTAAAGAAAGGAAAAAGTCTAATATGGATAATGACAAGGTTCAGGGGGCCACATTCATGCCTAGGTGGCAACCTTTCTTTGGATTACAGACAATTGGGCTCAGAAATGATTAGAAATTACATAGTGGGCATGGTAAGTAAAAATTCGACCCTTCTTGTTGATGTTATTATTGCTACTATTAAACAACAATTTCAGTTTGAGGTGTCTTACATTAAGGCATAGAGGAGGAAGATGAGAGCCTTAAAGTCTATTTTTGGCAACTATGTTGAATCATTTAAGAGATTGCCAGCCTTTTTATACTATTTACAAGAGTATAATCTAGGAACTGTCTACTAGTTTGTGGTATATAATACTGAAGACCCAACTATTAAGCAGTTTCAAAGAGTTTTTTGGAGTTTTAAACTCGCCATTGATGATTTGGTTCACTGTAAGCCTATTATTTTGATTAACGAAACATTCCTGACAAGAAAAGTCCAACAGACTCATATGATAGCCAACTCTGTTAACGGTAATGACATGTTATTTTCAGTTGCTTTTACGGTTGTGGAGTCTGAGAATAAATCAAGCTGGGCTTGGTTTATGACGATGATTAGAAAGTACATAACTCAAAAAATCGAAATTACCATCATATCAGACAGACACACAAGCATAATGGCATTATTTTGGGATGAAACAAGTGATTAGAAAGAACCTTTGAGCTTTCACAAATTCTGTTTGTGATATTTTATTAGCAATTGCAACACGCACCACAGGAACCTGACAATTTACTTACAAGGCGGGTAAGTTAATAAATATAAAATATTAATTATTTATCTTTTTTATATGATGTTTCAATGTTTACTTGTAACGTTGTAGGTGCACAATTTCAACCGCGTAAGTTCTAGTAGAAGATGGACGAAATGAAAGAGCTCGACCAAGATTCCTACAATTGAGCAATGCAAATATTGTTGGACAAATGGACATTGTCCTAGGATGGTGGACACAGATATGGCTATACGACTACAAATATTGTTGAGTCAACAATGCCCTTAAAGGTATTCGGATGATGCCGATAACTGCCATAGTTGAGCATACTTTTTCCCGTATGGTCAAATTGTTTGAGAATAGGAGGGGTTTCTACATGAACAAAATGTGCCGAAGATTATGCTTCACTCTAAAATGCATTGATATTATGATGAAACGGGCTAACAAGGCCAGAAGACATATTGTAATCCGCTATGACAGTCGCTATAAATTGTTCAAGGTGATTACTAGCAGAGCACCTTAGGTCAATGTTGAGCCAAACACATATGTATTGAGCCTTGAGAAGCACGAATATGAGTGTTGCAAGTTTCAAGGAAATAAAATGCCTTGTTCCCATGCCATCGCAGCATGTATGAACTGGAATATTGATATGTTCCAATTTGTTGACAACAGTTATAGCATTGTTGAGTCATTGAAATGCTATGAGGGTGATTCCAACCTATGCTCCATAGAGCATATTGGCCATAGTATAATAGTCCTAAAATTAAACCTGACATGGAATTATTGAGGAAAAAAGGTTGGCCTACAATAACTCGCATTCGCAATGAGATGGATAGAAGTGAACGCAGTAGTACAATGTGGTGCAATAAATGTGGTAATGTTGGACACAATAAAAAAATATGTACAAGTGCCGTTGGAATATCTAGTCAATATTTTAGTGGTTGAATTGTGAATCCATGTAATCACTAATATATCTTGTAATGTGTTTTACAAAATAATTTACGAACATTTATTATATGATTGCCCTAAGAAATTATTAATGATTAGTTATATATATATATATATATATATATATATATATATATATATATATATATATATATATATATATATATATATATATATATATATATATATATATATATATATTTATCATTTCATGAAGTAATGAAAAAAATTAAAGTATTAACAAATTATTAATAAAAGTTAAATTATGCCACTTGCCACATTTTGAAATAGTACATCAATACAGTTAGTTCAACATCCCCTTCTATGAGATGAGGTACTATAACTCGGAGTATCGGGATCCATGACATAGGGGTTGGGTTCGTTGTATCCCCCACTATATAATGGTTGATCCGCCAAACTTTGGGTGCCTAAAATAGTTGGACAACTAAAAAGTTCATTAAAGAAATCATTTTGTGGTACTATAGTGGTGCTCTATCCATAAATATTGTAGGGTGTAGCATCTCCTTCAGATAAGCTTATGTTCATATCAACATTCAAAACAGATGCAATAGCACTAGATGGCCCGGCTTCATAGTCAAAATATCCAAAAGGACTTGGTCCTGATGGCCTAGCTTCATAGGTCAAATATCTAGAAGGACCTACTCCAGATGGCCCAGCACCAGAAAGACCTACACCAGATGGCCCAGCTTCATATTGATAATAAGAAGAAGGCTCTGATGTAGCTTCATACTGCCAAGGCTGCTGGTAGGATGGTATACTTAATGAGCTAGATGGATCTTCAGAAATATATAGCCATGTCATTGGTGGGAATACTTGCTGAACAGCAGGATGAACAGGAATAGAGGTAACTATTGTCCTTCTTTCTACCATACCTCACCTATTATGCCTAGCATGCCGATCTTCATATGGTACTGCTAGTGGTGGAATATCTGCAGTATCAGGTACAGGCTAACGAGGATAAACAATCGATGTCCTATCATACGCACCAACAACTCCTAAAATTTTGTCTAACGCAAAATGAATATTATCACTATCAGGTCCAGTTGATGATGCAATGTTGCTGTGATAAATTCGTTCAACAGCATTGGCCTACATAACAAATAAAAAAATTAAATTATTATTCATCAATAATAATAATAATAATAATAATAATTATTATTATTATTATTATTATTATTATTACAATAACAATGATAATGGTACATACCGATGAGTTTGTTATTGCTCTGACTATAGTCATCCATCATCTTGTTCTCTCTCTATACCATTGCATATATTGCGATCTACTATGCAATGGTAAATTGATAATTGGACCTTGTGCAACCCAATTATGTCTATTATGCCACTCAGCAATGAAATTTGTGAATCTCAATTCTCAATTTTGATCTACGACATGCCCCCTCATGTCAATAGAACGCAAAGCGTCAATGTCCTTTGAAGGGGATGGAATTGGCCGATATAAACAAAATTTTCTAAGACATCTATCAAGCTGATGCAATTCAACATATTAAAACATACTATTGGGAAGACAGATCTCCAACTCCTGTGTCCACTAGTGCAAAAAACTGGCAACAAGTGTATAAAATTTTTATATGGTTCCCAATCTATCTATAAAAAAAATTTAAGATTCATCAAAATACTATTACAAAATAATTATTTTTTTACACAACATTAAATTATTTAGCATGGATTAAAAAAATAAAAATTAAACTTGATCATATCATTGTAAGTCCAACTCTTCTCGAAAGTCATTAACTTTTTTAATATTAAAATTTCTTAAATTCAATGGGGATCGCCACTTGTGCCACAGCACATATATAAATTTTCAATATATTTTTTTAATAAATAAAACTAAAAATATTCCAACATTAAATATGTAATGACTATACTAGATAAACCAGATTACAGTTACTAATTACATTCATAAGCCGCATTAATCATGTGATTTAACATTTAATGATGCATATATATAAACATACACACATTCATACTACTCATATGTAGGGCCCATTATTACATATTCTTGATCATCCCTTTTCAGAACTTATAATTACATGCCTTACATTTACAAATACATTACTGATAAACAAAATAGATGCAAACTTAATTCATACATTAAGATGCAATTGTCTATCCTAAAGTTGGCTTGGGAGACTGTTGGCTTTGTCCCTGAACACACGGTCTACCCTCCAAACCTACACGGATTAACACCCGTGCTAAGCTATAAAGCTTAGTGGGGAACAACTAATTATATGATGATAACTACTTGCAGTAGTTATTACCAGGCATTTAGCAATAATAGCATACAATATCTTTACTGAAATAATGCAACTATAACATTGTCTTATAATAACAACAGTAATAACTTTCAACTGAATATGCAAATCTTTCATTGCATAAATTTCCTTTCATTATCTTATCAAATTATTGCCTGCTTAAATTCGTGGGGGTGTGGATAACGGGTGCAATGGATACCCAATGGTATCAAATCAGAAGGATACCCGAAGGTATCTAATCAAAAGGATATCCGAAGATACCTAATCAGAAGTCTCATGTAGAGACAAGCCTCATGTAGAGACTTACAGAAGACTCATAAGAGTCAAGCAGAAGCAGCTGCGATGGTAGCCTATAGGCATGCCTATCTATCCACAACCAAGACTCTAAGTGTAGGCAAGACATATTATATTTCATATCTTATGAAATATCATCATTATAATTCCATATATAGCATTAACAAATGCTAAGCAGTACAATATTAAGCATTCTCATATATATAGCATTATTAAGAATCATATGCTATAATTTCCTTAAAATAAATTCATGTATGTTTCTATTATGAGGAATAGAAACTCACCTTTCAATGAACAAGCAAGCCTTGCATTCATGGACATTTATTTTACTACATGACTATCATTTAGGATGATTTATAAGCTTAGGAAGGGCTTAGACAAGTCTGTACCAAAAAGAAGTCAAAAAGATACATCTTTGAAAAACAGGGGAGGGTCACGGTTACTATGCATCTCCTAGTAACCGTGAGCCCAGCATTTTTATAAGGGTCACGGTTACTACAAAATTTCTAGTAACCGTGATCCATAAAACTTTTCAATTCTTGATACAAATCCGAAATACCTCACGGTTACCAACAATTTCCTAGTAACCGTGAGATAGAGTGAAAAACATGGGTCACGGTACTAAGAAATCCTTAGTAACCGTGAGATAGCTTCGATTTCGCTACTGGACCAAAAGTTAACTTCCTCACGGTTACCAAGCCTAGGGTAGTAACCATGAGATATTACGAGAATGGGTCACGGTTACTATGAAATACCTAGTAACCGTGATCCATTGCGTATCCTTTGGTCTTAAGCTGTCGTTTTAGGCACCTCACGGTTACTATGAAATTCATGGTAACAGTGATCCCTAAACCGCCTCGAGACTGATTAACAGTCTCGACTTCAAAGCTATTTTTGACCTGTAAAACAACATTTTCAGGCAAAATGGCCTTCAACAAAGTTGTAGGCCTAAGTGTCTAGTTTTCAAAACATCAAAAATCATTTCAATAGGACCTGTAAAACTCCAGTTATTCAAGAAAAACCACAGACTGTTCATAAAGGCAAAAATCACAACCACAAACAGATTTCAATACCGATTTTCACTATCATACAGTGAAAACCAGATTTTGGTCCTTTCTAACAAAATCAAGGCATGCAAGTCTAGTTTCTAAATCAACTAAAATTTCTATATTTAAGTAACTATAGCTCAAGTTATGAGCAAAAATATACAGACTAGTCAAATAACCCTTAAAACAGATTTTCATGTTCTTCAAACAATCTTTGCATAAAAGCAACTCTAAACCCTTCTAAGCTATAAATCATCCATAAAACACATGAGAGAGGCACACAAGCTTTATCTCTCATGACAAATCAATACACATACATACATAAAACACTAAGTTCCCATACCTTAATTGATCTCCACCTAGCTCTTCACCCTTGAAGAGTTTCTTTTCCTTTCCTCTTGCTTGGTTCTCCTTCTAACAAGACATAAAAACACTTCTATGAAGACTTATTAAGCTAAACCAAGAATTACATATCAAAGGAGAATAAGTGATCTTACCACTAACTTGAGCAACTTTTCTTCTTTAAAAATCAAAGAAATCTAGAGAGAGGATGAGAGAGAGTTTAGGGTTTAGGAGATTATGAAGATGAAAATGGAGAATGAAGACCATAAGTGGCCGGCCAAATCCTCTCCAAAATATCTACCTCTCCCTAAACTCCAATTGGTCCAAATGTCACTCTAAAGCAACAATTGCCAAATGATCCCTCAACTTCCTTTATTTCAAAATCTACCCCAAAACTTACACTTTAACTTTCCAATTACACCCTTCAATTAACATTTATACTTAATTAAGCATAATCACTAATAATTAATGAGTGATAATTCTACTAGGGTGTATTGAGGGGCATTACAAAATATACTAAACAAATTTTACCTATAATCATATGGCCTCATCTGATCCAGAATAATTCCATGGGTAAAGTGCGGTCAAAATTGAGGGAGTCTTTTCCATGCTCACATTTGGATCAACTGAAAATACCCGCCAAATCCACTTGCATTCGGCTTAGTCACACGACATAACTCCTTATACAACCAAGCCAAAACTGCTGATCTCCAGCTATATTCACCAACCCAGAATAATTCCATGGGTAAACAATATATTTTACTATACATTTTATATATTAATGACAAAGTTAAAATATACTTACAATTTCATTCCATACCGCATCTGCTCGATGGTTCTTCTTCAGAGTCAAAAGGTCCTCAATATTAGGTCTCGAATTTATAAATTCTTTTCTTCTAAATGGTTTCATATTTTTAATAACCTATGTGCAAAATCAACACCATGTGTTACGTGTGTATGTAAAATAAAAATATTACTAATTAATTGTAAATTTAAAATAAGAAAATTACACATAATTATAATATATTTATTTATCGCATAATACACAAATGAAATTAATATGTCATATGTTTTGGGTGGCAAAACTACTATCATTTTAAAACATAACATTACCATTAATTACATGTAATGCTTAATTTTTAAAATATTCACTTTCTCGATTAATTTTTTCTTAATAATATTATTGTATTTAAACAAATGAAAAATTGGTTCTAAATTTTTAAAATACATTAATTGCACCGATATTTAAAACAAACACGATGCCACTTTATATCAATAAAATATTAATTAAATTACACACATTTTTTCGGGATCAATAATTCAATTTACATAAAATAAACTACTTAGTTACATAGTAACACAATTAAATTTAGCCTTAAATAAAACATACAAAACACATGCATTTAGTTTATTTATATTCAATAACTATTTATAAACCTAATATATATAACTTAAAGCTATAACTAAAACCAATAATTAATTAAATACAACATATAAAACACATGCAAAATGTATATAAAAAAATAACATTCACTTATTTTATATACAAATTAACCACAAATCTTGGCATAATCTACCTAATAAATAAATTTTTAATTACCATCAACATTAATTTTTCCACCATATATCAAATTATTATTCTAATAATTACCATTATAACATATTGTACAACATTAAATAAAATAAATAGTCATAACTTGCCTTTTTTTTTCCTTTGCTTCTCTAAATTTATCAACAACAAATTTCTACACATTACAAAATGATAATGCAAATTAGTACTTATCATTTTTATTTATAAAATTAACAAAAAAATTATATTACCCAATTTTATTTAAAAACTTAACAAAAATATTATACTAACCTTTTACTTATATGATATTAACTCACTTCTTTCTGCATGCAAAAAAAAAAACAAAAAAGCTATTGATTTGGTGTAATTTTTTAGGCAAATAATGGGAGAGATCTTGGGAGATGGCTATGGAGCTTCTTTGGTTTTTTTGGAACGAAAAAGAGGAGGTGGTAGAATGCAGAAATGAAGAACGAAAATGCTTAAGTCTGTGGGTGAGTCGGTGGTCAACGTGCAGTCTGTTATCTTCACATGGGCTGGTAGAGGCTGATGTAAGATGCTGCTGACACAAGCGGTCTTCGACATGTTTGAATCTCCATTGACAACACTGCTGAAGTCTGCATCTTCCAACATGTCACGTGGCTCCCTTACTTGATGGATCACGTTGAACACAATAGCGTCTTCTAACCCCCAACCCCATTTACGAAAATATTTTTTTGACACATTCCAAAAATATTAATCTTTATTTAAAAAATATTATTTAAAAAATTCTTCCGTTGCATTGATTGCCATAATTTTGAAATTTTAAGATGCATTAATTTTATATATTTTACTATTTTATTTTTATGTACGAAAAAAGAAGAGATAACTAAATAGATTAAAAATGTATAATTATAGAAAATAAAGAGAAATTGAATGAACGCTATGCCTATGACTCACGTTCTATCTCAATATGAGACAGATTAATCCATGTAAGGACCGCTGTTTTCAGCTTATTACAACACATGCAGACATCCAAATACTGGATTCTGCACGACTATCACCAGTTAATGATCGTTTGCTGAAAATGAAAAGAAAGTATAGAAGATTGGATCCGAACTTAATATTATAGTAATTAAAAAATTATTAGTAATTGCCAGATGTTCATAGATGATAGTAGCTAAGATCTGATGCTAGAAAAAAAAATACTATATACCTAGAGTACTTCAATTTAAATTCGAATTATTGTTCCACTTGAAAAAAGGATTTAAAAGATAGTGAAGTTGCTAAACTTGTGGGAAAAAAAATAATAAAAATCCCATTTCCAATCAAGCTGAATGTAGATCCATTTCCTAAAAATGTAATCTCAAAAGGCTGTAAACAGTCAATCAGCAAGGACTTCACAATCAATCCTTTGAACAGCTGTGGAATTGGTGGCTGGCCTATGGACCAATTTACAAGGAACCCATGACCATCAACTTGGACATTGGCTTCATAAGCAGCATCAATTACCGAATTACTATTTTCTGAGTTTGTGTTACCTTTTGAATTCAAGTAGTTGAAGCGTGAAAGTGAATTTCTTAGGATACGATCAGCTCTATCTTGGAAACTATGATTAGGATTATAAGGAGAGAAAATGGAGTTGTGGTGAATCAGTTTGGCCACAAGTTTTTGAGGTTTAGCATTTGTTTTGAATGGTATGGTTAAAAGGGTGATTGAAAAACTTAACAGAAGCAAAGATATTAATGTTGATGAAGCTTTGGTTGCCATGGTTTTTGTAGATCGCCATGAACAAAGAGGGTACCAGTTTAGCAAGTTTTATATAGCAGCAGTTTGAATTTTAGAATAAGGAAGGAGATCATATAAAGAGCAGGTCAAAGAAAAAGAAAGGCAAGTGAAAACGGAAATTGGAACGCGAGTGCAATGCATGTGTTGCAATTCTTGATATTTTAAGAATTCCATGGATCGCTTTCGATGTGAGAAAGAAGAATTAAGGCAGAAAAAAAAAGAAGGGAGAAAAAGATTGTACTTTCGGTAGCCACACGTTGGCTCGCAAAATGTAAGTAATGGTTAGATAAGGCGCGACAAAACACTCACACAGCTATAGCTCTGTTTGTCTAGAATTGATCCAAGTAATTAGAATCGTTCCCCTTAGGTTTCGGAGTAGCAACATCTGGGAAGGTATGCCTCATGCCCGAAATTTTTTAGTTTGTGATCATACTGATTTTTGAAACAAATAACAAACTGAAAGGTCCCGACGTACGCTTTTGTTGATTACTAAATTAGGAATTTAATCACTTTGAGGTTAGCTAATAGATCTCTGAGTCTGAGCTGAGAAATTTACCTTTCTTGGTTTCTTTTAATTGCACCTGGTTGTGGTGGATGTTTTGGTAACGCGTCAAAATTGTTTGATGAAATGACCAAGTGAGGAATACTTGTAGTGTGATATCCCGATTTTTATATATACATATTAATATTATTTATTAATTATATTATTTAATATAAAGATAATTTCTTTAAGATTTATATAAAAGATATTTTAATTTAAATAAAACACTTATACTAAATCCCTATCTCTTAGGATTCCAAATCAATTAAACTCCTGTTTCTCTTTCCTGTATCATTCAGTTTTTTCTCCACGATTCACACTGCTTTATATAAAAAAAAAAAATCTGCATCTTTTTCTTTTCACATTTTTGCTATTTCTCTCGTTTAATTGTAAGTATTCTGTGTACTGTATCGATTTTCTTTTTCTTTCTTCTTGATTTTTGATCTATTGTTAAACTATTCGTTCATTTATTTATCGGTACTGGATTCTATACCACCTCTTTGACAATGTTATCCATTGCGAATGTGTTGTACACGAATCCGGGCATTATTCTCTTTCAAAAATCCCTCTTTTATTATGATATGTTAATATTATAATTGCAATTTCAATTGATATAATTTATTTTATTTTATTTTAAGAAGAAAAAACGTAAGAAGTTCCATTTTGATAAACAATTTATTGTGTGCGCAGAAGAATTTGAAATAATATGTTTATTTGCCTAACTGATCTATTTTTTTTTTTAGAATTAATTCATTCTTGCATAAATTTTGAGATGTTTTAAAAATTAACGAAATTATTAAATGCTATTATCATTTTTTTAAAATACGATTTTCAAATTATTCATATGAATTAATGAAATTATATATTTTTTTTCATTAAATGATAATTTTTATAATGTTGCGGTATTGTGCATGCTTAAAGGAGTATAAGATATCGTAATTAAAATTCAAAATTCCGTTATTAGAGTTAGGGGTATGATATGGATTTGGTAGTTTATTAACTTACATAGTCATTATAACAAACAAGCCATATGAACGAAAATATATACTAACCTTGTGACAAATTGGTATGTGAAAGTATATTTCATAATTGAGTTATTAAACTTTAAAGAATAGTTATTTTAATGATTAATTTTTTTCTGTTAAAAATTAATAAATTAAATGGTAGGATTGTTGGGTTTTCTTAACATTTGTGATCATTAGAATATTGACAGATTCTTATTTGGGTTAGGAAATTTCAATACTCTTGTAATAGTTATAGTGGCTTTCTACTTGTCCTACATCTAGCTTTATTTGGAGTGCCAGGTGAGTGATAGTTACAGTGTACAATTATTTTCTAAAACCATCTTTTACATTTTTACTCAAAATATTTTAGTTTACTTAATTTTGTTTATTTGCTTTCAATATTTTTATCAGGTGAATTTATGAAAGTTACCTTTATGTTAATTTTCTACAAGAATTTTTATTGTATTATTTTTTATATTAATTTCAGTTGTTATTTATTACGTTGATTTAACTGGTATTTTTATTAATTTAATTCTTACTTAAATCGAATATATCCGTTTTAAAGATTTAGATTCTGGAAATAGGTTTCTGACTTATTCCCTATTTATTATCCGTGTCAGTAAATGATTGATTTACCTATACGAAATTATTTGAACTTCAATCGAATTTTTTTGTCTTACAGTTTAATCTGGATTTATTTATTTTCTGCTTTGAAATTATATATATATTCTGATTTTAAATTATGTTTGGTTTTTACTAAATATCGGTTATATGTTACATTGGTGAAAATTTATTTTCAAACCAATGCATGTGATCAGTTATTATATGTATCTGTATCTAGCTCTATTTTAGCAATCTGTTATCTAAATCTGTATCTGGTTCCGCCATAGATATCACATAATAGGAAACTGCATAACTTGTTGTCATGCATCATATTCCATTAACATCTGCATTAGAAGCATTACATAATATCTATGGTAAGGATATATGTTATCTGACCTTTGGTGGTGTGGAGTATCATCATCTTGTTGAACTGTACCGTGGTTTTGATCTGTGATTTGGAACTGTTAATTTATTGATTTAAAAATTTTTTGCTTATTAAATGATTTATTTTATGAATTATCATTTCTGTTTTTAGTTGATGAATATATTTTATTCAATTACACTTAAATTTTGCCTGATCTCAGTCCGTTGTGTGCTGTAGTTATCACTCACTGAGTCCTTGTACTCAAACCACGTCTACTCTATCCTCTTTGTTTTGCAGATTAGTAATTATATTCAGCTAGTTCCAGCCTTTATCCTTCTATTGGCAAGAACCTTATTTTCATTGGCTATTGGATTTGAATTAGTCGATATAATGTTTTAGTTAGCATGCCAGTGGAACTTGAGAATATCATATAATTTCTCTGTATTATGTAGAGACTTTGCAGCTTAATTTTAGGGTGTATTGGGAGTTTTAATATTGGATTTTGAATTTTAGCCCTTTTGATTATTGAGGACTTTTACGAATTGAATGATTCATATAGTTTTGATGGTTTAGTAAGGCTAGCATGAACTATTATTTAAGTAGTTTATGCATCGGTCATGACCAGATTTGGGTTGTGACATGTAGACTGGTTTTTCATATTTGTTAATTTCTGCTATTTTAGTGAGGTGATGTGAAATGACCCAGCTAGTTTATAGCCCTCAATATGCATTGTTAAGGAGGTCAACTGGTGCATGTGTTTTATTATCATGTCTAATTTACTCTTCTCTTCCATATTATTACATGGATTGATGCTTTTTTCCCTTTTTTTTTTCTTTTTTTCCATTTAGAATCTAATGTGTGTAAGTTTGTAAGTTGGATATGCTGGAAATATTATATATCTACTATAAAGATGTTTACCCTTTGCCTCATAAATTGCTCCAGTGCCATTGCTAATGTTTCTAACTTCTCTTACACAGGTTTGTAAATAGATTCAACCTACTTGATATAATTGATGAATTTATTTTGTTTTCTTGGTTTTGATTGATTAATTTGACTTTTAATGGTTCAAACAAGTTACATGTTGATATGGAGGACACTGAAACAAAGAATGGAGCTGCAAAGCAAAGATAACAAGCATATTATAAAGTCTAAATACCCTCATTTAGATTAATAGTTATGTTGCCAATACCATTTCTACTATACTCAGCTAATCAGCACTTGCCCTTTCAATAATATAGTCCTAACAACTGAAACCCACATATGTATAATAGGGGAGATGCCATTTTGCAGTAAAAAGTCGAGGCCTTCAAGTCCTCATTGAATGCTCCAAAAAAGCTAAGGGTTACAACTTCATCTAGGAGATAGATGCATGTATAATAATTACATGGGGAGATCTGTTTCTCTTTCCCTCTTCCCTGTAAATATTCTAAACCTATTTGCAGCATGTCAAAATTATTTGCTGATTTCAGCCTCTCCACTAAAATTAGAATTTGTTAAATTTAAAAATATGGAACAGTAACATAGAAATGGCATTGATGGAGAGATTTGGTTCAAAAAGTTTGTAAATCAAATTTGCTGGAATATTATGCAAAATCCTGGAGAATACTGAAGCAGAATAATAGTGAATGAAAATCTAGCAATAGTGAATGAAAATGTTTGTTTTCAAGTTAAAACTTGGTGGAGATTATGCTTTAAATTTTCTACCAATTGTTAAATACTATAGGACTGTAGAGTTGCGAAATTTTTAACAAAGGAGGTTGTTTATCTCAATATATAACAATCGTTATTTCTATAATAGATTATGCAAAAGGCCACAATCATCTCCACATGGATTTCTATCATGGTTACTCCTAATTCCAATGAGACTATCGATGCCTTATTTGTAATTAATTCATGGCCTAATATTTTTTATGTTAGAGGCTTTATTAGCAACTTGATTTGGCATAAAGCATGTGTGGCCTGGCCGTGGTGACTCTGGAAATGACAGCAAAGTGTGCTAAACTTTTACTATTTTACTCTCTCTTTCACTCTTATCAGTTTTCAATTGTCTTTTGTTCAACATCTTCCATCCTCTTGATTTTATTACTGGTTTTCTCTTAGACATATGTGTTGCTTTGTGTATTATTTTAGTTTAAATAATTTATTAACCATCATTTTTTCCTCTTTTTAAATGATAAATTTATTTATTTTTAAGTAGGCATATATATAAAAATGAATACACTCATGGATATTCATATCAGTACACCTCATATTATATATTTGATAGACTTTAATTTACATGTAGGGGCATTTGGCTAGTTTTTTAATAAATCAAAATTGACAAAAATAAGACTTAGATAAGTATGTTAATATATATGGCCCCTATAAACATTCATATAAGCACCATCTTTGGCATTACCAAAGCCAATATCTATCCTTATTCTTTGTGAATCAACTACCATCTTTGGCTTTCTGCTATGGCTGATGCAATTGTGTCTACTATTCTTCAGCAGCTAGCCTTTATTTTTTTTCGTGAGATAGAATAGGAGGTGAGGCTTATTGTTGGGGTTAAAGAAGAAGTTAAGCGGCTTGAAAGTAATCTTCGGGCAATTAAAGTTGTGCCAGTTGATACAGAGAAAAAGTAGTTCAAGGAGGAAATAGTTAAGTAATGGCTATATAAGCTTAAAGACACATGTTATGGCATTAATGACCAATTGGATGAATGGAATACTGCAATTCTTAAATTACAAATTAAGGCTGCTTCTAAGCCTAGGGGAAAGGCACCTTCTTTCATCTGCTCTTCCTTTTTCTTATGGTTAAGTTGGTCTGCATCAGTGTCATGACATTACTTTCAAGATCCAACAAGTCAATAAAAGATTGAACAGTATTGCTAGTGAGGGAAATGAGTTTCATTTTGTTTTGTCCGTTTCTGTTAATGATGCTGAACGGCTTATGATTGCTTCTGTTATCAATGTAGCAAGGGTGAAGGTAGATTAGATGATCCAAATAAAATAAAAGGTATGTTATTGGGTGAGAGCAGTAAACTGTCACATCCCTATGTCATGTCCTTATTAGGGATGGGAGGCATTGGTAGAACAACTCTTGTCAAATTTTTCTACAACAATAATAAGGTGGAGACTCATTTTGAGAAGAGGATATGGGTGTGTGTCTTTAATCCCTTTAACAAGATTAGAGTTTCTAAGGCAATACTTAAATCTCTCATTGGCAGGACCCTTGATTTAATTGAATTGTATAACATTTTGCAACAATTACAAGCAAAATCTCAAGGAAAATAAGTTTTCACTAGTCCTTAATGATGTGTGGGAAAAAAATCCTGTAAAATGGGAACAATTAAAATACTCTCTAATGTGTGGTTCACCAGGAAGTAAAATATTGGTGACAACACGTAAGTAGAGTGTTACAAAGATGATGGGCAATATTGATATCCTAAAATTAGGACTACTGCCCATAGAGGAGTGTTGGTCCATTTTTTGTGAGCTCGCATTCTTTAGAAGATCAATGGAAGAATGTGAATGTCTAAAAGGTATTGGAAGGAAACTTGTAAACAAATATAAAGGTTTACCTCTTGCATAAAGAGTTTAGGTAGTACTTTGCAATTTAAGAAGTCAAAAAAGAATGGGAGAGTATGTTGGATAGCGAGATATGAGAAGTAGAAGAAGTGGAACAAGGTATTATAGCACATTTACAGTTGAGCTATTATGATTTGCCTCCAGCATTAAGATGTTATTTCTCATTTTGTGCCATCTTTTCCAAGGTTTTCAAGATAGAGAAAGATAGGTTAATCAAGTTATGGATGGCTCAAGATTATCTTAAGCAAAAAAAAGGGCAAAGCATTTACAAAATTGGTGAAGAGTATTTCCAAAGCTTAGCTGCACATTCTTTCTTCTAAGATTTTGTTTTTGATATATTTACATCATATAAGATACATGATTTTGCCCAATTCTCTTTCTTCCAAGATTTTCATATCGATGAAAATGTTGATGATAACATTGTGTCATGTAGGATGCATGATATGGTGCATGATTTAGCCCAATTCCTTGCTAATGATGAATGCATTGGCATTAAGATCTATAATGATCCTGAGCAGTTAAGGATAGAGTCTTTCTGTAAGAAAGCATGTCACGCAATGGTGGTGTTCCAAGCCTCGGCCACACTGCACAATTGCTTGTATGATATGAAAAAGCTAAGTAATATTTTGATATATTCCCAACATTTGGAGAAGGAGATTGAAGTAGGCTTGTCTAATTTATTCAATAAACTAATTTGTTTGAGATCCTTGAACTTGCGCGAATATGAAATTAAAAAATTCCATTGAATATAAGCAAGTTAGTACATCTAAGGCAACTTGACTTGTCTCATAATGAAAACCTAAAAGAGTTGCAGAAACAATTTGTGAATTACACAATTTGCAGATTTTAGAAGTCTCTTTTTGTTGGCAACTTGTACTACCTTACAAGATAGGAAAACTAATTAACTTAACCCATCTGCATAATTATGGTACAGTTAGTCCCTTGCCAAAAAGAGTTAGGAGTCCGGCTTGCCTTAAGATGTTAGATAAATTCATTATAGGGAGTGATAGTGATTCTTGTTGTCTTTCAGATATAAAAGACTTGAACTATCTTTAATGATTGATTTATATAGAGGGTTTAGGAAATGCGAGCAATGTAAATGAGGTTAAGGAAGTACAATTTGATAAAAAAACAAAAATCTCTAATTTAGATTTATATTTTGGTTTTGTGAAAGTAGATGAAGAATGGAGGAAAAGTCATGATAAAGAATTACTTGAAGCCTTGGAGCCACCTCCAAAGTTGGAAATCCTAAATCTGTACGACTCCAAAGCCATCAGAATGTGTCCTTCTTGGATGATATCATTAAGTTGCCTTCACTTAAATCCATTTACATATGTCGTATGAGTTGTGCGTATCAGGTGGGTGTTGAGTTTTTGGGGATAGAAACTAGTGAAGATGCTATATCATCACCATTGGTTGCATTCCCTAAATTAACAACTCTCCGGTTTGAACATATGGGGAGTTAGGGCAAGTGGGTTGATGTTAAAAGAGATGAAGATTCCATTTAAACAAACATCAATAATGCCATGTCT
Source organism: Excoecaria agallocha (assembly GCA_037975025.1). Classification (NCBI taxonomy): domain Eukaryota; kingdom Viridiplantae; phylum Streptophyta; class Magnoliopsida; order Malpighiales; family Euphorbiaceae; genus Excoecaria; species Excoecaria agallocha. Next base: position 16,883,613 of record CM075816.1, on the reverse strand, counting down.
TCAACATTTGATACTTTGCAAATGCGAAAGTTTAGAGCAATTGCCATCTTACATTCTCCAGAACACAATGCTAAAGTAATTGGAAATTTCAACATGTCCTATTCTAAAACTACAATATGAGCCGGACACAAGTTGGGATCAGGACAAAATTTGAGAAAAATGGTAGGTACTGTAACAAATATTTATATCAAAACATACTTTTCTTTCTTTGTTTTTATTAAGACTGATAATTCATTTTTTTTCTTTATTGACATAGTTTGAAGAAGTTGTCGTCGCTTGATTCTCCATATTTATTTCATTGCCAAGTGGGAATTTTGACTTATTAGTTTCTGAAACTAATAATAAGGAATTCCATTTCATCATCATGCATCTGCTTGTTTGTTTCTACTAATTAATACAACTTGATCGAGCTACAAGTACTTATTTTGTACTTTATTTCATCACATTTCTGTTGTTTTAGTTAGCCATGTTAAAGGATATATTTTGTTTGTATATTTTCATATTTATCCCTTGTATCTTTAGTATTTTATCTCTGTTTGTGTATAAATACCTATACCTGTTACTCTTAGAAGTGTGAATGAAATATAACTTTGTTTGTCACTTTACATGGTATTAGAGCTAACCTAGATCTCTCCATGTCCTTTGAATCGTCCAGTACCTCATCACTAGCATCTTTTTCTTCTTCAACCTTAATTGCTCCCATTGTTCCCATTATAGCCAACAACTCCACTATACCCACATCTCAACCCTTTTCCACTAACCATGCCTTTATTGTCAAACTCAATCATACTAACTACATCACTTGGAAAAATCAATTCCTTCTTATTCTTAATTGTCACCAATTAATGGGTCACATGGATGGCTCTACACCAAAACCCCCCACCATAATTTCCTCCCAATCTGACCTATCTACTCCTATTTCGAACCCTATCTATGTCTCTTGGTTCAAGAAAGACCAAACTCTCTTAACATGGCTTTTTGCTTCTTTAACTGAAGAAGTGTTTACATGTGTTGTAAGTGTAGAGACAGCATATGAGGCATGGCAAGCCCTAGCTAATGTATTTGGATCTTTATCTCAAAATTGCCAACTGCAAATCCACATTGAACTACAAAATTTAAAGAAAATAACTCTAGAGTTGCTGCATATTTGCAAAGTGCTAAAGCCTTTGCTAATGAACTTGCTTCAGCAGGTGCCCCCCTTAACCCCATTTCAATTCAATGCTATTTTTTTTTTAAATATTGGGAATGGATATCACTCTATTATCACTTTTCTTGCCCTGCAATCACCACCGGCATCCTTTTATCAACTTTATGTTCACCTTATGCCCATGAAATCTTATTGAAAAGCTACCATGAGCCTCTAATATCTCTCCTTGCTCAATGACCAACAACATCTGCTCCTAATATCAACACCACTAGTGGCAATAGGAACTTTACTAATCGATGTCCTAAGGGTCCATGTCAAATTTGCAACTTATGCAACCATATAGCTGATTGCTATTGATGTAAGTATGAACCTCGCAACACTGTCTCAAATAGTAATACCTCCTTCCCTACTCAAAATTATTATGGTGGTCAAGCAGATGTTGTCTAGATCCCAAATTCCTCTACTGGGCATCAACCTCTTATGCAAGTGTCGAACTATTTTGCCCTTCCACCTTTGGCTCCTTTACCACAATGACCCTGGTATCCAGATACTGGAGCCACACATCAGATAACTGTTGATCATAACCAGATGCACACTATGGCACCATACCATGGTCAGGACACTATAAGAGTCGATAATGGTCAAGGTATGGCTATCATTCACACTGGAACCTCTTCTTATTTAAATTTTTGCCTCAACGATGTTTTACTTGTCTCTAAAATTACTAAATCCCTTTTATCTGTGCAAAAATTCTCTAAAGATAAAAATTGCTTCTTTGAATTTTGGCCTTCCCATTTTTTGATTAAGTACCAGGTGACGAAGGATATCTTATTGAGAGGCCCAAATGATCGAGGTTTGTACGTGCTGCCGCCTACACTGAAGCAAGCATTTCTTGGGGAAACAGTCTCATTTGATACGTGGCATGCCAGATTGGGTCACTGTAATAAAAGAATTACTTCTCATGTTCTACATTCCAACAAATTTTCTTTCTCTGCTTCTAATAACAAGTGCACTTCATATCCTTTAGGCAAATTAACCAAAATTGATTTGCACCATATTGTTCAAAGTAGCACTGCTCCTTTCAAAATAATACATTTTGATGTATGGGGTCAAGAAAACCACCAAAATACCTTACCCATTCTATCTCTTTTGTTGACTTTCTTCAAACTGAACCACCAACCTATTCTCTTGCTAGAAAATATTCAGTGTAGCGTGACGCTATGTCAAGTGAGATACAATCTTTTCTTGACACACAAACCCGTCTTCTAGTGCCTTGACCTCACAATGTGAATTTCATTGGATGTAAATGGTTGTTCAAGATCAAACATCAGATTGATGGAACAATCAACAGATATAAGGTGCGTCTTATTGCTAAGGGGTATGCTCAAAAGCCTGGTATGGATTACACTAAAACCTTCACCCCTGTGGTGAAAATAACTACCAATCGCATAATTTTGACTCTTGTTACATCTAATCATTGGCCAATTCATCAATTGGATGTTTTCAATGCTTTCTTACATGGCCATTTAATTGAAACCGTGTACATGCAACAGCCACCAAGGTTCAAGGACTTAACTCATCTTGACCATATTTGTCTACTATGTAAGTCATTATATGGGCTTAAGCGAGAGTGCTTCTCTTAGTTGTGTACCTTTATACTTTTAAAGGAGTTTCGCAAATCACAGGCAGATAACTCTTTATTCATTCATCTATGTGCTGACATTTCCACATATGTATTGTGTTATGTTGATGATTTTTTGATAACAGGGAACTCTTTGGCTTTAGTTCGTCATACAATATCTCTCATGGAGGCAAAATTCCCAATTAGAGATTTGGGTCGGGTTGCTTACTTTTTGGGTATAAAGGTTGATCACTCTTCTAGTGGCCTGTTGCTTCAACAATCCAAGTATATTCATGATCTCTTGGACTGCACCAACCTTCTTGAAGCGAAGTCATGTCTTACACCGATGGCCACTATTCCCAATTTGTCTAAAACTATAGGTCAGCCACTTCATAATGGAGCTGAATATCGTCAGGTTGTTGGAGCCCTTCAATACCTCACCTTGACTCATCCTGACATTTCATTCTTTATCAATAAGTTATGTCAATTTATGCATGCTCCAACGAACATTCATTGGAAGGCTGTGAAGAGATTGCTTTGGTATTTACAAGCTACTAGTAGATATGGTCTCTTTTTACCTGCCCATACTGCAACCCAATTACATAGCTACTCTAATGCTGACTAGGGTGGTTTTCCATATGATAGGTAATCCACTGGTGGTTACTGTATTTTCCTAGGCCAAAGTCTTGTCTCTTAGGAAGCTAAGAAACAACCTACAATTGCTCGGTCAAGTATAAAGAGTGAGTACAAGGCAATGGCAAATGCTGCCGTTGAATTGTTATGGATTAAATCTTTACTGAAGGAAATTGGTTTCTGTCATATTAGCAAAATCAATACGTGGTGTAATAATATAGGTGCCATTTATCATAGTCGAAATCCAGTCTTTCATGCTAGAACAAAGCATATTGAATTGGACTATCATTTTGTTAGAGAATTTGTTGCTAATGGCACTGTAGATATCAACTTCCTTTCCTCCGATGGTTAAGTGGTGAATATCTTCACTAAGCCACTAGGTGCCTCTTGTTTCCTCAATCTTTGACAGAGTCTCCATGTTCAGGACACCCATCGGCGAGAGGGGGGGGGGGGGTGTTAAGGGATATATTTTTTTTTTTTGTATATTTTCATAATTATTCCTTGTATATCTCTTGTATTTATCCTTAAGTATTTTATCTCTGTTTGTGTATAAATACATATGTACCTGATACTCTAAGAAGTGTTAATGAAATACAACTCTGTTTTGTCACTTTAAAAGCCGTTATCCCATTCTATAATACTGGATCGGATGTGGTTTTGATTTAATGTAGGGTGAATGGACAAAGCATATGGAGCACCTTCAAATGCACTCTTCATATGCCCAATTATATACAGTGTCGTATGGATTGCTGTTTAGGTATAAATTTGTACTTTGTTTTGTTGCTTAGCAGAACCTTTCAGATGTGCATATGGTATTGTATTCTTACCAAATTTTGCTTGTTATTCCTTCTTTATTTATCCCTATTTCAGAGTCCAATCAGATTTATTTATTTATTTTTTGAGGCAAATGGGAAATATACTCATCCTGCAGAAAGAAAAACATGTTTCTATTAATTAACAAATTAATTAGCAAGACAAAATTTTCAAGTTAAATTCTATAAAATGTTGGCTTTTAGAGAACGCAAATAATAAATCATTAGTGAAGCAGTTGACAATCAATTCTCTGAAAATAGATCCTCCTTTCATTAAGGTCATACACCACATTGTAATACTGCTGAGCCAATACCCCAACAACAGAAGAAGGTGCATTACTTTCACTACGAACTATAGCCATACAGAAAACATTATCATACCTCTGATAAAATGTGCTCTCAATATCCAAAACCAGATCAGCCCCTTCTGCAAAATGGAGTGTAACTACTGGAAAACCAGTAAGGTCTTGCCTCAAATTTCCTTCATAACACAGCTCTCCATTTCCAGCATCGTACGTACAGCTTCAAGAATCCATCAGGAATCTTAGAAACTTTACTTTCAAGTACACTATATGCATCTTGTTGTAGAAAGGTCAATTCACATCCAGAATCAATTACAGTGCCACCATAAATGCCCACACTCTTAAAAACAATAGAATCCATGTCAAGCTTTTCTTCCCCTAAGCTTATCCCTTCAAGAATTATGTAGTAGTTGCCATTTGTTTCATCTAAAGGCGTCGAATCCCCTTCACTCAGCACATCTTCGCCTAATGTTAAGACATTGAAATTATAAGAAAAATCATAAATACTGCCAATGCAATAGGAGAATTTTAGTCCTAACTTATGGACTACGCCGTAGAAGACAGATCCGAGGCCGAGAATCCCACTTTCACGGCCAACACTGTTGATTTTATTTTCCTGACCACACCCGAATACTACATTAGGTACAACAAATATACCTTCATCATGTGTCTGAAATGTTAGTTGTTCAGTACTAATCAATCCTTTTGTTTTGGAACCATCTACGTAAGATGATTTATAGATGCAATTGTTAAGGTTATCACAATTTGCATCAGTAATGTAATAACAAAAAGGAACGTGGCATGATATGTTAGTGTAAGAAGAAGAAGTTGAACTATCATAGAGTGGACCTTTCTGAGGATAACAAGCTTTACACGGCTTGCATTGTACCCATAATAGTGAACTGCCTGTGTCCATAGCAACTAACTGTGGGATTGGCGGTTGGCCTATCGATAAATTTACTATTAACATATGATTGTCAGGCAGGATGTCAACTTCATAAATAGAATGTAATAAATTTGTCTTGCGTTTTGAGTGCAAGAAGTTAAGTTGTGAAATGGAGTTTTTCAGGGTACGATCAGCTTGGTCTTTAATGCTAAGTTTGGGGTTATAAGATGGAGAAAAAAATGGAGTGACGATGGATGAGTTTAGTGACAATTTTCGAATGCTTAGTGTTGGTAGCGAATGATAAGATTAAAAGGTTGGTTATAAAGGTAAACAGAAGTGGAAACATTCCCATACTATTTCATGAACAGAGAAGGGTACTATTTTTAGCAAACTATATATGACACAGACACAGCACATTGGTTTCTACAGAATTGGAGAAAAATCACATAAAGAGTATGTGGTTTTAGAAATATATATTGGAAAAGATAAAATTGGAATGTGGGTGTAAAGAATGTGTTGAGATTTTGATGGTTTCTTCTTTCAGAGATTTTTGTACGAGTCAGTTGTAACCAATCAATTCCGAAAACATTATATTCAAAACAAGGACTTGGACAACTTAGAAATAACAGTAACAAATTCAGATAACTCAAAGCAATAAATATATGAAACACAACTTAAGTTTCAAGCAGTTCACGGTCATACTTGTCTTGATTTATTTGTTAATATAACATGAATACTGTTGCAGCTCAATTTCTTTGAACAAAACCCAAATAGAGCCTGTAATTTTCTCTTTAAGAAAGCTGGGCCAAAATGACTGATTTTTCAGGGGCCTATTTAGACAACCAAGTTAAAAGGGTCACATGGGCTTTACTATAAAAATGATGGGCTTAATAATCAATATTTTTCCAAGTGGAGAAAAGAATAATATTTTCACTTGGAGATCCTATTAGCATCTTTGGCATTGTATGCATTTAATTTCTTTTTAGTTTTATTTTATTTTTATATGTTATAAAGCTGCTTTCTACAAAATAAAAGAAAAAAAAAAGACATTTTAATAGAAATAAAAGCATGTTAAACTGCAAAACCAAATTAGCCTTTTATAATGAAAGAAAAAATATATATATATATTTTTTTGGTCATTTGGACAGTAGTTAGGAAGGAGCGTTTGGTGAGCATGTGTGTCAGTGGTTTCTTATCTTTTCTGAGATTATTACTTGTTTAATGATGATAATACCTCATAAGTTACGTCCGATTGGCTAATTTCTTATACTCATGTAATTGATCATCCATATTAGTATAATTATTCGTTAACGTTATGATTATAATAACCACTTGAACGTACCTAATAACATCTTGATAACAACATCAAAGTAATTAAGTAGTCATCAACGTTATTAATCCTATGAATTATGATCTCTCCACTCCATTTGTCATAATCAAAATAAATTAAAAAAGAAGCTCACATTATATGCAAGTTTTACCATTTACATTTACCTTTTTTACACGATGTAATCTTTTTAATTTCTATATATGCTCAAAATAATTCAATTTAGCAATGAGTTTTAATTCAATGATACCCATTGTTTAAAGGCTATGAGATTATGGGTACCTAAAAGAACCTGACTCACTGCAATCCCACCCATTTATCAGAATTGTTTGATCAATGAAATACTGAAACTGAATATGCCTTTAGGAGAAGCCAAATTGGGTGTGAACATGTACAGCATTAGGGTACACATCCTTTACATAAGGACTATTATATATGTTGATGACCCTATATTTGTGGAATCCCCACAACTACCCTACAAACATTGCTTATTGATCAATTGTAACTGCTTTGTGGGACAACCGTACTTATTCATATATATTGCATAATATATATATAATTAATCTCTCTCGCCCCTTTTCGTACGATCGAGAAGAGTTCACATTTACGACTAGCTATTGCCACTAAACTATTTACGACTGCCCTTCTAGGGCTTTCAGGAAAAGCAACTGACATGGCAACCTGGCTTTTTGGTGAGACACAGATAGAGTTTCGGTTTCCATATTTCAAAAAATATATACATTAATGCTTCCGCACTTTAACCGCCTAACTGATTAATAAATATTTTCACTCTAATTATATCAGAATTTGTTCTGCAGATTGCCATTCAATCAAAAAATTAGCATTTAATTAAAAATAAATGTCTCGAATTCAATTGCTCCATCTAAAAACTTGAAATATATGCCCTCTAAAAATATCATTTCACTCCAGGTGGTGATAAGATTAAATCTTTTAACTTTCATTTTTATAATAAATCTCTCTTAAATTTGGAAAGACAAAAATATCTCGTTTATAGTTCAATAAATCTTTTATAATTATATATATAATTACTGGTATATTATACAATTTGAATTGGACTGATCTACTATATAGGTAATTAAAACTTTTCAGCTCTTAATTTTTGCCATTTAAAATTCTCAAACTCTATATCTTACTTAAAATAAACAATTGTTGAATTATTTGAACTAACCAATATTAATTATTTGGTAAGTCTGTTCATATATTCTTAGTCTCTTCATATATTCTTAAGTTTTGGAGCATTTACTTCTACTGTTTAGCTGGTATTATTATTTATATTATAAGAAATACAGAGGGAAAGAAATTACTATTATATAATCCATCATTATTAGGGATATAAGAGTTATAAAATGAAAAGATTACTCTCTGTTATGCAGTTTATGGATTTGACGCAAAATATATCTATATATAAAGCACGAAAAGATGACCAGCCTTGTAGAACTCTCTAACTTAATCTCTAAGCATAAACACTGTAACCTTCCAATCAAAGAATTTAATTTGTGCTGAAAATTGATTAAAATCATATAATTCTTGCGCATAATATTGAAGTAAGCAAGAAAAGGATGGGGATGAGGTGCTGAGAAGTTCAGTAATCATGAAAAGTCGGTGGATTTGACGGTCCAGATTGTGCACTGGATCGATCTATTCATGATTGAAGTTAGATGGATATCCTGATTATATTCATTAATGTTTTTGAACCATAACTAATCTTGAAGCATCAATAAAAAGGTCTTGGCCCCCTTCTGTTATCATTAATTAGCAATCTTTATTTGGCCCTTTTGGATTTCATCAATTTTGTCCCACTTCACCAACTCAGATCTTCCCCATTTTTATGTACTATTATTTCTTTTCATAAACAAATTTCTCAATAAACACTTCATGATATTTTTTTTCAAAAAAAATTATGAATTTCAGGTATTTATAAGGATTTACAACTCCAATCGGCCGAAAAGAAAAAATTGCAACAAATTTTTATCGAAAAAAATTCTGACAAACAAATTAAAATTTATAAACAGGAACTATTAGGTTTTTAGAGATAAGAGAGCTTACTACTAAAGCTGAGTTTCTATATTTTATTTTATCATGTTATATTAAATGAGTTAAGTTATTAATGTTAGATAACGGCTAGTAACGGTCGGTCATTGATGAAATAATATATGCTGCATTAAATGAGTTAAGCCGTTAATTTTAGATAATGGCTAATAACGGTCGATTATTGATGAAATAACATAAATCAATCGATAATGTTCAAATAGACATCTAAATTATAGATTGTTTATCAATATATATCAAAAAGTAGCATAATTTTATGCACACTCGTTGCTATTTCGAGAATTTTCACATTATATGTTATAACATGTTTCTTATGGTAAGACCAAAATGGTCCCTCGTTTATTTTATTTTCCTTCTCCTTAGTTATGTAATTAGTTGAATGAATCTGTAAACCGTAACATATAGGCCCCCCCAACCAGAAGGACAAGACGTTAAACTTTTGATCTGATATCTTAGTTTCTGCTGTAGATTATTGTAAAATTTTGTGCAGAAAGAAATAGAAAATGAATATGATGGAAATCATTCCAAATTCCACTCTCTTAATCCTTATTATTATTACCATAATTGGTATTATTAGTTTGAAGGGGACATATAAACCAAAATGCAATCATAATCTTCTGTTGCCATTGACATTATTTTATATTTATGTCATTTTTTTAATTCATAAATATATAATTTCTCATTCCTAACATAGTAATCAACTCTTCCAAAAGAGCCACAACCATAGAAAATGACATCAAAAATGTCATTCTTAGCCATCACGCCTTCAGCAACAAACGCTGAAATGATGCTGCCCCTTTGTGTGCATCACTGCATGTGTTTTTGTGCAGAAACAGTGGCGTTGACTTTTCAAGTCAATAGTCAACCATCTAATTTCATTTAAATTCCAGAATCATACCTTTTTATAATATTTTTTTATTGATAATTAAAGGTGTGGGGTTACTGTTGCATTAAATATTTTTATGAAACTTGCCTGCACCCCTTTATTATATTCTGAAATTTGGAATTTATAATTCAATAAATAAATAACAAAGATCAAATCTAACAAAAAGAAAATTGATTAATACGTCCAATGCTCATTTTCTGGATTGTTTTTCTCATGATGTAACTTTTTATCTTTCCATTATTTTTTAATCCCTGGCAAAGCTACTTTAAAACATTACGTTTAGTCTAATAATTATTACGGATTATTTTGGTAGAATTGAGAAAATATTTATTAATTGAATAATATAGTTAATTATTTTTCGTTGAAAGTTGCGGCATTCAGCACTATAATCTGTCAATAATTCAATACTTTAATACCATTAGTGCATTGCAATTTGATGATAATTGGAGCTAGTTATAACTATATATACTTGTTTTGCTTGAGCTACATATATAAATTCCAAGTGTAATTTTCTGGATGAACCTAATTAAGTGGATCTAATAGTACTGCTATAATAATGCAACTAATTAGTGGGAGCAATTTCAGCGATAATAATTGCCAGTATATTTTATGAATGAGACGTTTTTACAAACTTAATTATATAGCGAATCAAGATTTAAAATGAATCCAAAATACAAATTGCCTTGATTAACTCTACTTTTTTCGGTTAGCATTTTCAAAATCTAATCATGCTATACAATGTCACATATGATGTCACAAATTCTATAGTAATTTCATTAACTTCCCCATATAATCCACATCTCATCATCAATTTCGAGTGGAAATTCAATGAAGATTTTGCAATTCTGCCTTTCTTCCTTGTTGGGTTAATTGTAAACCGATTATTGAATATTAATTTTATAATTTGAAAAGTCAAATATTATAAATAATTCTAATTGAATTCTTAAGTAATTTCTCTAAAATTTAAAAGTTTCACGTATTAATACTATTTAGGAAAAATACATTCTTAGATGTCTGAACTTTTACGTTTTTCTGCATTAAGTTTTTGTACAAAAAAAAATCACACATTAGATTTTTTTTACTTTTAATTTCTTTCATATTGATCCTTATGCAGTGGAACTTATGGGTCCTTATGCGGCGGAACATATCATCAGCTCCGCCATATAAGGATTTAATGTGAAAAAAATTAAAAGTAAAAGGATCTAGTGTGTAATTTTTTTTGTACAAGAACTTAATGCAGAAAAACGTAAAAATTCAGAGACCTAATAATGCATTTTGCCAACTATTTATTAGATATATTTATGTTGATCAGTCCTTGTACAAAAAAAAAATCACACATTAGGTCTTTTTACTTTTAATTTTTTTCACATTCAATTCTTATGCAGCGGAGCTGATGGGTCCTTATGCGGCTGAATATATTATCAGCTCTGCCACATAAGGATTTAATGTGAAAGAAATTAAAAGTAAAAATTTCTAATGTGTGATTTTTTTTGTACAAGAATTTAATGTAGAAAAACGTAAAAATTGAGTAACCTAATAATGCGTTTTGTCAACTATTTATTAGACATGTTTATGTTGATCAAAGTGTGACAACAATCAATCCATAATGAAAATTTAAGAAAAAAACCGGATCACAGTCAAATGCTGTATTTTTTTAGCACTAATTGGTTTAGCAAAAATGGTAGAGATCCCAAAATAGAGATCACGAGTCCAATTTCCAACAGAAACAATTGAAAAAAATGTTATTGGCAAGTGGCGATGACATAAGTTAAGAATTGAATTACAATCGAATGTAATAGATATTTATAAACTGTTAAGTACGATATAAAGATAATAATAGCACAATTTTTCAAACACCATTTGATTTTAACAAAAATGGCAAGGCGCCTGCACAACAATTCCAAATAACAAGTTCAACTCAAGTCCATGGGCCAAAATTATGTAAAAATATACAATTTTCAAAAATTTACGTTGCTATTTAAAAAAAAAGAATAAAATAAATTTCTTCTTTTTTTTTTCCCCCAACGGACAATTAAATTTTCTAGTTCCTAACTTAAACTTGTGTTGTGTTTTCCTTTTCCACGCTATGCCAGAGCATCTGAGTTGGTAAGAAACGTCCCCTCAAGGGTGCCAACTCAACCAACAAGAAGAAGACAAGAAAGTTGACGACTATGGAATTCAGGCGTCTGAAAATTGAATATTAACCATTTGTAGCAATGTTATTAAAATCAGAAATAAAAAATCGATAAAGTTAAAATTTATGATTCAATCGGTTCAATTGAATTTTTTTTTTAAATATTATAATTATTATAATTTTTTAAATACTATTATATAAAAATTAAAAAAAAATATTCATAAAATATTAAATATATATATCACAAATATTCTAATAATAAGTTACAAAATATATTTTTAATTTTATTATTACAAGTGATTAATTATGGATTTTTGAATATCATATGTTAAAAATATAAAAATACAATCATATCATGAAAATAATTTCATGTTTAGATGAAATACTAATGAAATAAACACAAAAAATATTAACTTTGCATATATGAATATAATTATATTTAATTATAATAAATTCAAATAGATAATAAGTATATTAAATTATTAAGTGATATTTATATATATATTTTAAATTTTCATTATTTATTTATTTAAAAAAATTAGTATTTTAAATTCTAAAAATATTATTTAATAATTTAATATACTATTACAATGATCCAAATAGATAATAAGTATATTAAATTATTAAGTGATATATTTAAAATTTAAAATATTATTTTTTCAAATAAATAAATAATGAATATATATATATATATATATATATATATATATATATATATATATATATATATATATATGGGTGGGTGAAAATATAAAAAAATAATTTTTTATACTTTTTAGCAAAAAATTCGATTTTATTCAATTTTTCGATATTTTAATTTAATTCGATTTTTTATCAATTTAATTTTTAATAATTAAACTAATCAGCTGATCAATCAATTTATGGTTTAATTAATTGGTCCGATCCAATTTTAATAACTATGTTTTGTAGTGATCTGTTAAAAAGAATTGATCTGTTAAAAAGAATGAAGTTATCAAGGCAAATACTCTCTTTTTTTTTTCTGGAATAATAAGAAATAAAATATGGGTCACGTGCTTAATGCTTGAAGGTCATGTGTCAGGTAATCGTGGTATTAGGACATGATTTAGAGAATTAATTAATGTGTTTTCTATTTTAAATGAATCTTTGTCTGCCGCGTGGTAATGCGCATGTACTTTGCAGCCTCATATTCTCAGAAACATTCTAACTCCCTATCTGACTTTTCTTTGTCTCTTCTTCATTCGCACTTTATTTAATGTTCATTGTTCTTTCTTTTTCTTTTTCTTTTTTTCTCTTTATACATATATTAATTTAATTTGAAATTGATTTTAAATTTAAATTTAAATTGAATTTTAATTTCAATTAGATTCAATTTCAATTCAATTAAACCAAATGAAACTCAATTAATTCATTGAAAATCAATTATCCAAATTGAAATTGAATTTACATGCACTTATGTATAATAAGGAAGGATTATGATGGTTTGAATTGAACTGAATCCAATTGAATTCAAACTAAGTTGAACTTAAATCGCCAAATCAAGATGAATTTTAATTGAATTTCATAAATTGAAAATTTATATTAGTGTTGAGTTTTAATTGAATTTAGGCAATCAATATTGATCAAATTGAATTGAATTGCAATAAAAATTAATCTTTTTATTTGAGTTAAGTACATTTATGGAAACCATAAGAAATTGTAGGCGCAAATTAAGCATATTCTCTTAATGTAGAGAAGAAAGATGGTAAAGTGTCGTCCATCTTTATACTTGTATTTCCCAACCTTTACTCCATACCCTTTCCAGGTGTGTAAACATTCTTGGAATTACTTCCACCAAACTTTAAAATTCTTGAACATAACCAATAGGAACTCACCAATTCATACAAAACAAAATAAAAAATAAGGATTGCGGATATTATAGAAACCTTTCACAATAATTTTATAATTGGTAAGAGTATATATGGATTAGTGAGGGAATGGAGAAGAAGTGACACGAACAACTTTTCCAATTTTTAATTTAATTTAATTTATTCATTTTCGGAGAGTTGCCCATTCCTAATGGAACGTGGGGAACCAAAACAATAATGGGTCTATTTCCGCAATGATTAGTTGATGCCCCCCCACCATTGGTTGCCCTCTACCTCACCACTTCTACTCACCTTTTTCTAATTAATCTTCATTTATGTGCAACCAAACAAATTATTTATCATTAATTACTTCATTACCTATATATTTATATACTTCTTCATATCCTTAACTAGATTTCCAACGTGACCATTTCCAATTAATTAAGTTTTTTCTCTCAAACTTTTGATTCGTGTTTAACGGAGTGTAGACGTTAGGAGTTTGCCCAAGAAGTCCGTCCTCTTGAACCGGTACAGTATGCATCAGTTGAAAGAAACCATTTAGTTTACATTCATATTGTAAAATAAATTTATTTATGCAAATAAATATACATATTATATGATATGCAAAGTGAGGCTTATCATATGGAACGTTTAGCAAGAGTAGAAAAGCGTAACGGGGATTATATAGCCTATGAAAATGGGAAGGGCCACGCAAGCATGGTGGGACCAGATGACACTTGGATTACGTTGGAGACTTTTGCTTCACTTCTTTACTTATTACAGCGAAACATATATAGCCAAGCATTAACCAATAACATTTGTTTATTAATACTTTCTTCTTTTTTTAATACGAAAAAAATTCACATTTAATCCTTAGGGCTCAAGTTCTTAACCCTAGGCGATAAACCGGAAAAAGCAACAGATTTAGCTACTAGAACCTGGGCGTATGGTTATGGGCATGCAATTGCAACCAGTACTTTATATTTTTTTTATTCCTGTTTCTAAAAAGCGCAAATAAAATATACACGTGGCATTCCAGGAATGCGCAGCTTCTCTGGCAAAAAAGTGCAGAAAGTGGGGCCCCATCATGAGACGGGATAACGGGGTGGGGACCACAAACACAACCAGCCTGCAGCCCAATTTGTGAGCTCAATGATCGTGGGCTAGCCCACGCCGGACCATTAGCCGCCACGTCATCTGTCTTTTACATCATTCCGTTTTGTGGGTCCCATTCTCCACCAAGAGAGGCTCAAAACAATTTCTATTGTAATTATTATTATTTCAAATAACTCATATTCCACCCTTAATTTTATGAAAAACCTTCAATTTTTTACTTACTCATATTAAATTATTTTGACTTTATAATTTTTTAATCAAATTATTTACTGTCTAGTTAAATAAAAATTGAAATATCCAATCGCATTTATTTTTTAAAATAAAATTTTAAATTTGAATTATTATGGGTACTCAGAGTTAAAGGATGGGCTGTTTCCCTAATTAACTTCTTCAATCCCTTGGAAACAAAAATAATCATAAAGAAATAGGAAGGAGAAAAGGGTGGATCTCTCTATTTCAGAGGCTCGGCTTGGAGACTGAGCCGAGCTACATTAGAAAATATATATGTATATATTTTTAATGCTTGCATAATGTAAAAGAATTATAAAATGTAAAATGCAAAATAATTTGGAGAAGGGTCGTTATCGAGAATATATGAGTCGGTTGGTGGGGTCAAAGAAATTGACAGCTTTTAGAAACAAAATTTAATTAAAAATAAAAATTAAAAGAGAAAGAAAGGAGAAATAAAAAATTGCAGACCAACCAACGAGAGGCCGCGTGCAATTGCGGGCAAGGACTCGGATAATGTAGAGTTTTATCATAGTCCACCAAACCTTAAAATGTCACCAAACCTTTTCTTCAACTGTTATTATATATTTAATTTTTATTATTATTTAATTTAAAGAATTTGTACTTTTAGAAGCAAACAGAATTTGTTGTTTTAAGGTTTATTATTTTACTTTCTTTTTGTTTTCTGGTGAGTTCGAGCTTGCTGATTGTTTAAAGAGAGAATTAATGAAGCTAGCAATGGATTTGGTCCGTACCAACATTCCTTATTATTATTTGTTATTTATGCAACTTGGATTATTTTTCCCTACCATTTGGTGGACTTTTGTTATAGATTCACAAAAAACTTTCTTTTTTTTCCCCCAATACTAACATTATTTCATGTGTGCAATTTTCATATTAAAACTAAATTAATTTTCAGTATCTAATCGAATTTTTCTCTGTATATATTTTCAACGATCAAGTGGATAGATTACAAAAACATGTGTATTGTAAGAAAGAGTTGTGCGAGAATTATGTGATTATATGTAAGTATAGTATGCTGTTGCTCTTTTAAGTAGCTATTTTATCAATTGATGCATGATTTGCTAAAATGCAACATCAAAATATAGCAATCAAGAATTAATAGCAAAGAAGCACTAATAGAAGTTTAAAACTTAACCTAAACACCGAATGTTAGATTTAGATATATATTTAACCTCATATATAATTAAGAAAGTGATGCGAGATTAATAGCAAATTTGTTTTTAAAGTGCATACTAATTAACTTGGTGAATGTGTAGATCACATGACATATATAGAGTACCATAAATATCTTTGATGGATGCATATGCATTGCTAGCTTTTTGCATGTATATACATGAACACATTGAATTTATTTGTCATATATTTTTGAAATCTAGATTTTCAGTTCCAATAACATCCTCAAAAATTGTTCATCAAAATAAAGTTAAGCTCGAATCGAATATGTTTTTGTTGAACATAATTAGAAAGGATTACGGTGCAATGAGATGCAAAGCCTTTCCCGTCTGTCCCCTTTCCCAGAGAACATCGAGAAAGTTAGAAAGATAATATAACTTATTATATCATCATCAGCCTGATCGTGTACACCACGCGGATTTAAGTGGACAAAAACAATAATAAATATCTACCAATAAATGAGGAGCAGAAAATGTGTAGAGAAATTTAATAAAGTATTTTACCGTAGTTTAAAAAAGTAATTTTTATTTATTAAACTATAGAATTAATTATACCAATAAAATTCAAATCTTAAATTTTTTTTTTCAAATTCATGCATTCAAACTATATTTTTATGAGAAATATATAAGATCTAATTACAATTCTAAAAATTATCGTTAAAACAATCGAATGATTCTTGCATTCAAATTGTTAATTGGAATATAAGTACTAATTTTAAAGTAGCAGTTCTTATTTTATTGGATTGGTGAACAAATAAAAATCTAAACATTCACACAGGAAAAATCCGAAAAATCAATAGTTGGACATGAGGAGATGTGAGAGTTGTGCCCTAGCTAGGTCAGCACCACACACCACCCCAAAAAATATCATCCCTAAATCGAGTACCATCTGTAAATGCATCAATATCAAAATGTCCTTTTCTTTTCTTTATATTTGTTTTTTTGTTTATTATTTATTTTTGGTCTGTATTTTTTTTCTTCTCATTAACACACACATATGCACAGAGTTTGGCCTTGCAAAAGCTAATTAAAGAGTTCTCAAATCTTCCTCACCTTCTGATCAATTCATTCTCTCTCTTTCAACTTCAATAGAGCTGAACATTCTCTTCTTGTCTCTATCAGTTGCAGGTGGAGGTTGCCTCTCTATCTCTCTCTCTGTCTGTAACTTATTTGTTTCTCTCTCCCTCTGAAACCATAGCTTTAGCCATTCTCCGCCTCCCTTTTTTCGCGCAAAGCTTTTCCAGCAATCAAGCTTCCACTTAAGATAAAGAAGAGAGAGAGAGAGAGAAATATATTATTAGGGCATGTGTGTGTTTGTACTCATTTCCATTTTCTTGCTTCTTATTTAACCCTATTTCCTCTCTCTTCCTCCATTCTTCCCCCTTTTTATTTCTTTCCCTTTTGCCCTTTTTCTATTCCTCGGGATCTGATCTCTCACTACCTCCTCCTCCATCTTCTTTCTCCTATTCCACGAACTCACAGTTCACTTCCCGAGGAACACTTTCTACTCATCCATCTTTTCTTGTTTGTTTGTTTGTTTGTTTGTGTTCTCTTTCTTTCTATCTTTCTGTGTTTTCTTGTCTGTTTCAGTGGAAGAAAAAGGTTGAAAGAGAGAGACAAAAAAGCTAAGTGTTAGCTTTAAGTGTCATTTTAAGTTGGATTGATGAGTCCATTCAACCAGGTGAACCAGATCTAAGCAGAAGTTTTTCACTTGCTTCAGGATTATTATCAAGGTCGGCTACTGATGTCTGCTTCTTCTTCTTTAGAGTCTTTTTGGGTTTATATGCTTCAGTTATATAATGCAAGTCTAACTAAATATATAAACCACTATTTTCTTTGCTAATAATTTTTAAAGATTTATCTTTGATCCGACTGCTGCTCTTCCTATTAATTTGTTTCATACACTTAAACGAATAAAAAATCCAATCTTTATGTGATCTATTCTCATAATTGCTTTTTTCTTCTTCATTTTGAGATTTTATTTTTCTTTTAGATCGTAGTTAAATGGTCATAATTGGAGAAGAATTTCCTTTTCTAATGAACGCTGACGTGTATGGTTTGTTGCAAACCTATACTGCATTGCTTTATGGTGCACATCCATTGGGTTAAATGAAAGGTGAATACATGTCAAATGAAGCTGGAGAATACCCAGGTGCAATCTCGTGTATGATGTCCTACAATAACTGCAATTTCATCATATAATTCCTTCTTGCATTTTTTGCAAAGTAAAAGCTATTTCGATTGTCTACCATATCCAGCATTCACTTTTGTTCGGAGTGGAGATTGCACTTTTCTGTCTATTAATCTTCATCACATTATGTGCGAGTGAGGTGAAGAGGAAATTTAAGTTTTAATTATCATTAAAGGATTCATATAAATTCACTTACTCTATTGTATTTTTCTAATATAGTTTCTGAAATCATAACGTTTTCATGTTCATCAAAGATTCTTGCTATCTCAGATTTCAGATGTTAGATCATATGCAAAATTACTTCATACTCAAATTTTAGCCATTGGTTCATACAAAATTTCATATTAAATCTTTCATTCAGTATGTTTACTGCTGCACCTATTTCGCATGATTAAACTTGTTTAGAGTAAAGATTTCAGACAACAACAATTTCTGAAATATATATGTAGTTGCAAAATCATATATAGTTCCAACAGAGATTGAACATGTTGAATCTCAATTCTTAACTTTTGCATAGTCCACATAGTAGTTTTAAATTTCATCTTGCAATACTGTTTTACTTTAGTTTAATTTTTCAAAGGACAGAAATAAAACTACCAGCTAATTAAATAGTTTATCCTCTACATCCCCGGATAAAATTTGGAATCCGCTGCAGATTTCAGATTTTGCAGCCTTTCAAATGCCTCCTCCAATGGTTGTTCGTTTTGACTAGGCCTACTTTAGAATTCTTTAATTAGTAATTTTCTATTTTATTTTGTGTCAACCAATTATCTATCTCATTAGCATATATTTTAACAAGTACCTCCAATGTGTTGACTGATAACACAAATGCATTTCAATTTTTCTTTTAATACAGGTTTCAAAATTGTTTAATATAAATATGTCCTGGTTTCTTAAAAATTATTCATGATCCTCGTGTTTCAAGAGATATGCAGTTTGTTTTACCACAAATTGTGTATTATTGTCTTCAAATGCTAATTTAAACTTGTAATTCTTTCCTTGACGTGACCGATTGCTTTTCGTTATGTTAATTAACTGTTAGTTAAGTGTCAAAAGGTAGTACTTGAACCTAATGATGAATAATCTTACTTGCTTTGAATGCCAAGAAATTTAATCTCCCTTTTGGTTGACAAAGCGCCACAACATCATCTTTGTGTCATCACTATCATTCCTTTTACTTTGCTCGCCAGCACGACACATCCATGAAAATATGAACACATACATGATAGATTTGGCATGGATGTTGGTTTATCTCAATTATGTTTTCTGGATTAAGTTAAAAATTATTATATCATTAATTATCTTTAATTAATATCATGTGTGCTATCTTGATCCAGATTCTTAATTCTTGGAAGAGTATGAATACCTTTTCGCATGTTCCTCCGGGCTTCAGATTCCATCCAACGGATGAGGAACTTGTAGATTACTATCTCAGGAAAAAGATTGCTTCAAAAAGAATTGATCTTGATGTGATCAAGGATGTTGATCTTTATAAAATTGAGCCATGGGATCTTCAAGGTATTCATGTATTCCAGGCTTAATACATATTTAGATTTCTGCACTTACAACTATTCTCAATTTTTATTGATTTTGCTACTTGATAGATCTTTAAATGCTGATGTGATTTTTCTTCCGATAAGAAAGAAATACGTCTCTTTAAATTTATGTACAAAAATTACGCGTATTTCTTTTTTTTTTTTTAGAAAAAAATATTTTATATCAGCATTTAAGAGTATTGTTGTATTTGAAAATTAAGATTTTATTTTAGGGGTTAAGGGGTCTCCAAAAAGTTTAAAAGGCAAAACCGACCTATGTTTACAAGTTGGGGGACTGTTGATATCTTAATCCTATACTCCATAAATTAACATATTTGGGTTGCAATGGTGTGGTTTTGTTGGACAGAATTGTGCAAAATAGGAACAGAAGAACAGAATGAATGGTATTTCTTCAGTCACAAGGATAAGAAGTATCCCACCGGAACTAGGGACTAATAGGGCAACAAAAGCTGGGTTCTGGAAAGCGACAGGTAGAGACAAGGCTATCTATTCAAGACATAGCTTGATTGGCATGAGAAAGACCTTAGTTTTTTACAAGGGAAGAGCTCCAAATGGTCAGAAGTCGGATTGGATCATGCATGAATATCGACTTGAAACTAATGAAAATGGAACTCCTCAGGCAAGTTCTTCAATTTCTCTTTTCCTTTTTTCATTCTCTTATTGGAATCTTTTATAAAGAGTTGCATAACTATAATCCAGGAAGAGATAATTGCTATAAAACGGCTTAAGATTTAAAAAAACTAACCTTAGAATGAGATGGTTTTGTATCCTACCTCGTTCATTTATAAAAAATATATAATATTTTTTATAATAGCTTATAGTGTTGAATTAAGTCGAAATCTATTTTTTTTTAGCGCGGTATTAGAGTCACTAGTTTTGCAGTATTGGACACTCTAGATGTGTAGTCCTACAAACTTCCTAAATGTGTTCAGTTTTAAATGGAAAAAAAATTTGTAAAGTATACCACATTTGCTAGTTTTAAAAATATAATATTTTTTATAATTGTTTAGACAATTTTTATCTTACAATGATGCAATGAGTAATTAAGGTAAATTTTTACTTTGCATGTTGCATGTATACTGATGTATCATTTAATTTGTTAATAAATTTATTCACAAACTTATTCTAGGTAAAAATTAATGTGCCTAACATTGGTCTTATTTATCATAAATTGGAGCAGGAAGAAGGTTGGGTAGTATGCAGGGTGTTCAAGAAAAGACTGCCAACAGTAAGGAAAATTGGTGAGTATGACTCCCCATGTTGGTATGAAGATCAAGTAACTTTCATGCCTGATCTTGATTCTCCAAGAAGAATTACTCATCCACCTTATGCATCATACCTTCACCATTATCCCTGCAAGCAAGAATTTGAGTTGCAATACAATAATATCCCTCAAGACCCTTTCCTTCAACTTCCTCAACTAGAAAGCCCTAAAGTTCCAAACTCCGCTACAAGTGCAAATTGCAACTCACTAGTTGCATATGGTTATGATAGAAACAATAACGGAAGCACTTTGCAGTCCTCAACTCTTACACAAGAAGAACAACTGCATCATCACCATCAAAATTTGAACTCTTCTTCACTTTACCATAACAATAATGGTGAGCAAGCTGTGGACCAAGTCACTGATTGGCGAGTTCTTGACAAATTTGTGGCTTCCCAATTGAGCCATGAGGATGCTTCAAAGGAAACCAACTACTCCAATGCTACGGCAGCGTTTCATGTACCAGAACAGATGAACATGCTTGCTAGTGAATCCAGAAGGCCTGAAATTATGCAGGAATATGCCTCAACATCAACATCCAGTTGCCAAATTGATCTATGGAAGTGATCAAAGCATATATATATATATATATATATATATATATATATATATATATATATATATATATATATATATATATATATATATATATAGTTACTGGAGAACCGAATCGAATCGATGCATACTAATTAATTATAGGTACTACAGTTTATATATATATATATGGAACAACAAGTCTTGATCTATGATTCAAGTGACTGTACATAATAAAACTTAAAACGGTATTGTTTTAGCTATATTGGATTGGACTTATTATATATGTCCATCATATATAATGTTATATTGATGATGAGTACTATAGGCTACAAATAGAGTACAAATGCCAACCGCAAATAAATTAGTACTCTGTATGGCTGAGTTTTCTGGGTAATGACTCAGCAATTTGAAATGTTGAATGTATCTTGCTTTCAATTTACATGTGAAGGGATTTTATATTGTAATTTTTTTTTTAATTTGCATTTTCAACCAATTATAACGTTCAGAAATATTAGCTAGATTTATTTTTTACCCCTTCATTTTACTCCATAATTGTTAATTTTGAAGGGAATTTTTACAGTTGTTTTGAAATTACTAATGTAATGCATACGCTGAATAATGAAAACCTGTCTTTTCCTTGTATAAAAGAAGTATTTTTTTTTTGTTAAAAATTATGCTATATGTATAATATATGTATGAGCAAACTTTACTGTTTTTATTCATTTTTTAACTAGAAAAATAAAATGTTATTGCTGACATATCAAATTGCCAAGTAGGGTCATATATAAGTATACCCTATAAACATTACTTGTCATGCTTAGAAAATATAATGAGAATTGTTTTGGTTTTTAACATAGACAAGTAGCTTTCTTCTTCTTTCTGTTGGACACATAAGACTGGAGAAAACATTATCACCTCAAAATAATCAAAACAAAAGCAACGACTTTCATATAGCAAATGAAAACTGTTATACTATGAAAGAAAACGTCTAAAATAATTAGTTCTAAACTGGAGATATTTAATTGGAACTAATTTAATAAGAATCATTCAGTTACTACACAAAAACTAAGTGTAAACTCCGCTACCAAATTTCACATCCAGTAAATTGCAATACTATTTGAATCTATTTTATTCATCAGCATAAACCAAACAATGAGTTTTCATAGTTTACGGAGGAAAATTCCACCAACCATTTCCCTTTTAGCTATAAATTGTAAATGCTGGCTAACTTTCAGTTTGTTTCAGCTAATATAGCCAATGAAGACCATCAAAATTATAGTTATACCTAAGTGCGACAATACAGATATAGGTACCTAAAATTATTGCTTTGTGAAAACTCTTAAAAACATAAATCCAATAAAAACTAAAGCATAGCACAGAGAGCAGCTAATAAGTGTGAGATCAAGAAACAGTGTCAAGAATCGAAACACCCAATAACGCAGCATGCAAGTGAAAGCCTTTTTTAGCATCATTCAGCAAAAATAAGTACCGAATTAAGATTGAGCAGAATTTAAGAATCTCAAGAACCTTTGCCACCTTTACCTATCTATAAATACATACCTGATCAAATTAAAAATGAACCTTGAAGCTCCTTCTCTGGAAATATGCGATAACTTTCTTGTAATTAATTAGCTGTGTCAATATCTCAAGATCAATAACCGAAGTTAATAAAGAAAAAAGGACAAGAAGAAGGAATATGTATAAAAGTGTTGAGCTCTTTACTAGAGATCATTGAAGAACCGGGCAGAGATTTGGATGATAATTAAAGGAGTAGAAGAAGAAGAAGAATCATGGATAGTGGGTGAAGTCTTGACCGCCTCAAAGTGGGGTTTGAAAATTTACCCGCGGAGTTAAATACTAATGGCAAGCAAAGCAAAAAAAACTTTTAGAACATTCATAATGGGGTAACAAGACTAACGAGAAAGAAAAGTTATGTTTCTCTGGCTGCTATTGATCTGGAGGACACAAACTCTTTACTTAGGTTGAAGTCAAGCAATGAAGATTTTCTTCTAAGCAGACACAATGAGTGGGCGTGCTCACAGGGAGAGAAAGAGAGGGGGAAAAAAAAGAAGGGCTTCTTGCTGACCAATTCTAATTGACGTGCCTCTCTTTTTAGGGTTTTATGGAAGATCAAGGTATCTCATGCTATTGCGTCACTTGTGATAAAAGATACCGAGCATTCACTGACGTTATGTCAGTCTTTTTTCAATATTATAAAATTTGGCCAGTTAAGATTCGGCAAATATTTTGCAAATGTTTAAATTCGAAATCAAGAATTATCTTTGGATTATATTATCTGTCGTTTTAGTTGATAAATAAATCAAGATTTTCTTTTGTGAAATTATGAGTTCAAACTACAATAAGAAACATCATGAAACAAAAAAGTATAGTGTTGAAGCATGAGAGACCTTGAGCTTATATGTTTAGGAAACTCTAGATTAATTTTCAAACTTATGTGTTAAAATTAAAGAAGCTAATAATTATAAAGAGATTCTCATTGGAGAATAATAATAATAAAAAAAAAAAAAGAACAAGATATATAAATATATCTCTGTATTTGTCCATTGTTTCCACTTAGCCCTTATGCTTTTATTTCCTCAGTTAATTAAATTTTGCAAATTTAAATTTGTTTCATTCAATTAACTTTTTTTTTTTTTGCTGATGTAGCTATCAAATACTTACATATGTCAACTACAGAGCTCAAGTAGAATGAACATATTATCTAGTTTATACATGAAATAGTAAAAAAAAATATTAAAAAAATCAAAGAAAAAACAAGTAGCTTGGGCAAATGGGAAAAAAAATGATTGAAGGGATCTTATTTGAGGTGAGAAGAGGAAAGCTGAAAACTAAATGTGGACCGTCCCTACTATAATACTATCCTTGGAATAAGCCCAAAACAAGCAAGCCATGAGCATTGATGGACTGTGTAGATGTGTGCGTGAGTGAATAATTAGGGTTTACAATTAAAAACATTGTTTGCATCCTAAGTAAGTTGCCATTATTCACCAAATGCACATATATCCCTCATATCCTCCACCTCCACTGTTGGCAGAGCTTCGAATTCCTCCAACTTTTTACTCAATTATTCGATTTTGAACGATAGTTAATCTTCTAGATATCCGACATTTTAGGATTAATTAAGGAAAAAGTATTAAAAATGTTGCAAATTAATTTGTCATTTTAAGTATATTTTGGACTAAATTTGTCTTTAAGTAGTGAAAATAGTATACAGTTGCTTTTAAGTATATTTTTGGACCAAAACTACTACTATTATTATTATGTATATAGTTTAAATTTACCACTAAAAATAATGAAATTTTGGATAAGTAATAGAAAAATATATAACAAAACTGATTGAAGCTGCATAACCTTGTGACATGTACTTAAAATTGATGATGTTAAACTTAATTGCCAAAATAACCGAACTTTAGGTAAGTAAATAAAAACTGTAATTTTAGTTTTTTTTTTCGAGAGTTAAAATAAGGTATCAATATATGTGTGATAAATTTAGATTACTTAAATCAACCTACCATGTCTATTTCTGTTTACTTACCTACAGTGCCGTTAGTTTTAATGGCAAGTTTGAGGCAATTACATAATAAAAAGGACAATTTTGCCCAAAATAATATTTAAAGGGTAAATTTATACTATTTTTAATACTGCAAAAGTAAATTTGACTCAAAATATACTTAAAAGACAAACGTATATTATTTTCAATACTTCAGACAAATTTGACCCTTAACCCTTTGTTAAATTATAAACAATTGATATTTGAAGTCTGCTGTCGCTTAACTAATTATCATGTTATTAAAAAAAAAAACTAATTCTCATGAATTTTTCGTCTTAAAGAAAATTATTATGAATTTTTGGGGTCCCCCTTGCTTTCTCTTTAATTATGTGTTAGGATATAATACGGTAAGGTTACCAAAAGGCTGAAGTACGTACATTGTAATGCCTTCCTTGAAATACAAAATATTTTTGTAGGATTTAATTAGTAAGCAGGTAGGCCAGAATTAACTAAATGTTGATTAAATTCTAGGATTATCAAATTTGATTGGTCAATAAATATCAAAACGTTGACAATTTATTTCAGATTTTTTATCATAATTATAGGCTTGCTATTTATCAATTTTTTTTTTTATAACGGTGCTGACTTAGTAAAAAAAATCATCTATCGAATTAGGATAAAATCTTATGAGCTCTTTCAACATACATGAAATGGGTCTAGCACAACTTTTAAGATTTTGTCGATTTCTTTCGCAATTTGGAAAAGCAGCCACCAAATATTAATTTTATCGAACCCAAGATTATCATTAACCTGACTTTTTTCGTCTTTCTCTTAAAGTTTTGTACCTAATATACGATCGATCCACAGAGGAATGTTTGAATACCACGGTAACCGGCTGTAAGGAAATTTTTTGTTACAAATTCTGAAATTGATTGATGTTTGTGTTATATATTAAACTTAAGTAGTCAATTTATTTTAAAAATAAATAAATAAATAAATACATATAGAGTATGTTTAGTTTTTGTATTGTATTAGCTTATATAAAATTGACATTAATTATATGTAGGTGTGAAAATACAATATCAAGAAAGAGAGGCATATATAGTTAAATTCATATTGTAAGAGAAATTGTGGGACTGTGGCAATGCATGCATGTCTGTGGAAGGTGAAAAGAGGAAAGAGAATTGACAAGGTAAAAGGGCACAATCCCTGATTGGCAATGCTTGTTGGGCAACCATCAAGGAGACAACCGATTCTCATCTTGTTCATTCATGTTTTTCACTCTTTTTTTATTCATTTTCTTAGTCATAAACTGGTCCACTTTCAGGGCAAAAAGTAGAGAAAAAGTAAATACCAAGCCAACTTTGAATGATTCTTTCTTTAATAGTTGATGGATGCTTGGCTTGGGAGTTCAGATATAGGCTTATCCACCACTACTTTTTATGCTATGACATCACATTACACATTGCCAAAATTTTATATATTTTTTGCTTTTTTAACTTATTTTTGGTTGGTTTTATTGAATTTCCTCCTTTAATAATTGTTTATCAATAATTCACATAGATATTTCAAGGAGATAGAGAATCTACAATTAGATTTGGAAAATAATGATCTTGTTTATGTTGCTAGAAAAGATTACAACAGTGTTTTTATTTTAATCACATTAATTCATAAAATTAAAAAAACAAAATAAAAAATTCGCCAATATTCATTCTTATCACGAGTGAATGAGGGCAGCATGCAAACCCATAATAATTACAAGAGTTTGTGTACATGTCCCACATCCGTAGTTTATTATCACCTAAGTTTGCTGCAAATCAATTATAAAGTCTACATATGAGGTTGAAAACGATTGTTTAATTAAGAAAAATTATTTGATTTGTTCGTAAAATTAGTCGAAACATTTTCTATCCCTTTATAGATTTGCACGCCAGAATTAAATTAGTCGGCTAGTGGAGTTTGAACACTGAAATGCTTATACCAAAAAAATTTACACAATAATTAATGCTTCTCGTTTGTCCCTTTTGTAGCGAGTAGTAAAGCAGGAATTAATTGAAATCCATATTAATGTACATATAATATGGAGTGTGAAATCACTTGGCCTCGCACAAACCGGTGGCTTCATCGCACAAACCGTCACGATCAAGCAGTTTTTGCGGCGGCGCACTTAAAAGGGGGGAAGATGGACTGCCGTAGGCATTTCTCCGGCTGTTTCCACAACCTAAGCTTTTTCTGGTGCTTACTCCGGTTAATGGATTTGTTCCATTTGCATACTTGCACAGAGCCTGTATGAAAAGAAAATGTTAATTATTCCATTAATAAGGATTTATCAGGTGTGGACTCTTCTTAATGAAATAGAACCACCCCGGACTTTTCTCTGAAAAGATTTTAAGAGGAACTGTCACAATATAAATATAAATATATAAAGGGATATTGAGTAATAAGAACCTGTTTTTGGGGGAGATCAATAACAGCATCACTGAAGTCAGCACCATCAATGATGGCACCCCCAAGATCGCTGCGAGTGAGAACCGATCTAACAAGAACAGCATTGGTGAAATTAGCTTCATTTAGAACCTGTCCATAACCAATCACTACTTGTTAATCTTACTAATTATAAACCACCGAAATGTATAAATAAATTACCATTTATCTTACCATTCTATCCATTAATGTGTCACTCAAATCCGCACCTGTTAGTAATAAAATGAATTATAGGCAGAACAGAATAATAAATCATAAATCAATTATTAATTTATTAATAATTAAATGCATTTACATGTAAATTTTGTCAGGAAGGTTTCACTAGAACAGGAGAAGAGTTTTGAAGTGTTTACTTAATACATCTACCCAGTAACATAGGATCAATATTGACATTGGGCCTGTATTTTGGGCCTAGATCCAAGCCCGGTCCAAATATTTGACTTGATAATTCCGTTCAGAAGTCCAGAAAAGTTGATCTCAAACTTTCAAAGCATTTGCCAGTACAATTTGGGTTACTGTAATGGCAACTAACAAATTTATTCCTTGTTCTTTTTCGCAGAATGTTTGAAGTTTGAGCAGAAAGAAGCAATGGGGAATTGAACTGAATCCTAAGATAGTTGAGTTTGGAGCTTCTCCCCATTGCTACGTTTTCATTTTATAGGTACAATTGTAGTCTTTGTTGAATAAATCTTTTTTCACTGAAGAATTTATTAGTTTCCTTTCTTTTTGAACAAGAACTCTTAACTCTGTTTGTTTCGAGGGAATTGGGTGGAAAGGAAAAGAAAGAAAAAGAATCAATTTCTTTTCTGCTCTCTTGTTGGTTACTAAATGGTAAATAGAAAAGTGAAATCGCAAATCTCTTTCTGTTTTTTTTTTTATTTTTTTTTCTTCTGTTTAATTTTAGTATGATTTATAGAAGAGGTTAGAAAGAGGAGAATGGCGAACATTTGTGAACTCTAGTGAAGCTTAATTCGAAGAATGCATTGCAGTTAGATAATTTAGTTTATCTTAATGTGTTCCATTTGTTTATAGTTCTTGCTGAAGTTCTGGGCTTAGAATATAAGTCATTTTTCAAGTTTAGATGTACTATTTGCTTATGGTTTGTCTTTGAGTCCTTAAAGACCATGCTCTTCCCAGCAAGAGGCACATTTTATTGTGGTTCTGAAATATATTGAGACTGCAATTTGATAGAATGAGTTTTTGAGAAGTTTGTCGTCGTTTCTTAACTCTGAAAATTATCCTATATGATGGTCAATTTAAATTAAATTATGTTGTGTGAGCTTATAGTAAAGTTCTATTCTCACAAGTAAAAGAACAGTTAAGAGTTAAATGGTTTTTGCCTTTGATCATTAATTGTGGAAATCGGACTGGTTAATGCAGATGCATGTCGAAATTCTAGAAGTAGAGATTTGGCAATGATGTTCTGGGAATAACTCTTTTTCATCAGCAACACATCCACAAAAACAGTGTTATGGTTATAATTAAATATTTTTATTTATTTTTAGCAGCAGTATTTTAGTTATAATAGGATTTATTTTCAATTAGTAATTTATTTTTCATAGGATTCCTATTTAGACATATAAAAGGATTTCTATTTAGATTAGTTTCCTGATTAGAAAAGGATTCTAATTTAGATATGTAGAGAAATTTAGTCAATAAAATAGTTAAAATTCCAGCAAATTAAAGGTAGCCAATTCCTAAGAGTTCCAAAGAGTTCCAAGGTGTGCAACTCCCTTTAACGAGTTGCAACGTTCCTACAAATAAGGGTAAAGACCCTTACTCTGTGTCAACTGTGCGGTGACTCGCTCACCATAACAAACAGACACAATTGTTCTATGATGAGCTTCAAAAGGAAGTTGTTGCGTAACGAATGGGCTAACCCTGGTGTTTCAGTCAAGCGAAGAAAGAGATTTGTATTCGCTTTTCGAGATTTTCCAGTAGACTTTCCTCGAAGAAATTCCTCTGTAGTGACGAAAAACTCTAAAATGTTTTGGCTGCAAAACTCAAAAGATGATTTTGATCAGAAAACAAAGGTTGAACTGCTGCAAACATTTCCTCAAGGTGCTCTGGGTGGTGCAAGATTGTTCAATGAATCAAAAGCTTCAGTTTATGAAACTACTAAATTGCCAAATAAAGTTCAGCAGGTAGCAGCTAAGGTTTGTCCAATTCGATGAAAAATTTCAGCTATTTGGTCCTTCCCACCAGGTTGTGGAAGCAAGAATGTGCAAGCTTACCAAGAAGTGACCCCATAATTCATTATTTCAAAAACTAGTCTACTGGATCACAATATACCTGATTTAGAGGAAACTAAGGACCAGAAGAATGTTATAGTTACTAGTTGTGATAATAATTTGCTTCACTCTTTCGCTAAATTGTCAGGTATTAAGAACGGAAAAATGGAAGAGAACAACAAGGAAAAACACTTTAATGGGAAGTTATCAGACCTTAACGGAATGAACTCAATACAGGACCAAGCCCCTACTTTGGAGTTACCCAAACATCAGATGATAGTTCAGGAATTGATGGCTACACCAAATTGTCCATGGAGACAAAGTAAAAAGGTGGGAAAAAACAAACTAAACAAGCGCTGATGTATAGGATTAGATCATTTTTAGAACAAGGAACAAGAAAGCCTTATTGCGGCACATATGAACAACTGCTAGAATATCAAGCTACTATTCTGCTTAAGGAATTTGTGCTATGACAAGTTACCTGTAAAATTCGCCTTGTATGCCACTGCTTTCTCCAGGTACGCACCATTGAATGTTGAACCACTAAAATCAGATTCTCTCATATCAGCTGATGTGAAATTGGCTCTCCTATATCAACCATTGAGACTTTTGAGCACATGATATGAAATATTTGAACATTTGATGCAGTGTGAAACAGTTTACTTTCAGTGCAGTACACAATTGTGCAAAACATTGATAGGATATTTTTGTTGAGTTGATGTTCAATAGCATTGCTTTTAGAAAGGTAGTTTACCAGTAATAAATTTTGACCTGGATTTATTTTATGGTATTCATAATTTTTATATGATTTCTTTTTATCAGTTATTAGGCAAGAAATAAGAGGGCATTGTGAGTGACAAGAGGAAATCTTAAAGTCTTAGAAATCAAATACTTGTGTACTGTTTTCTACAAACATTGAATGTTGCTCCCCTACATTCTACAAACATTGGATCAGACTAGCTAAAATAATCAGAGACAGGAATTACCTGAAGTTTTCATTGACATGGACTGCTTTCCTGCAGAGCAGAGGAAACCCCCAATTCAGTGATTCAGCAAATAAGAATGCTTAAAATTTGCAGAACTAAAGCATCATAAACACAAACCTGAGATCTGCAGAACCAAATTGAGCTGCTGATCCGATACCAAACTCGCCGCGTTGTTCAGCTTCATACTTGTTGAGGTCAGCAACAGCAGGCAAATTGAAGCTGAAGCTAACAACTGCAGCTGCTAATGCAGTCGAAACTATTTTCCTCCAGTTGTTGGATTTAGAAGTAGAACAATTCGCCTTGTAACTAGTTGTAGAACAATCTTCCTTTTCAAGGTAAACCTAATAAGGGTTCGAAATTGAATAGGATAATATAAATAACATTGGCAAGATCAGTGCATAGTTACTTACCAAGAAATTGCCCTTCTCTTTGTGTGTGCAATTGGCAAACTATGTGAACAGGCTTAGAGTGAGACTTTGAGGATGAAGTAGATATGCATAAAGATCTAATGGAGAATGGGGAGATTGAAGTGAGAGCCATTACAATGGTCTTCTTTCTTTAATTCTTTTAGCTATTGTTAAAGATTGAAAATTGAAATGAAACTGTAAAAGAGGAAAAGTTCGCCACGGGGAACTGGAAAATTGCTCTCTATCCACTTGATTTAGCATTGGCTGGCTAGGATAGGCACACGTTCTATTAGGTTCTTTGGCTGCTGACTTGCCAGCGCAACTGTCTCTTGATATTTCAATTTAAAACTTCTTATATTTTTTAACATATAGCTCTCTATTTGTTTGTTTTGATAGGATCTATAATTTTTTATAACAAAAACAAGTATTATATTTTTTTTATGGTGCGGTCCAGAAGGATTTTATTTTCGGTATTTAGATTTTCGACAAATTTTTTTTTATTTTAATTTCTGTAAAAATTTAAAAAAGTATTTTTACATTAAAAATAAAAATTAAAATTTTTAAAATGTAATTTTTAAGATTTTATTTTGTCAATAATTTAATTACTTTATTCTCATTATTACTATCGTTACCACCATCATGTCACCTCTGCTGCCACCATCAGACTGTCATCAGCCACCGTTGCTGCTACCATCAAATCGTCGTCGTTGCTACCATTAAATTATCATCACTACTGCTGCCATCACCACCACCATATCGCCACCACTATTGCCATTGTCATCATCCCTACTGTTGCTATCACTATTATCACTATACTCCTACTTCTACCACCATCGAAATTATTATCGTAATATATATAAATAATTAAAAAATATATATACATAAATAATTAAAAAAGTATGATATAGTTTTTAAATATATAAAATAATTTTTTAAAAAATAGATAACAAAAGCGAAAATAAGTTTTAGATTTTTAAAAATATAAAACTAAAAACCTACAAAATTTACGGAACTCAGCTTTAGCGGCAGTGTTTATGGAACAATTTTATTATGGCATACTATTTTTTTTTCTTACTTCTGTGATGGGCTGCTTCTAATTTCTGGGCAAATGGAGTGGGCCTAATGAAAGCAAGAAACCAATGTCTTGACGGGCAACTATAGGCTATTATCAACACAAACTAGGGCTCAAAAATATGCCCAACCATTAGGCTCATAAGCCCTATGGTATTTGGCCTCCATTACCATGCACGTATTTAGGTATGTCCACCTACAACATATTTTAGCCATGTCCCCCTCCTACATGTTTCTTATCCATGGACATGTTTTCATGCTGATTTGATAGTTCATATGCGTATCGATTTCTTCTTTTTAGTTTCTCCCTTTTGCTTATTACAAATTTGATTATATTGTGGTCCATGAATTGGGCTTTTATGGACATGTTGAAATCAACTTAGACATATTGAGAATTTTAGAAACGTTAGGGTCAAAGGATAAATGAAC
Organism: Excoecaria agallocha; assembly: GCA_037975025.1. Lineage (NCBI taxonomy): Eukaryota > Viridiplantae > Streptophyta > Magnoliopsida > Malpighiales > Euphorbiaceae > Excoecaria > Excoecaria agallocha. The sequence continues at coordinate 16,850,762 of CM075816.1, read as the reverse complement.
CTTTTCTTTTTATTGTGGAAAATTTTCTCCTAAAATATATCTTTGTACTTATTCATAAATGGAGCCAATATCACGCTAATAAACAATAATAATTCTTATGTTATAAACATGAAATTGATTGTAAAACTAAAACCAACCTAGTTAAAATGCAATTTATATATTATAACTTGTTATACATTCAATATAAATTTATAATTTACCATCCATCTTCTACTTCTCTTACCCAACTGGACTGTCAATAAATTGAATTTTCGTATATCCATCTCTTGATTGAAAAATAAATTGTAATGTTACCCAATCATCTTTTTTCCTAAAGTACTTTAAAGAATACGAATTTAAATTCTCTCTCTATATATATTTTACATGAAATGAGCAATAATGTCCAACTGCAATTCGAAAGGATGAATTGAATTTAAAATCTCTTGCAATTTTAATTGAATACTGGCCACGAAATTAAATGCCGGTGGTTATATCTGTATTAATAATCGGATAAACACAAAGCATGTAACTATGCAAGTACTTGTTACGTTGAGTTGGTTGAACGAAGGGTTAAAGAATGTGATGTATATCTATATCTCGAAATGCGATTGAAGAAACCTGCAAAAAGAGTAAAAACAAAAATGTCCCAAAAATCAGTCCGTCCAAGTTGTGAGTTTGTCTTTATCCAAGTTGACACAGTAAGGAGAGATGAAGGTTGATTGATTGATTGATTAAAGTAGGGCAAGCCTTTGCTCCCTTAGAACCCATCCCTTATGTGGGGCATCATTATTTTGCATGTCTTTTTGTGTGGTTCACAAAGAAGAAGAAATTACAAGTCTGTTATATACCTCTTACCAAACTCATCTTGTGGGGTTACACTCATTTTTCAATTTCATGATATGAATTCTCTTCCAAGATATATGAGAGGCAACGCTAAGAGTAGTACACAAAGGGTATCACACTCCATACCATATATTCAATTCATATCAGTTAACAAGTTTATCATATCCCACCACAATAGCACAGCTAGAAGAAAGAGAAGAGAAAAAGATTGATCCTCATATCCCCACAAACAGCAAACAATAGCTCCTACCAGGCTTTTTTTAGTCATAGCTTTTTCCTCATTCGTACAATATCTCAACACTATTACATGCATGATATTGCTATGTATGTATGGATGTATGTGTAATTGCATATAAATAATAAAAGAATACCTCCACTCGTTTTCCTACAGGTTACATGGGCTAAAAAGGTATGAAGCAACACATTCTCCAAAACCCTGATCTTATTTTCTCTTAACTTTCTCTCTATCTAATACTTCAATTGGCTGTTTACTAAGGTAACTTAAACATCATAAGCCCCACAACTAAACACTTATGGTCCCCCTAAAATCTTTGCCTTCTCCTGCTTATCAGGGACCATATAATTTCTACTATATCACCATTTACCATCAAATTAACAGTCTTGAACACATTAAAGAAGAACATCAGCCATTGCCCACCAAAGCTTATTTTGATGATTATTTGTCTCTATAACTATCAGATTCCAATTAAGTTCAATTTTCATCATTTAAATAGCAGTAATGATATTTACGCAATTGAATTAATAAGTTTGTACGTTCAATTATATCGGTTTAATTATTCTAGATTGTGAGGTTTCTAATTCAATAGTCACTTGGCGTCCTTCATTCTCTCTCTCTCTATATATAACTCTTTTTATAAAATAAAAATATATAAGTAAAAAACAAAAAACATTTAAAATATATTAGCAAAAGTGTTAGTATGGGTTAAGCCTTTTGTGCTAAGTGAGCTATTAGTGAGGGCCGGGACTCGAGCCTCGTGCTGTATGATCAGAAGAAAGAGATCAGAAAATGGGTGGCAGAGATTTGTGTCAGGTAAGTCCTATCTAGGGTTGTAGTCTGCCATCCTTTATTCTACCTATATGTCAACTGAACCACTACTCCATTTCTACACAAGACACACGGCATCAGGTAACAACAGCCATTCGATTTTTGTTTTTTTTAAAAAAATTATATTTCTTTGCTATGAGAAAATATGGTCTCTACTCTATCTCTACGTACACGAGCCAGGATACAGTTCATTTATGTTGTGTTATGGCCTTATCCATCATCATATCCTATGCTATTTCAATAGTAAGTTTGAGGGGCCATTTATAAAGGCGTGGTATCCAAAGTGTTAAATTGCGAGTTTTTGTACATCCATAGTTAAATAAGTACATACATGGTGAAAATCGCAAGTGTAGGGGTCTGGCTTATTCAAAATTCTCCAAACTTAAAATTAATTTCTAAAAATTTCTTCTATTCCAATTTTTGTTAGTTAACAACAAACTTGGCAGCCAAATATAATACTGATGTTAGTAATTTTTGTTGGGATAATTTGCATCCGTGGTCTCTAAATTTTCAGATATCTAATATGTTTTCAAGCTTTAACTTTTGTCATCCAAAATTGACACAAATTCATATTAACTTCCTGAAAAATCCTTAAAACTACTTCTTGTGAATATAATTTTGCAAAACTAAACCTGCACAATTTGATATGCTTGGTTAGGATTAAAATCAACAAGTTTTTTTAACTTTCGACTAATGACAGTATTAAAAAAGAAAAATAACTTCAACATAAACTGTTTAAATATAAAATTGAATAACCAAAACAAATAAATAAAATCGTGCATGTTCTCGTTTCGTACGATTCTACCCACAAACAATCAGTATCGAGAACTTTTCAAAAAGATAATATGAAATTGGGTTAGGTTGGACGACAAATTAAAGTTGAAGGTTTAAAATATTAAGTAGCAGTAATGTTTTTTTTTTTATGTATAAGATGTTTTCGATACAGCATATATATATATATATATATATATATATATATATATATATATATATATATATATATATATATATATATATATATATACAGAGTATAGTATGTATAACAGACTAGAGATAACTGCATGAGGTTACAACCAACAGGATTAGTATTGTAACAACTTGATAAAAAAAATAAATAAAAGATATTTATTTACTCTAACAGAAGGTACATAGTAAAAATAAGCTAAAAGTTCAGGAATTGTGGATACAAATCATCCGAGAAATTGTGAGGTCAACATTTTATATAAATGTCAAGTCAAACATCAACTAGAAACATCTTAGGGAGATAATTTAAATTTGGAAATTTTTGAATTAAGAGTCGAAGTTGAGGGATGTAGGAGATGCATAGTCAATTAAAAGTTAAACGACCGTGTAAATTATAAATTATACAAAACATGGAACAAAATTTCTATATGTCAATAGGAATAATATTATTAGCAGATCCAATTGCCATCACCTCCACCCACCCACAACCTATAGATTGCCAATTGGAAATGTTGAACTCCCAATTCAATTGAAATCTAATTTGAGAATGTTTACCAAATTTATATTCTTGAATAATTTTTTTTGGCTAATTTCACAGTTTATCAATACATAACTTTATTAGTATTGGATGGATTTGTAAATTTCTGCAAGAATTCAGTTTAAGCAAGTAAAATAATAGGATATATATAGTAGGATCAATTGAGCAGTCCATTATGTTTTACTTCTTAATACCAAATTTGTATAGGGAATTTCTTAATGGTGGAATAACAAGATTAATATGTCTTTTCAATTCGCCAAACATTTTGTATCATATGCGTAACAAACATATCATTTCATAATTTGTCAGAAAATGACATTTCCAAACGTAAGGAGACAAATTGGATAAAGATCTTCTTGTGGTATGAGTGGCTTCCACACTGTGATATTCGTTGCTGTTTTTAACTACTCCAAAGAGAAATCCCTTAAAGGAGATTTTTGAACGTTACTGTATGTACCTGCCCCAACTTTCAACATACACGGTGACCAACTGGCCATTTGTGAGTTTTTCTAATCAAATAGGCCTAAATTTGTTAGAGATACTAATCAAATAAACCAGATTCCGGCTCAACAAACATAGAACATATAATTGTAAAAAATTTTAACCAGTTTTCAAGAGTTAAACCATGATATCAATTTTTATGTGTTTTTTATCGGTTTGTAATGTGTGTTTTTACTTGCTTATCTAGAGTTTCGGTATTTTCAATGGAAAACTTAACAGTAAGGGTAAATATGTATTATTTTTAATATTTCAGTAATAAATTTGGTCCAAAATTTATTTAAAAAGTAAATATATTGATCAAATCAGATCCTCACCCCCTTTTAATAACTGCTTGGCGATTGATGTGGGAAATGGCTCTTCTTGTATCTTCTGGCATGATAGGTGGATTATTGATGTCCCACTGAAACAAAAATTTGCACGCTTGTACAATATTACACTGTTGGATGAAGCTTTAGTTAAAGAGTGTGGTTACTGGTCTAGAGGCACTTGGTACTGGGATCTCAAATGGAGGAGCAACCTATTGGCCTGGGAATTTGACCTTCTTAAAGAACTAATGATCATCCTCAATGCCTTCTCTCTCTCTCTCTCTCTCTCTCTCTCTCTCTCTATCAACCAGATAGGAAGATTTGGTTACACGAGACTCAAGGAAAATACTCGGTCAATTTAGCTACCCAGCTATTATTCAAAACTTCCCATGTTGATATTAATCTGAAACCTTTCTCTTGGATTCTATGGGAGAACTTAGCTCCTCCAAAGGTGGAACTATTTGTCTGGATGTGCTTGTTAGATAAAATATGCACTAAATCTTTTCTTTTGAGTCGGGAAATTCCAAATTCACAAGATATTTTTTGTCCTTTGTGCAAGAAATTTTCGGAGGATATCAATCATTTGCTTGTCACATGCGATGTTTCATCTAGATTGTGGTACAGGTTGTGTAATTGGTGGGGGTGATTTTTTGTATTCTATGAATTTTCAGTGAATTTGTTGTGCAGTGGTCCTCCTTAGCTTCTGGTAGCATGCAGATTAATTTATGGAGCATCATCCTTCTAGCCGGACTCTGGACAATATGGTTGGAAAGGAATGCAATTATCTTTTCCAGAAAATCATTAGACCCAGATGGTCTATTCCATCTTTGTTTGGCCCGCTCTTTATTTTTGTCAAAAGCTTATAAAAGTTTCGACTTCTTGCTGGGACAGGAGTTGGTTTTGGCATCCGAAGGCATCAAAAAATTTTACAACGTCCCAAACATTAGATCAAGAATTTTATGGTCTCCTCCAGGTTCTGGCTCCCTTAAATAGAATACAGATGGTTCTTCGTTTGGTAATCCAGGCCCAGCAGGGATTGGAGATGTTTTAAGAAACTCTTCAGGTTTGATGATTTGTCTGTTCTCTTGTAATATTTGCGAGGCCAACTCGGTTGTTGCTGAACTACTTGCAGTCCTTAAAGCCCTTCAAATTTCTACTGATCAGTAGAAATAATTTTGAAATATGCTTTGAGATAGACTCTTCAACTATAGTATCTTGGTTGAAGAGTTCTTCAATAAATAGGCCATGGAAGTTCGGCAGCATTTTGAATGAAATTGGGAACTATGTATCCAATTTAAGCAAAGTAACCTTCGTGCATAGGAGAAGAGAGAGCAACCATTTTGCAGATTATTTGGCTAAACAAGGTGCTTCAAGAGCTAATGATTTTATTGCTTGGACCTAAAATCATCTTTAAAATACGAGCTAAAGAGTAGCTGCTGATTTTTTCTTCAATGATGAAGGCATATTGAGTCCATTTCGAGTTTATATTTTACCTTTTGGATTTTGTTGGTCTTGTTTTTGTTCTTAGCAAAAGTTATAATCTGTATTGATTTTGTGTCTATTGGTTTAATACTGGCTCCTTGTACTGCTTTTACAATTTTAATTTTAATAAAAACAACAGCTTATCAAAAAAATGTATCATTTTTAACATTTTATAAGGATAGATTTGATTTTTTTTAGTAAAGGATAAATTTGATTATTAACCCTTTTTTGAAATATTGGGATCTTATAATAATTAATTTAAATCTATGTTTCACACAGATGTAACTATATCATGAAACATTTAGCTATGGTGTTATAATACCGATGCCATCTACTTAACTTCAAATCGGGTTAATTTCACCTATAATCACCGAATTTATGCTAAATTATGCAAAAATAATAAAAACAATAATAATTTTTATTTTACAAAAATTACTGAACGTAACACTTTTATACACAAAAGTAACTTTAATTGATTTTCGTGAAGATCCATGTCCAAAAGTACAAGTGACACGTCAAGTCAGCACTACACGTACACGTAGATTCGCACCTTTTGCCACGTCAGGGTTGATTTCACTCATGGTCATTAAACTTATACCAAATCACGCAAAAAGTAATAAAATAAATTTTTTTGATAATAATCACTAAACTTAACACTTGTATATAGAAAAATTATTTTGATTGATTTCAAGTGAATACCAAGTTGGAAAATACTAGTATTAGCCATGTAGACCTAGCAAAAAAAATTTGTAATGCCCCAAAACCCAAGTCGGTTAATAAGGACTTATATATTGAAGAATAGTATTTTGATACCAGTTTGCAAGGGTCGATTTATCAAAAATACGGTATGAATAAGTATAATTTTAATATTTTAAAGTTAATAATTGTTAAATAAGCACAATTTGCGAACTAATAATAAGAAATTAAAAACAAAATCAAAGAAGAAGAAGAAGAAGAACAATAATAATAATAATAATAATAATAATAATAATAGTAAAAGATAGAAATTCGTGGAAGTCCCTAGAAGTCTCTAAGACAATTTTGTGGCCACAAATTATTAAAAGAAAAAAATAATAAGGAAAAAAAAAAGAAGAAGAAAAGAAAAAGGGAGGAAGAGAAGGAAAAATGGAGAGAGAGAGAGGCAGATTCAGGGGAAAGCACTCACCCCTTTTTGTCCAATAATCGGTGCTGGCGATGATGATGGTATGCGCTGTCGGTGTCTCTCCATCCCCGGTCATTCACCCGCCGTTTTCCTCCTCCTATGGCGTTGCTGCTACTCCGAAAGCGCATTTTTTCAACTGAACCACTACTCCATTTCTACACAAGACACACGGCATCAGGTAACAACAGCCATTCGATTTTTGTTTTTTTTAAAAAAATTATATTTCTTTGCTATGAGAAAATATGGTCTCTACTCTATCTCTACGTACACGAGCCAGGATACAGTTCATTTATGTTGTGTTATGGCCTTATCCATCATCATATCCTATGCTATTTCAATAGTAAGTTTGAGGGGCCATTTATAAAGGCGTGGTATCCAAAGTGTTAAATTGCGAGTTTTTGTACATCCATAGTTAAATAAGTACATTCATGGTGAAAATCGCAAGTGTAGGGGTCTGGCTTATTCAAAATTCTCCAAACTTAAAATTAATTTCTAAAAATTTCTTCTATTCCAATTTTTGTTAGTTAACAACAAACTTGGCAGCCAAATATAATACTGATGTTAGTAATTTTTGTTGGGATAATTTGCATCCGTGGTCTCTAAATTTTCAGATATCTAATATGTTTTCAAGCTTTAACTTTTGTCATCCAAAATTGACACAAATTCATATTAACTTCCTGAAAAATCCTTAAAACTACTTGTGAATATAATTTTTGCAAAACTAAACCTGCACAATTTGATATGCTTCGTTAGGATTAAAATCAACAAGTTTTTTTAACTTTCGACTAATGACAGTATTAAAAAAGAAAAATAACTTCAACATAAACTGTTTAAATGTAAAATTGAATAACCAAAACAAATAAATAAAATCGTGCATGTTCTCGTTTCGTACGATTCTACCCACAAACAATCAGTATCGAGAACTTTTCAAAAAGATAATATGAAATTGGGTTAGCTTGGACGACAAATTAAAGTTGAAGGTTTAAAATATTAAGTAGCAGTAATGTTTTTTTTTATGTATAAGATGTTTTCGATACAGCATATATATATATATATATACAGAGTATAGTATGTATAACAGACTAGAGATAACTGCATGAGGTTACAACCAACAGGATTAGTATTGTAACAACTTGATAAAAAAAATAAATAAAAGATATTTATTTACTCTAACAGAAGGTACATAGTAAAAATAAGCTAAAAGTTCAGGAATTGTGGATACAAATCATCCGAGAAATTGTGAGGTCAACATTTTATATAAATGTCAAGTCAACCATCAACTAGAAACATCTTAGGGAGATAATTTAAATTTGGAAATTTTTGAATTAAGAGTCGAAGTTGAGGGATGTAGGAGATGCATAGTCAATTAAAAGTTAAACGACCGTGTAAATTATAAATTATACAAAACATGGAACAAAATTTCTATATGTCAATAGGAATAATATTATTAGCAGATCCAATTGCCATCACCTCCACCCACCCACAACCTATAGATTGCCAATTGGAAATGTTGAACTCCCAATTCAATTGAAATCTAATTTGAGAATGTTTACCAAATTTATATTCTTGAATAATTTTTTTTGGCTAATTTCACAGTTTATCAATACATAACTTTATTAGTATTGGATGGATTTGTAAATTTCTGCAAGAATTCAGTTTAAGCAAGTAAAATAATAGGATATATATAGTAGGATCAATTGAGCAGTCCATTATGTTTTACTTCTTAATACCAAATTTGTATAGGGAATTTCTTAATGGTGGAATAACAAGATTAATATGTCTTTTCAATTCGCCAAACATTTTGTATCATATGCGTAACAAACATATCATTTCATAATTTGTCAGAAAATGACATTTCCAAACGTAAGGAGACAAATTGGATAAAGATCTTCTTGTGGTATGAGTGGTTTCCACACTGTGATATTCGTTGCTGTTTTTAACTACTCCAAAGAGAAATCCCTTAAAGGAGATTTTTGAACGTTACTGTATGTACCTGCCCCAACTTTCATACACGGTGACCAACTGGCCATTTGTGAGTTTTTCTAATCAAATAGGCCTAAATTTGTTAGAGATACTAATCAAATAAACCAGATTCCGGCTCAGCAAACATAGAGCATATAATTGTAAAAAATTTTAACCAGTTTTCAAGAGTTAAACCATGATATCAATTTTTATGTGTTTTTTATCGGTTTGTAATGTGTGTTTTTACTTGCTTATCTAGAGTTTCGGTATTTTCAATGGAAAACTTAACAGTAAGGGTAAATATGTATTATTTTTAATATTTCAGTAATAAATTTGGTCCAAAATTTATTTAAAAAGTAAATATATTGATCAAATCAGATCCTCACCCCCTTTTAATAACTGCTTGGCGATTGATGTGGGAAATGGCTCTTCTTGTATCTTCTGGCATGATAGGTGGATTATTGATGTCCCACTGAAACAAAAATTTGCACGCTTGTACAATATTACACTGTTGGATGAAGCTTTAGTTAAAGAGTGTGGTTACTGGTCTAGAGGCACTTGGTACTGGGATCTCAAATGGAGGCGCAACCTATTGGCCTGGGAATTTGACCTTCTTAAAGAACTAATGATCATCCTCAATGCCTTCTCTCTCTCTCTCTCTCTCTCTCTCTCTATCAACCAGATAGGAAGATTTGGTTACACGAGACTCAAGGAAAATACTCGGTCAATTTAGCTACCCAGCTATTATTCAAAACTTCCCATGTTGATATTAATCTGAAACCTTTCTCTTGGATTCTATGGGAGAACTTAGCTCCTCCAAAGGTGGAACTATTTGTCTGGATGTGCTTGTTAGATAAAATATGCACTAAATCTTTTCTTTTGAGTCGGGAAATTCTAAATTCACAAGATATTTTTTGTCCTTTGTGTAAGAAATTTTCGGAGGATATCAATCATTTGCTTGTCACATGCGATGTTTCATCTAGATTGTGGTACAGGTTGTGTAATTGGTGGGGGTGATTTTTTGTATTCCATGAATTTTCAGTGAATTTGTTGTGCAGTGGTCTTCCTTAGCTTCTGGTAGCATGCAGATTAATTTATGGAGCATCATCCTTCTAGCCGGACTCTGGACAATATGGTTGGAAAGGAATGCAATTATCTTTTCTAGAAAATCATTAGACCCAGATGGTCTATTCCATCTTTGTTTGGCCCGCTCTTTATTTTTGTCAAAAGCTTATAAAAGTTTCAACTTCTTGCTGGGACAGGAGTTGGTTTTGGCATCCGAAGGCATCAAAAAATTTTACAACGTCCCAAACATTAGATCAAGAATTTTATGGTCTCCTCCAGGTTCTGGCTCCCTTAAATAGAATACAGATGGTTCTTCATTTGGTAATCTAGGCCCAGCAGGGATTGGAGATGTTTTAAGAAACTCTTCAGGTTTGATGATTTGTCTGTTCTCTTGTAATATTTGCGAGGCCAACTCGGTTGTTGCTGAACTACTTGCAGTCCTTAAAGCCCTTCAAATTTCTACTGATCAGTAGAAATAATTTTAAAATATGCTTTGAGATAGACTCTTCAACTGTAGTATCTTGGTTGAAGAGTTCTTCAATAAATAGGCCATGGAAGTTCGGCAGCATTTTGAATGAAATTGGGAACTATGTATCCAATTTAAGCAAAGTAACCTTCGTGCATAGGAGAAGAGAGAGCAACCATTTTGCAGATTATTTGGCTAAACAAGGTGCTTCAAGAGCTAATGATTTTATTGCTTGGACCTAAAATCATCTTTAAAATACGAGCTAAAGAGTAGCTGCTGATTTTTTCTTCAATGATGAAGGCACATTGAGTCCATTTCGAGTTTATATTTTACCTTTTGGATTTTGTTGGTCATGTTTTTGTTCTTAGCAGAAGTTATAATCTGTATTGATTTTGTGTCTGTTGGTTTAATACTGGCTCCTTGTACTGCTTTTACAATTTTAATTTTAATAAAAACAATAGCTTATCAAAAAAATGTATCATTTTTAACATTTTATAAGGATAGATTTGATTTTTTTTAGTAAAGGATAAATTTGATTATTAACCCTTTTTTGAAATATTGGGATATTATAATAATTAATTTAAATCTATGTTTCACACAGATGTGACTATATCATGAAACATTTAGCTATGGTGTTATAATACCGATGCCATCTGCTTAACTTCAAATCGGGTTAATTTCACCTATAATTACCGAATTTATGCCAAATTATGCAAAAATAATAAAAACAATAATAATTTTTTTTTTACAAAAATTACTGAACGTAACACTTTTATACACAAAAGTAACTTTAATTGATTTTTGTGAAGATCCATGTCCAAAAGTACAAGTGACACATCAAGTCAGCACTACACGTACACGTAGATTCGCACCTTTTGCCACGTCAGGGTTGATTTCACTCATGGTCATTAAACTTATACCAAATCATGCAAAAAGTAATAAAATAAATTTTTTTCATAATAATCACTAAACTTAACACTTGTATATAGAAAAATCATTTTGACCGATTTCAAGTGAATACCAAGTTGGAAAATACTAGTATTAGCCATGTAGACCTAGCAAAAAAAATTTGTAATGCCCCAAAACCCAAGTCGGTTAATAAGGACTTATATATTGGAGAATAGTATTTTGATACCGGTTTGCAAGGGTCGATTTATCAAAAATACGGTATGAGTAAGTATAATTTCAGTATTTTGAAGTTAATAATTGTTAAATAAGCACAATTTGGGAACTAATAATAAGAAATTAAAAACAAAATCAAAGAATAATAATAATAATAATAATAATAATAATAATAATAATAATAATAATAATAATAATAATAATAGTAAAAGATAGAAATTTGTGGAAGTCCCTAGAAGTCTCTAAGACAATTTTGTGGCCACAAATTATTAAAAGAGAAAAATAATAAGGAAAAAAAAGAAGAAGAAAAGAAAAAGGGAGGAAGAGAAGGAAAAATGGGGAGAGAGAGAGGCAGATTCAGGGGAAAGCACTCACCCCTTTTTGTCCAATCATCGGTGCTGGCGATGATGATGGTATGCGCTGTCGGTGTCTCTCCATCACCGGTCATTCACCGGCCGTTTTCCTCCTCCTATGGCGTTGCTGCTACTCCGATCTCCCTCTTCTCCTTGCCAAGTGCTTCTCCTCCTCTCCGGTGAACCACGATGGCAGACAGCACACTGCTTGCACCGGTGAGTCCCTAATGGCAAGGCATCTCTTGGGTACCCTCCATCCGCCACCAAACACCGACAATGTTTAGATCTGAAAAGAAAAAATCAGGGGGTGTTTGAGCGGATTTCAACCCCATGGCGGAGCGTTGGAGCGCGTGACTGTCATTGTTGGACTTCCCTCAATGCCGAACACCTCCAGGTGGTTTCGGTCTCATGCCGGCGAAGCTCCGGTCAAGCTCCGACGAGTACAGTAGTGAGTAGAAAAAAGAAAATGCAAGAAATCGACTCTAATAGGTATGTGAATTACCAAATTTATTTCTGTAAATTTAATTTAATTAAATTTATAAATTATTGGTTGGAAAAATTTATTATATGGTTATTTAATGTAAACTTTTCTCTATGTTCATATTTAATTGGAACTAATTGTTGGTATGAAAGGTATTAGAATATGGATTATTGATATGCATTAAAGGGTCTTTGGTGATTGTAGATAAACAGAATTGATTGAAATTTAAGCGTGTTAAGTTTGTTGACAGTACAATGTGTGTATATGCTTTATAATTGTATTATTATAAATTGATAAATCATATATATAAGAAGTTATGAAATTTGATTTATGATTCTACCTAAGGGAACTAGTTAAGTCCAATAGGTCGTACTAAAATAAGAGTTAAGTCACTTATTTAATTAAGTGTTTAAAAGTATATATGTGTGTCTGGAGTTGTATTTTGTAGATTTTAGTCTTGCTGATTATGGCCTTAGGAAACTTAAAACATTTGTTGAATTTATATTTTAAAAACTAGTGACATATATACTTTGACCTTTGGTAAAATTGAGGTTAGTTCTGCATTTAACTTGGGACTTCTCTTTGTTTTAGAAAATATATTCACATCTAAATTTAGGAATCCATTGGAATTATAAATTGTGTTGAATATATGATATAATTAAAATTTTGAAGGTAGATGAGTTGTTATGCTTATGCGTAAGGGTATACTCGGGTATATGTAATTAGAATTCTTGACTGGAAATAGATAAGCTAGATTTTGGTTGGTAAATTCTCTTATTGTTAAGTACATTAGATTAAAGTTTGGACCTTTTACCTCTAGGTTCATATATATATATTAGTGGGTCAACTAATATATTTGATATATTTTGGGTCAAAGCAAGGAACTAATCAAAATACATGACCAAAAATATCTAGGTGAATGGTTAGAGTTGAGAAATATCCCGTATAATTTAAACAGAGAACATAGAAATATTGATTGCATGTACTTGATGATCAATTACCTATGATCTTTTTAGTTTTAAGGAAGTAAATTAGCTTAATTTTCGGCAATTAATGACTGTAAGGGTTTAATTAGTAAATTTCATTTAGTAGTTTAATTTATGTAAATTACCTAGATAATTTGTGAAGTCTAATAGTCATGAATTATTCAATTATAAGAATGCGTTTCTCCTAATTTGTTAAAGTTTTGCCATGTTGAGTTATCTTTTCTGTGAGATTTGGATTATAATTAGAAGACATGTGGCTATGCATATATATACAGGATGAATATTTGAGATTGAGAATTCGAGTTTTTACTCCCTTAATAAATTAACATATATACGTAATTGGTTTGTAGATATATTATAGTTGTGATTGAAATAAGATGGTTTATTGCTAAACAGTGTTTACAAAATTAAATAAATGTAATTTGAGTTAAATGATTTTGTAATCATGATGAGCGTATACGACTAAAACTTGTGTATAACTTGAATAAATCAATGGATGTGAAATTCGCCAATTGATGATAATTTGAGACTAAAAAGGATGATAAGTGAAGCATCACGATGCTTATGAAAATAAAGACAGTAAAATGACGAGTGTTGAGGATAACTAAGACTAACATATGTATGATATTATTATTTTTAATGATGATGATTTTATATTTTTCCTTAGTAAAATTAGATAGGAATTGGGGTCATCGGATAAGGTTGACATGCAATTAGGGACGTTTAGCAGTACTGCATCGTAATACGATTACCAGATTGAATGGCTCCGAAAACTCTTCCAATGAATGGTATTAAATTGAGTCATAGGCTGAATGGCTCCGAGAGCTCAGTCCACATATGTATGTATATAAATATATGTATATATTTATATATGTATTTAAACATATAGTAAATGAATAGCATTAAGCAGATGGTATGAAGACCTTGAGGGGGCGGATACTGGGCAATCCCGGACATCGATACCCTAAGGGGGGCAAATACCGGCAACCCCGAACGTCGATACCCTGAGGACTTGATTTTGTGTTTAAATCCCGTTTATCCAACTCGGTGCAATTCCGTTGGATTTTACTGGGGGCAAGTGCATAACATAAAGATTAAATGTTTATTTAACTATTTGAGACTTTTAATTGAAAGTAATTGACTAGCTACATCTTTGGACTATAATATTAATTAAACCTTAATCTATAAATGAATTATATATGCTTAAATTCCTTGTAAATGGATTTATGTCCTATTTGTCAAAAGTAAATAAAGATATTTATGTTTGATAGGTTTGTGAGTTATATAAGTTTAAATTCCTCAACATAATTGAATACAGTTAGAAGTATACATATATATAAGTATGCACGTGTATATAACTGGTTGTGAATGTTTTAAGATTTGTTGGTTGTGACCGTCTGATTCTAATCAGCAAATAAATTAAGTAAATCAAGAGTTGATTTTGGAAATATCAATTTAATATAATAACATTTTCACTTTGAGCAGATAGTTTTTGTCACTGATTTAATTTTAAATAAGCTATAAGTAATTGAGTATATTTTTTTTAAGAGCTTGTTTATTTTAATTACATATAAAGCTATCCAATTGATTTCTTGTGTAAATATGCATTTTAAATTTTGGATCTTATGATTGTTATGTGTACATTATATATATGTTATTGTATGTGATTATTTGAAATTTTGTAAATGTATTTAAAGCTGAAAGTTGTAGAAATAGATTTGGTAGTCACCACTAAGCTTTTAGCTTAGCGTGTGGTTTTCTCCGTGCGTAGGTTGATATGTGAAAAGTTCGAGACAAGTAATGCATATATTCTGGAAATACTGTAGCTGAGTATAGCAGATTGATATAGTTACACCAAGAAGATGATTACACTATGCTAATATTATGTTAATTTCATATGTACACAATTAAGTTGTAATATTAATAATGCTTTATTGATGTTGAAAAAGAAAATTTGTAGTTGTTATAAGTGTATGATGAAGTTATATAGATACAGCTAAGGACAGAAATATTAGTATAATGTTTACTTGACAGATGAAGAATGTTAGTTTGAATGTTTTATTAAGGCGGATGGGAATATATGTGTTGGAGTTTGACTAAAGTTGTGGAAATAGTTATATGATGGTAGAAGTGTCGATTTTTATATTCTTATTTCACATGAAGTTGTCAATATTTAGAGGCTCTGTCAAAATTTCTAGAGAATAAATAGTAATTACGAAATAACAAGGTTTTAAGAAGTAAATTTTCTTAACTAGTCATCTTAAAGGGGTTTAAGTTCGAGTGTGACATCCGATATCTGGATCTTTTAACTGATCGAGTATAGGGTGTTACAAAATCACTTTTATTTTAATTGATTATTAGGTACGATCAATGTCTTGTGACCATATTCAAGTGGTACAGTGACAAGTGGTACAGTGATGTGGTATAACACTGCTTTGACAGGTATACGTGTCAGCTAACATGGCTATTATGCCATATGGCATACTGATGTGGCATTGGTTGGGATGCCATGTGTGCAGGAGCTGGTGATTAGGCGTGCCAGCTGGATTTTTCAGTCGGGTCTTTACCTGAAATCGATCAAAGTGATTTTTATATAAACAAGTGGTAAGTTCAATGATTATCATAAATAAAAAAATTTCTTTTATTACTTTTTACATAATTTGGTATAAGTTCAGTAATTATGAATGAAACAGTGCTGACTTGACATGCCACTTGTACTTTTATTTTTGCATACAAAAGTGCTGAGTTCAATGATTTTTGTGTAACAAAAAATTTTTTTTATTATTTTTCGTAGTTTATGTAAAGGGTAGTAATTCTTGTATAGGAAAATCAGTTGTATATTCCTATTTTACTACTACTTGTACATGTATAAATACTTTGTTTATAATATAATATAATTAACTCTTAAATATCTTTTATGGTATCAAAGCATCATATCCTCAGGTTATTGATTTCTTTTCCTAAACAATGTCGGCAATTGTTGTCACCTCTACGCCGGCGATTCTTCCACTGTCCATAGCCACTATCAATCTAGCAGCAATTTCAACCTCATCTCCTTCTATTATTTTGACCCCCTCTAATCCTATCTCCATTAAACTCACTTCTTCTAATTTCTTCTTATGTTCCTGCTTAGTTTCTTGATGATGGTTCGATTAATCCAGTCTTTCAACTTTGGAAAAGACAAATCAACAAGTTTTAAGCTGGATCAGTGCTTCTATATTTGAATCCATTCTTTCTCAAATTGTTGGAGCCAACATCGCTCGAAAAGCTTGGGATAAGTTGGTTGCAGCTTATGCTTCTAGATCAAGGTCACAAATTCGTAATCTTCGTGTATAGCTGCAGGGATTATGAAAAGGTAATGACTCTATCTCTGTCTATGTTCAAAAAGCAAAGAGTTTGGTCGATCAATTAGCTGCTTTAGATCATCATGTGCTTGAGGATGATATTTATCGCTCCATCAATTCATTTAAGCACTGCTATGCATTTTTCAGTCATATTTATCTAGGAGCCTAATAGATATCTCTCTCATAAGAAAAGGACAAATTCCTTTCTGATTATTCATTATCCTCTGTATGATTCTCATTACGTCTAATCATAATCTTTATAATTATTTGATTAAAGATAATATTTGATTATGTTAAAACATATGTTCGTCATATAAGATATTGTGATAATCTTAGATCTAAGGATCGATAACATAATTATTATGAGATCACTAATGATATTAACCCATATAGTATCTCATAGCGGGTCTATCTAGTACTCTGTTCTCTAACAAGTACTCATAAGTTTAATTCATATCACCATATATAATCATCCCATGATTATCAATCAAACTTATACTATTTTTTATTTATCATTATTCATTTAATGATAAATGACTAGAGATAGTCAAAATAACATTAGATTGTTATTTACAAATATTACTATAATGTAACATGCCAACAATATAATAACATGAAGAAAATCCAATTTTATATAATGAAATGTGACATTACATAAAGAACCAAATATTTAGCCTAGGGTATATCCACTAACAGATGGTACTATTGATCGATACAAAGCTCGCTTGATTTCCAAAGAATTTCATCATTGACCGAGGATTGATTTTTATGACACTTTTAATCCTATGGTTAAACTTGAAACTATTCGAGCTCTTCTTTCCCTTTCCTTATCTTTTAATTGGAAAGTTCATCAACTAAATGTTTCAAATGCCTTTTTACATGACTCATTGGAAGAAACAATTTTCATGTAGCAACCTTCTGGTTTTATTGATCCGTAACACCCTAATTTTGTATGTAAATTGCAAAAATTCTTGTATGGTTTAAAGCAAGTCCCTTGTACTTGAAATCGGTGTTTGTCTCTCGCCCCCTCTCGGTTGGGCTTTAAAGATTCTCAATTTGACACTTCACTTTTTTATATTTCCACGGCCTCCACTCACATCTTTTGTTTGCTATCTGTTGATGATTTATTATTGATGGGTGATGATACTTCAAAATTGCAGCAGGTTATTAGTGCTTTGCAGGCCGAATATGCAATTAAAGATCTTGGTGTTTTACACTATTTTCTTGGTATTGAAGCTTCTTGGAAAAATAATGGTTTGTTACTGCGTCAACATAAATATGTTGAAGATTTATTAAGTCGCGCTCAGATGGCCACCTGTAGTCCTATTTTCATGCCACTCACTCCTTCTAACAAGCTTCGTCTCTTAGGTGATGAACCTTTTAACAATCCAACTTTGTATCGGCCTATTGTTGGTGGTTTTCAATATATTACATTCACTAGATTGGATATTTCTCATGTTGTTAATAAGGTACCTCAATTTATACATTTGCCTGACACTTCTCATTAGGCAGTTGTCAAACGCATTTTGCGTTATTTATGTGGAATGGCACATCATGGCATTTTTCTTCGCAAATCTTCTCCTCGTTTATGTGCTTAAACATATTATGATTGGGCTGGCGATATTGATATTAATGACATAAAATCTACTTCAAGTTATTAAGTTTTTCTTGGTTCAAACATTGTTTCTTGGTCATCACATAAATAACATGCTGTCTCTCGCTTTTCTCTAAGTGGAGTATCGTGTTTTTGCTTCTGCAGCATCTGAGGTTCATTGGTTGCAAATTTTATTGTGTGAAATTGGCTTCACTTCTCTTCCTACACCAGTTTTATATTGTGATAACTTGGGTGCAACTTATCTTACATTGAATCCCATTTTTCACAATCGTAGCAAACACATACAGGTTGATTTTCATTTTGTTCATGATCATGTTGCCAATTGTGTTCTTTGTGTTCTTCATCTATGTACTATAGATTAGATTGCTGATATTTTCACAAAAGGGTTAACTAAACAACGTTTTTAGTGGCTTCGTGACAAGTTGATGGTTGTTCCTCCCGTTCAACTTACTGGAGGGTGTAAAGGGTAGTAATTCTTGTATAGGAAAATCTTTTTTGCAGTTGTATATTCCTATTTTACTACTACTTGTACATGTATAAATACTTTGTTTATAATAGAATATGATTAACCCTTGAATATTTTTTTGTTTAGACATAAATTCGGTGAGTATAGATGAAATTAACCCCTTGAAATCCCGTTGTTCATGCTTGAACCAAACACATTAGAGTTTAATTTTCATCTTATAAGAGAAAATGTTCATTGTAATTCCATTCAAATTCGATTTATTTCTAGTTCATATCAAATAGCTGATGTTTTGACAAAGTCAACGGATATACGTTTGTTCCAAGAGCATAGAGCCAACCTTTCGGCTTCTCTTCTCTCCGCCTTCAATTGACGGGGAAGGTTAAGGATAACAGATCGAATATCTCTTATTTTCTCCCAACAAAATATTGTTTTAGTTTATCTTTTGTATCTTATATTTTTTTTTATTTCATATTATCTTTGATTAACTTGGCTACCTAACAATTTGTAAAATAGCAGCCCTGTACTATTTCAAACGTATGCAATAAAACAATTCATTTTGATGCTTGATTGAATGATTTTATAAGTTATATATTTATGTTTTATTATTTACTTACAAGTGTTGTTAGCACCCCAAAGTGAAATATAAATGATTTTTCTCCGTATTTAGCACTGGATTGAGATACTCTACCCTTAGTTACCGTTGGTGCTGCCATAGTAGGCCTGTGCCCTCACTTTCAGCTTTTAACAAATGCTCAGACTTGTAGTGGCCAACCAAAAGATT
Source organism: Excoecaria agallocha (assembly GCA_037975025.1). Classification (NCBI taxonomy): domain Eukaryota; kingdom Viridiplantae; phylum Streptophyta; class Magnoliopsida; order Malpighiales; family Euphorbiaceae; genus Excoecaria; species Excoecaria agallocha. The sequence goes on along the minus strand of CM075816.1, from coordinate 16,831,282 downwards.
AACTATGTTCATATTTAAGAGGTGGGAATAATGCCAACTGCTTTGAGATGACAAAAGCTAAAAATTGGGGTGACAAAAATATTCTAAATATTACTTTTGTAAAAAAAATAAAATATTAATTAATGTATATATGGACATATATAGAACAAAGGAAGCAAGCTTGATTTCTTCATGAAAAACTATATATGTATAAGCATATAACTTCAACAGAAATCATTGCATCAAAGGACAAAGCATAGTTGATGTTACTGTTGGATTCAAACATTTACTCGTTTTTTCTTTTCTTTTACTATTGTCTTTAATTTGCTCAATTCATCATTAATCTCTTTTGAAATTAGACTCTCTAGTGTAGTGAGGACTGCGTCATTCAAGTATGTGTCTCAGATTTCCCATTGAATTACTTAAGGGGTATGGTTCAAATTTTGAATAGGTAATTTTGGTGGTCTGTAAAAGGCTAACAAGCTTTATAAACTTTCTACTGATTACAATATATAAAAACATTTAATGTATTTTGCATACGAGTTACACAGGACCCATTCTTATTGGTTAGCCAAGGATCAACATAATAACAATTTCTTCAGTTTTTGGGGAAGAGCAATCGCATATAGAGGCTTAAATGAGTATGGATGGTGATGGTTCCTTAAAAAAACAAAATAATAATTTATTTATTTTTCTTTTATGAAGAAGAAAAGAAAAGAAAAAAAAAAAGGAAGAAAGAATTGCAACTATCTTTTTCCAACAAAGTTAGGACATATTTATATTTGTAAATTGAAAAGAAAACCCTAGAGAGGGAGAGGAAACGGTGCAAAAGAATCTAACCCAATAAGCTAACATAAACACTAAAATAATAATATATATAGTTATTTACAAATAATGTAAAAGGACAAAGGTAGTAAGAGAGGCAAGCGCAAGTCTCTGGCACTGTGATTATTTTACTGACTTAAATACGTATCTGTGTAGTGAAACAGTGTAAGACAAAAAAGAATGAGTGGTCAAATCATCAAAAGTAATCCTTCAATTAAATTCACAATAAAAAAAAAAAAGACAAAGGATATTATATCCAAATAATTTAATCTACAATGTTATGATTATGGCATGATATGTGTAATCAAAGGTAATGTGAATTTATAATTTATATGTCGAGCCCTAACGAGGCGGAAGGGAAGGGAGGGCCTTGAACCTTATTGTCCGGGAGATAGAAGGGAGGAATTAGGGTTTTGGGTTCGGAAATTGAGGACAAGAAAAGGGGTTTAGGGGATTGAAGCACACCACAAAAAGACACTAAACAACACACCCTCTTAACTACTGAAAACAACAGGTGAGTAAGTGAAAGCTATATCACCCCATGCACACGTCCCTTTCTAGCTCCTCTCCCCCACATCTGCCGCCTCTCTCTCTCTATCTCACTTGCCTTGGGAATGCTAACCACACATGTAATTGTCTTATGCTCGACATCAATTCCATCTACATGTATGTACATCATACATCCATGCACACATACATGCATGTGATGTGAGTTGTATTATGGTGAGCATACACCTACTAGAGTTGTGACCTATAAACAAGACCAATAAACAGAAGGAAGAGAAGAGTTTTCTTGACTTCTGCAAGACTAAATAGATCACCTTTTTTTCACAACTCTTCATATCATACATACCCCCCAAAGAAAAGGCAGATCCAAGGTGGTGGTTAAGCTGTCAATCTTATCAATCAATCATCAATCAGTCAAACCAGAAAGCAACAATCATCAAATCACAGTTTCTAAAATAGTTCAAAGAAACATCATCATAAACGCACCATGTCCTCCTCTTCTACACCCTCTTTCGACCACCTTCCACCCTCCGAGCAGCTCTGCTATGTCCATTGCAACATCTGTGACACTGTTCTCGCGGTAGTTCTATGTCTTTAGTCCTTTTCTTTTCCTTTGATGATGAGCCATTTATATAAAATTTTTTGCTTCTTTCTTCATTTCTTGATCATAGTTTCTCTCATGTTTTTCTGATTTATGTGATTAGGTGAGTGTTCCTTGCACAAGTTTATTCAAAACTGTTACTGTTCGATGTGGACACTGCACCAATCTTCTCCCTGTGAATATGCGTGGCTTGATCTTCCCATCTGCTAATCAGTTTCACTTGGGCCACAGTTTCTTTTCCCCCACTCATAATCTTCTGGTATGTGTTTGATATAAGAAAGTGCATTCATTTCTGTAAAATTTAATGTAACATTGTGGGGATAATTTGGAGAATTTTGCCTAATATTTTTACATGGTGATAATTTTTTTTTTTCTGATTGCAGGATGAAATCCCAAATCCAAATCCAAATTTCTTGATCAATCAAACCAATGTGAATGAATATAGCATTAATAATAATCCAGCTCGAGGAATGAGTGATGAGCTTCCTAGGCCACCTGTTATCAACAGACGTGAGATTTTTTCCTTCACTTCTTTTTCTTGAAGATAGAATTGGAATTTAGTCACTTTTGCATGGTAATATATTATCTTAGAGAATCAAGGCCTCCAGTTAAACTAGCCTATGTGGATTCAATGCACTTCACATAATTTTTATATTTGTTCTTATCTCAGGATTTTAAATACTTTGGGGAAAAAAAAAAGGTTTTGATTTTAGATGGTTCAATATACAAATTTTGCATAGAGAATCAAGAAAAGATTGTGGGGATAAGAACGATACTATTCCCTTTTTTTTCTTTCTTTCTTTCTCTGTTTCTTACTCTTCTCATCTTAAGTGATGCAAGTCTTTTTTGGTCTGGTGATGTAGGAAAAAGACATTATTATTCATAACCATATATAATCAAGCAATACTCTAATACAATACCCATGATGATTTAAAACTCGGCATTATTATTATACCATTATTTATATAGCAAAAGATCATCTAATAACACCAATTTTTAATTAGAAGACAATATATATAGTTTTGATACGAGCAACTATATACAAATGGTAAAAGAATGATTGTTCAAATTTCTTCTACCGGAAACATAGAAAATAAAGAATCTATGGGGCACATAATGGGAAGTGACAGTAGAGAAATAAAATTAAAAGAAAAAAAAAAAAGAAAATCAGAAGTCCATTTAAAAAGTTAGCAAAATGATTTTAATGTGTGTGTGGTTATGTCTGTTTGTTATGGTACATGTACAATTTTCAGCTCCGGAGAAGAGACAGAGAGTCCCCTCAGCCTACAATCGCTTCATCAAGTCAGTAATGATTTTAACCCTTTCACATTTACTCTCTCTTTCTTTGTCACACTCTCTGGATTTTTGTTCTTTCTTCTTCTTTTCTTTTGAAAAAAGTAATATCTATCTATATATATATATATATATATATATATATATATATATATATGTTCATTATCCTGTACAAAACAAGCAAAATTAATTCGAAGGATAAAAATAAATGAATCTGCAGAGACGAGATCCAACGCATCAAGGCTGGAAATCCTGATATAAGCCACAGAGAAGCCTTTAGTGCTGCTGCTAAGAATGTAAGATCCAAGAAAATATATTATTCTAGGGCTTCTATTACTTTACCAAATTAGGGTTTCTGCATTTTCTTCATTTGAATTTCTTTCTTTGATGTATTCTTTTTTTGATTTTTATTATACTTAATATATGCGAATATAATATATTTTATATACAGTCTGTAGGGTCTTTATTCTGATCCTATTCTGTTTTTATTATGTCAGTGGGCCCACTTTCCCCACATTCACTTTGGTCTCATGCCAGATCAGACAGTGACGAAGACTAACGTGCGCCAGCAGGTAAACTGTGCATACCAAATGATTATAACACTAACATGTATAATTATATAATTAAATTAATTTTGGGTTTGTGTAGGAAGGAGAAGATGTGCTGATGAAGGATGGATTTTTTGCTTCAGCTAACGTTGGTGTCTCTCCATACTGATAACTGAAGCTGCTTTACTTAAATCTTGGTTCTTAATTTTCTAATTAAGCTATAAAAAATTTCTGTCTATGTTAATGTACTTCTGCTATTAGTAGTGGCATAAAGATTTTAATGTTAATGTCAAGTTTAACAACCCTAATCACTTCATATCACAACCTTATCTACTATTGCTAATGTGTATTTTGATGAGGAAATTTCATTTACCTGCAGTATTTATATATATTCTATCTCTATTTTCCTAAGTATTATACTTAATTTAATTTCTCTATGTTTCAATGCTGTCTGCTGCTTTTCTTATTTTTCTTTGCCCAACTCCAAACTTATAATTTCCTGCACACAAGACAAATTATTTCCTCATGCAATTTTAATTAGCTAGGTTGAAAATATTGATGCCTTTTTAACTGATTTGCTGAAAAAATTGTGGCTTTTGTTTGCTTTCCACTTCCTTGTTAATGGAAAATTCTTGAATAAATTAATCAGGTCAATGTCATAATTCATAGAGAGATATGAGAGTAATACAAACACAAAGCCATGTAAGTGGAAAATAATAGTGTCTACAAGTCTAAGAATTGCTACATATTAAAACGGATAAAGTCATAAACTTTAGTATAAAAATTTGAAAAGAAAAAATTTAGTTCCATCTAATATGAAATTAAGTTATAACTATTGCAGACATGTTTGAATTTTGATGCATGAATTTTCAAAACAAGTAAAAATAATATATTTCAGCATAAACCCAGTTTTTTAGAGTATTGAAAACTGAATTTTTTTTTTTTTTTTTTTATGTGGTAGCAGGCAATTGCCTGCTCCATGAGTTGAACCATAGACCTAAGATAATAATAAATAAATAAATAAACTCGGTTATTAGATGATCTTAATTTTTCTTTAGAAAGGATAATGTATTTTAATTAGTTTTTTTGTAATTTAATCTAATAAGTTATTTTCCTATTATAAGGGTGATAAACAAGTGAAGGACGAACTGAAAATATCACAATTCTAAGGCAAGATACCTCAAATAGTAAATTAACGTTTATTGATCTAAATTATAAAATTTGATGGGAGCTTTCCTGTTAATTTGCTTTTGTAGCAATTCACATCTTAAACGATATTGGTAATTAATATGTACTTATTTATTGAAAAGTATTTTCATTGAGATTAAAATGGAAACATATTTTCTTTTACTGGAAGCTTAATGAATATTAGAAATGACAGTTTAGGTTAATATAACTAAAATAAATCACACTTTAACATGTCAGACTTAACCTCTCAACTTTTTGAAAGAACAAGTTCATATTTCAATTTGTAAATTTACTAACTAATCAACCAATTTTATCCAATAACATGTTAATCTTGCCCTATTGAGTTGCATGGTGGAAGTCACTCGCAAGAATATGGCACAATCAAAATTTTATCAGCTTTATCTCCCCTCTTTATCAATGGTTAAATCAAACTGTAGAAAAAGGTTAACAAACTTACTAAGAGCATCTATGGTTGCCTTCATTATTACAATTTACCTTTTCGGTTAACATCTTTCTATTTTCAAAAAATATAATATATTTAAATATAATTTTTCAAATATACCTTTTATACAGGAAATATAAATTTATCTTTTAAAATACAACTAATAATTAATGGTTTCTTTTTAAAAATGACAAATTAATAAAATTATAGGTTAATAAATTAATGAGTATCTAATTTTTGTGAAAAAGAAAAGTGAATATGGACGTATAGATACATTTGTCACTCAATTGAAGAAAAAAAAAGGTTCATATGTAACTCACAGATGCTTGAAAAATATGGCGTGCTGAATTGCAGAAATGGACCCAAGATTGCCTCCTGAAATGAAACTTATAGAAGACTTTGCCACTGATCAACTTCACCTATCAATTCAATCTTATAACGGAACTCTCCCAAAAGGCGAAATTGGCGGAAGGAACAGGAGCTTTTTGTGCCTGTTTTCTTCCATACATAATTTTATGATAAATAATGAATGATTTGATTATAGGGAAAAACACAACCTCGGAAGTATTATATTTTTCTGTGTTAAATTTCTACACTTTAAAAATTTAAATTTTCGAACTATTGGTATTGAATCCAACTCAATAGTTCAAATAAATATGGTAAGCTTGCGCTGCCAATGCACCTCTGGTCAAAATGAGACCTACACACTTAATTTAATTTACTTTTAGAAATTCTCAAATTCTTAGCTCTATTGACGCTTCTATTTCAGTATTAATTGGTGATGATTTCAATGTCGTGCTTAGTGCTGAAGATAGGTGGATGTCTGATTTAAATGGAAAGGATTTTTCTTTTCAGAATTTTGTAAATTTGGCAAATCTTATTGATTTATCTTTGATAGGGAAGAGGTTTACTTAGAGTAATTATGTTAGTAGAATCAAAATTGACCATTTTTTAGTACATGGCTTATGGTTGTCGAAATTTAACAATCCTTGTCAATTGAATCTACCAAAAGGTATCTCAAACCATTCTCCTATCCTCTTATCTATGGAATCCTTCAACTAGGGCCCTAAACCTTTTAGATTCATGGATTGCTGGCTTCTAGAACTAAATTTTTAGAAGAAAATTATTTGGTGGTGGTCTAATTTTGGCGCAATAGGTATAGCAAATCCATCTTCGAAGTTTAAACTGTTGAGAAATCAAGTGTCAAGCTGGAATAAAAAAGAGTTTGGCAGTATAGATTTGGCCATTGGAAAGTTAGAGCAAGATATTGAAACAATTGATCGTGACCTAGAGTGTCCAAATGTCCACGATTTAATACTCTCTTGAAAAATCTCTGGGGAAAGCTTAAAGCTAAAGAGTCTCTCTGACGTCAAAAATCTAGAGTTAAATGGGTTAAGGAAAGGCATAGAAATACAAGGTTCTTTCATTTGTCTACAAAAGTCAAACAATTATCTAATCACATCAACGGCATTCAATCTGGTTTGAATCTGCTCACTGACCTAGAGTCGATTAAAAAAGAAGTCCTCTATTTTTTCAAAAATTTGTTTCAAGAAAAATGCCACTCCAAACCTATCCTTCCTCCCAACTTCTTAAAAAACTTGTCTGCTGATTGGGCATCCTCTCTAGAAAAACCTTTCTCACTTGAAGAAGTGAAGTCTGCAGTATGAAACTGTGACAATTCTAAGTCACTAGGTCCGGATGGGTTTAATTTTGGTTTCATTAAAGCAGCTTGGAATTCCATTGGCACTATTCAATATGGTCTAAGCTTTCTATCGTTTTGGAAAATTACCAAAGGAAATTAATTTCTCTTTTGTTACTTTAATCCCCAAAGTTAGTGAAGCAACCAATATTAAAGACTTTAGACCTATTAGTCTTATTAGGTGCTTATATAAGATAATAGCAAAGCTATTTGCATACAGGCTTAAGGTAGTCATGGATGAGATTATTGTAGAAGAACCGATCGAGTGCTTTTATCAAAGGAAGATTCATCTTAGATAGGGTGTTGGTAGCGAACGAGGTTATCCACTCTTTTAGAAGTATAAAGTACAGGGGGGCTTATATTGAAAATTAACTTCCATAAGGCCTTCGATTTAGCATCTTGGAGTTATTTTGATTCAGTTCTTGAGCAAATGAATTTTGGGTTGAGGTGGAGGTGGAGGTCGTAGATCAAAGAGTGCACCTCCATTGCCAGAGTCTCCTTTCTTATTAAAGGTAGCCCCACTAGTGAAATCCCTCTCTCTAGGGGCCTTAGACAAAGGGATCCCTTATCCCCATTTCTTTTTCTTATTGCAGCTGAAGGTCTCTCTAGACTCTTGAAAAAAGCCTCAAATTTGAATCTATTTTCTGGATTACTCTTTAACCGAAAGATCCTTCTAGTCAGGTCATTACCCACCTACAATACATGGACGATATTATCATCTTTGTACAACCTGACCTTGAAATGGTCCTCAATGTGTATAGGGTTCTTAGAATTTTGGAAGGAATCTCTAGATTGTCCATAAACTTCTTGAAGAGCAACTTTTTGGGAATTAATGTGGATGATGCTTGTCTCGCTAGTTGTGCTAATTCAATAAAATGTCGAATCCAATCTCTACCCTGTTACTATTTGGGCTTCCTTTTAGGAGCCAATCCTCGTAGAACTCAAACTTGGCTTCCGCTCATTAAGAAAATTAAATCTAAATTGGCAGGATTAAAATGTTCTCATTTATCTTTTGCTAGCAAATTAACACTGATTAAAGCATCTTTATCTGGTCTCCCTTTCTATTATCTTTCTCTTTTTAAGATCTCAGTTGGTGTCTTGTAAACTATTACTTCTATTATGAGGAGAATTTTTTAGGGTGATTCAGAAGAAAGAAAGAAATTGTACAGAGCCAAATGGGAGACTATACAAAAGCCAAAGAAGCTCTGTGGCCTTGGTGTTGGTTCTTTGGAATGGAGGAACAAGGGTTTACTGTTCAAATGGTTATGGCATTTTAATCCATACAACATCTCCTTATAGCAACAAATTATCAAGAACAAATATTATTCTGGATCTTTTCTTATCTCGAATTTTGGCAATCTTAATTCCATTGGGTCAGTGTCAGCTATTTAGAGGGATATCATTAAATTTGGTACTCTTAAAACTTTTGCAGAAGGTACTAGAATTGAAGTTGGGAACGGTAAGCGTTGTTATTTCAGGCATGATGTATGGATTTCCCAGATGCCTCTCAAATTCATATTTGTTCGATTATTTTATCTCTCTCCAAAAAGATGCTTTTATTATTGATTGTGGCTTCTGGAATAATAACATTTGGACTTGGGAATTAGAATGGTCTAGGTCATTAAGAACCTAGGAAAGTCAGATCCTGATGGAGCTAATGAGTATCCTTGACTCTTATTCATTTTTTCAAAATAGAGAGGACCGTAAAATCTGGATTTATGATACCAGGGGAGTTTTCTCTGTAAAATCAACTTGTGCAAAATTCTTCTCTTCTGAAAATGTTGGTTTTAATCCTGCTCTAATCTCTTCTTCGTTTTGGAAAAATTTAGTTTCCCCTAAGATTGAAATTTTCATGTGGATAGCTTTTTTGAATAAATTAGGCACAAAGTCTTTTCGTTACACATCTGGGTATTATTCCGACAACTAGCATTCTCTGTCCTTTTTGTGGCCACTCTAAGGAATATATAGATCATATTTTGGTTTTATGCTCATTTTCTTCGAGTATATGGTATAAAATTGCCAACTGGTGGGGTGTTAATTTTTGTATCCCAAACTCTTCCTATAATTTGACAATACAATTGGAAAACCTTTGCAAATGTAGTTTTCAAAGCAAGGTATGGTTTATTTTGCTTTCGTCTACAACACGGACTGTGTGGTTGGAAAGAAACCTGAGAGTCTTTGAAGGGGTCTCCTATTCGAGTGAGCAGATTTTTCATCTTGTGTTGGCAAAGGCGGATTTTTGGATTAAATCTAACAATAATCTGAGCATTTTAAATCGTCAGCTCCTTTTCTTAGTTATTGATGATATTAGGAGTCATTCCACAAAGCCTATCCTTGTATGGTCCCTACCTCCTCTGTCTGCCCTGAAATGGAATATGGATGGATCTTTTTATGGGAAGCTTGGTCCATCTGGTGTTAGGGGTGTTCTGAGGAACTCCACTAGTTCTTTTTAATGTGTTTTCTTTTGCAAAATTGGAGATGTGGATTCTAATGAAGCGGAACTGTTAGCAGTGGACAAAGCTCTTGCTATTTCATCAGACTTTCTTCTCAGGTGTAACTCTGTCATCATTTTCGAATTAGATTCCAGTAACGTAGTATCTTGTTTATCAAATCCTAAGGAAGCTAGGCCTTAGAAGTTTGCTGCTATCTTCAATCATATTGAAAGCAAGATAGCTCTAGTTACCTCCTTCTCCTTCTAACAGAAGTCAAGATCCTGCAATCATATAGCAGATGCTCCAGGTAAGATGGGTGTTAATAAGCAGCAGGATTTTATTGCTTGGCTGTAACTGCAAACTTTTCTCTGCTTTCGGCTCATTGTAGTTGTTATTGCTCTCAATGACAAGATAATACTGGTGATTATAAAGGAGTGTTGATGCATTCTGGGTTCAACCTCAGTCTGGAATTTTTTGAGTTTGAAATGATGCTCAACTCCTATTTCCTCTTTTTCTGGTGGCGGCTCAGTTTACTGTTGGGCTGTGTTTGTGGGTTTCCTCTATTTTGGGTTGTTTTGTTTGTTGTTGCAGGGGATGGTATTTGTTCTTTACTAGCTAGGCTTCTCGATGCTTCTGCAATCTGGTTTTTTTTCTGTATTTGGTTTTCCTGGGTATGCTACTGCCATTGTGTGTTCTTTTTTTATCAATTTTAATCGATGGCTTATAAAAAAAAAATTATAAACTATTAGAAATTTATATTATTGTTCCTACACTTCAAAAATTAAACATTGAATCATTTTACTTTTTCGATAACTCATATTGAATTCAAATATGACGATCGTCAAAATTAAACTTAATGTAAATGATTCTAAATGTAAAAAGGCTTAATATTGAATTTTTCAAAGTACAGTAGAAATTCAAAATAGTTCTTTTCTTTATTTTTTAACATGAATGTGGACTCAACTTGTAAAACATTTTAACATATTTGTCCCATCTATCAAAATTATCAAATTTAGACTTAAATTTTTCATAGTATAAGACGTAATAGTTTAATGACCCTATGATATGTTTTTCCTTGATTGTATCACATTACCAAGCATGAAACACTCTCCAACATCAAACTATGTTCTTATGGAGAAAAATAGGTTGCAATAGAGAACCCACTTCCCTCAACTCTCAAAAATGAAAAGGAAAATTTTTATTTGCCCTTTCCATTATTCCAACAAAAGTTTAAAAAGAAAATACTGAAACAAAATGCATGTAGCTAAAATCATCAACTCTAACATGCTAACAGCAGTATAAATGCAGCTTTTTGTAAAGTATGTATAGTTGTTTTCCTCCCTTCTTAGGCAGCCAATAAAATTTCTATAGTTGTTTAGAAAAAGAAATTTACAAGATCAGTTGGCAGAAAAAAAATAAATAAAAGAAAAAATCTAAACAGCAAATTCTGTCTAAAGAAGCTGCAAAGCAAGCTCAAACAGTATTCCAGCTGCTACTGTATAACTACAGTCTAATTGCACATTGCATCTTCATTATACTTGAATTACTTCTCGCTGCAGAACTCTTATTTAAGCTACTCTCAGACAACCAAATTTAAATTTACCCTTTTTCTTTATTTAGACAAAGTATGCTCGGCATGAGAACTATGGTGCAACTTTTTCTATTATAACTTGTCGGATAAATGATGAGCAGTGGACAGAGTAATTTGCTTTATTTCTAAGTTTGGACCACCACGTATGCCTCTCAATAAAGTCTCCAAATTTAGGGTCAGATGCCACATGGCTAGCCTCTCTCATAAATATCCTAATAGATGCTACATATGTGTAGTAATGGACACATTATCAAAGTCAGAATATAAGAGGGGTTTTTATTTCCTAAGAGATTCACAAGCAAATGCAGTCTTAGATGCAATTCAGTCAGCAGGCCCAGCCTTAAATGTCTAACAATCACATAGCAAAGAAGCACCAAGTTTATTTTGTAGAATTTGTAGCATGAGTACCGTTAAAGAGCAGCTGAATGGAAAACAAGCTGTGCAAGTGCAGAATATAATGAACATACAAAACTAGATCCGCAGGCAGCTAACTGTATTGAGAATTTGATGAATTGCCATCAAGCACATAAATTACAGGTATTAAAAGAATGATGATCCCAATAAATTAAAGAAAGAACTCAATAGGTGATTCTAAAATACATGTCAAAAAATCACCAGAAATTTTTATCGACAGGAATTACACACCTAAGCACTCGCAAGTCACAACCACAAACCGCACTAAGAAGACATGCTTGAACAAAAGCAAGACCTGTTCCAAGTCATCCCGAAGAAATTATCAGCAGAAAATGCACATCATGGCACAGACAATCATCAGCAAGGTGAAGAATGGCTTTGATCTATCACCCATGATTGATGCAGCAAAAGAAGAGATATCTTGTGGCCTGCCAAAAGAAGACAAGCTATTAATGAGATTCTCTAAGAAGGGAAAAAAAAATGAGAACAGGAAAAAAGAGAATAGCTATACTTCTGCATTTTGCTGAGAGCACCACAGAAGAGGGCATTGTCTGGCATAGGCAACTCAGTTTTGTTAGTGGCTTCTGGATTCACAACTCTGATATATGTCTCTTGGCCAAGATACCATGAGTCAAGGTTTTCTGTCCTCAGGTTCCAGACACCAACGTTGTCAAGTGACACCAAAATTGCTGTCCATGCTCCAGGATAAACCTATGTCCGACATGAGAGAGACTACACTCAAAATTTCGATTGAAATATCAAAATAGTCATTTAAATATTACATTCAATAAGCAGAAACATAATCTAGGAATTTGAACTCGTAATCAACTCACTTGGTTCACAAGTTCATCATGGGATGCATAAAATTAGTTTTCGTGGAGCTTGATTATTCTCAAAACACTTATGCATTATGGTTTGTGTAAAAACAGATAAAGCAACCGCATGATTGAATCATATAGCTGTGGTACTCATATCGAATCAATAGAAGCAAGGTACATCATGCAGAAAAAAGATAGCCTCATATAGTAATTGGATAACAACACAGAAAAACATGTAACAACCCCTCTCATACTATTAAAAGTGTCATCAACTATTACTGGTATGGCTAGACAAGCAGAAAAAACAATATTAAATCTATAGCTCAGTGAAATTCGAAACATGTAATCTGAAAGCAATTTGCAAACAATCTATTTAGCTGCAGTTTATCAATCTGTGAACTCCCCACTTACAATAATAGTCCCCCCAACATGAAATATGATACCTTAAGCTACAAAGTATGCTAACTACCACCAGCAATTAATGACTCCAATAACACATGGCACAGCAAACCTGTTTTCCTTATAAAACAGTAGGTAAAGGCAGGTATTCTTCCTAGTAGAACTCACATCTTTGTGCCACTGCCCTTCAAATTAACTTAACGGAAAATGCAATGAAACGAACAAGACTTTCTAAAGGATGGAATGAGGGAACAGAACTTCATAAAAGAATATAAAAGAGTTAAAGTACCTGAATTGTGGAGCGTGCAATACCATCCCATTTATTATATGTGCCCCTGCTGTTCTCTGTCCATTCACCATAGTCCATCCTGCAATAAATTTATCAGAGTTCAGGTGATTAAAATCTGAAAGTACACTTCAAACTACAATTGAATTTTAAAAGGTAGAAATAAATCGCTACCCAACAACAAAAAATGCATATCCACTCAGGTGATAGCTCTGCATCCTTGTCTCATTGTTCTGCAGAATGACTTCCATAAATCCTCTGAATGTTCCATTAATTACTGAGGTTTCCATTTTAGGTGGCCCTGTAAGTGGCCTAGTAGGAAAATCTAGCTTATATGCTCCCTTCACTTTGAATTGATCTGCAAGCCTAATTGGAGTGGAAGGATTGACAAATGATATCCCACTAAGAGTTGCCCGTTTTTTCCCCTTAATTGTCACTGGTGGCTTATTTTTCAACACATAAACTTCAGTGACATTGATTGAGCCATATCTAAATGAACCTTGAGGGTTAGGACGTGCACCACTGGCAGAAACATTCCATCTGCATAAATTTGACCATACAAAAGATCCCCAATATCAAAATGAAGAAAAGAATATTAATTAGTCCCAAATTCTTGAGAAAATATGCAAAGGTATTGGAACAAGATGGAAGCCAACCTTATAGATCTCGCCTGGTTCATTGAAAAGGTTTTGTCATACTCATCATTTGGTGCTTCTGGTAAGGGACCCTTTGCCTTTCCTTTGGAGTTTGTATAATGCAAGACAGCAACTCCAGTAACCCTTTTCCATTGTGATTCATTAACAAACCTTGCACTTGCTACGATGTAGTAATCAGAACTTGCATTCTGATCCATGGTTACCAAGAAAGAATAAGATTGCCCTACATGAATATCTAAGCTAGTATAATTCTGTTGCACTGTGTACGATCCCTCTGATTCTGCTAGGAGTAGGTTATGGCTCTGAATCCTGAAGTTTAAACTGGTTGATGTTCCAACATTGTGCACACGAAGGCGATAGGTTTTCCCTGTTCATAATAGCAATATCATCAATTAAAAGTGTGAACTTGAGTCTTAGGAACCACATTAAGCAACACATACGTACATATGAGACAAAATTGATATTCCATAACATTAGTTTGATGGACCGATAGCCATTTGAAATGATTTAAGTGGAAGCATACTCATTATATCCACTTCATTCCAAAATAATCCTTTCCTTGAACAGGACAAAACATGAACAAAACAAATTATTTGTTTTCCACCAACATTTGGAGGCAATCAATAAGCAACAAAACATTATAGTCCCCAGCTTTCACACTGTTCCCAAATATATTTGCAACAGGGACCAAATGTACATCAGTATTGTCCCCCCTTCAATGGATATGAGCTCTCACTATCCACAAGAAGAGAAAATCTATGCTTAGAGACATAAAGGATGACTAACAACCATGAAAATTCAAAGAAAGAACATATATCAATATGCCAAACATGCATTAGGAAGATTATTTCAAGAAGCCAATAGAGCACAATACAATCAAAATGGTACTAAGCAACTAAAAGGAGATACAAGCACCTAATTCGGATTGACAAAAAGTTATCGGCAATCAGACAGCCGGAAGCATACAACCCCTTTCTCATTAAGATAAGGATCAACTATTCCATACGCTAGAATAGAATACACGCTTCATTAAAAGGATTAATGTACAATAGTCACCTGGGTGAACTTCAATAGTTTCATAGTCAATGCCGTCAGGAACAAGTGTAGTGTTATACTGGTAAGGGCCTTTGCCATTAATAAGAGCTCCATCAGGCATCCCAAGACCTTTTCCTTCATCAAGAGCCTTCCTCAAAGCCTGTATTCCAGAGACAAACCAACGTAAAAACCTTACTTTCCAACTTTTAACAGCAATCTAAGTATAAAATCCAACATTTTCATGGACACTAACCGTATGGTTTCTTTTGTACCAATCTCCAATTAAAATGACAATGTCCCCATAGGGAGAATCAAAAGGAATTGGAATGACTGCCCTGTTGTTTATAATAAAGCTACCATATCCACCTGAAGCTCTCTGCATATTTAGAGAAGGGAAGTAAAAGAAACTTCCAATCTGATCCTTCACCTGAAACTGGTAAGTCCAGTTCCACTTTGGAGGAATTGGACAGTTAGTGCCAAGAAGTCCATCTTGCCATGAACTTCTTCTTTGTTGAATTCCAGACCTGCAAGACCAATTAAGTTCCAAATCAATGAAATCAACATATGTTAACAACTTAACTCTAATTCAACACTAAATCTAGCAAGCAAAAGACAGATTTTTAGACTAAATTACTGTATATACACACGCTTCAAACTCCAAATTGAAAAAAAAAAAAAGGATTGAAATAAACTCTTGAGTTCTACCAGTGCATGAGGAGATTCTCGTCCAGTTTGTTTCTAACATTAACAACGACATTGTAGTTAGTGGTTGCATTAATAGGAGGACCAGGAAACTTGCCATTTACGGCAATAACCTGCAAGCAATGCAAATTTTAGAGCAATCACTAGCACTTCTTCAGGATTTTAGCATTAGGTAAAAGCTCATTGCAGCACAGCAGCTAAATGTAGAGCATTTTAAGCTTAAATTATAAATGTAGAAGCAAATATAACAGATCTGAAGCTAAAGATTAAAACTTGAGACCACACAACACAAACCCATCCCCATAAATCAAAACCAAAAACAAAAACAGCAAATAATTCCATCGAACGATGTTTAAAGAGGATATATTAAAATGCAGAAAATGGAAGCAAGAACAGAGATCTAGAGAACCAACCTGCTGGGCCACACCAAGAGGAGAAGCAGTGATATAAGAAACCTCAAAATCGTAAAAAACAAAAGGATCTTCAGCTAAACAAAAGCTCAGGAGCAATAAAATGTGAATAGGAAACAAAACAAAGAACCTACACAAAGCCATCACTTTTAAAACTCCTTTTAATGTGTTTTAAGTACAAGCGAAAAAATTTTGCGCACAACACTTGCTAAGCTTTTTAACCGTGTTTTACATTATCAGAAAGGGAAAAGATAGAAGAAGAGCAAGAAGAAGAACGAACCAAAGAGAAAGAAAGATGCGAACTTTAGAGAGAGAGAAAACGGCTATATTTCACTCTAGTGAGGAGAGGAGTGTAATGGTGGTTTTTTTGGGCAAATAAAAGTGGTAAAAGCAGAGGAATTGGGGATGGGCCTATTGGGCAATTGATCCCAGAGCTTTTTTTGTCGGTCACCAGTCATCATTCACACGAACTAGAGAGAGAAATAGAGGCATTTTTAGAGAGATAAGTAGATGGTGACAGCCAGTAGCCAGTTCATATTTGAGAATAAAATACATAGAAGAAAGATGGAGTAGCTTTCTGTGTTTTTATACTATTTATTTGACTAATGTTGTCCGAAAATGAAGACTCCAATGCTGCTATTTCCAGCCCATAAATAATGTTCAAGTCGCTGTCTTGTGGACCCCATTTCATTATTAGGTCTTTTTTGCCCTCCTGCTGGGCTGTTGCTGCTTAACTACCTTATACATCGGATTTCAAGGCTAATTTCCATTGGCTATCTCTTTTTTTTTTTAACATTTAACTTTTTTCTAAAATATTACTTTGGCTTGATTGATTTAGACTACAGGATCATGCTTTCAATAAAAAAACGATTTTATTTTAGAAACTTTAATCAATTTAATTTTAATTCACGGAAATCAAATCAATTATATCTATATTTATTTTGCAAATCGAATCAATTGAACCGTTAATTTTTAAAAATCAAATCAAAATATCGAATAGCTTATCGTTCGATTTTGTTTTGACGTAGCAGTTTGATAATGCTAAAGTGGAGCTTGCACTCCACGTCATCTCCATATAAACTTTGGAGAAATAACTAAATCGATGAATTGAGTTTATAAGAGCTTATACGTATGTTAAAATAATAATAACAATAAATACAGAAAGAATGCATGTATCAATTAGCAACCATTTATGATATTTCCATTAATTGGATGCAGTAAATTTTTCATTTATTTGAATAGATATTAAAAGATGAATGCAAAAGGAATAATATACTAATGATCAAACGATTTGGCACTTGTTATTCTTAAGCAAGATCTTAAATTCGAATTTTGTAAATAACGAAAATTAATATTAAGAGAATTTTAACTCCATAATGAATTAATTATATTCGAATTGAATAATATTAGTAATTATAGTAAATAAATATTCAAATAATGCATGCTAAAAAAAGAAAAAAAAAACCGTAAATTAATAAATAAGGGAAGGATGAGGGATGGAGAGGCAGGTTGAAGTGTGGATTTTTATTGTTCAAAAACGGACAAGGAACTTGGGATTCCATAAGATTTCCACCTCCTGACTGATCCCATCGCCAAACATTTTGGATTTTCTATTTAAAATATTTTATGTCAAATTTTATTTATTTTCTTTTCTAATTTTAGAGGAACTTTGTTTGCTCATTTTTTTATTAATTTTCTTTTTGGACGCAATAATCCAGACCAAAAAATAAATTTATATATTCTCTTGCTTTTTCTTCAAATATTGGATATATTTCAGAGAAAATAAGAAAATGAGTATCCTATTATACTTGTAAGCATTTCTATAAATTAAAAGAAAAAAAAAGAAATTGAAGAAAAAAATTCAATGACCAAACAAATGGAATCATAATTTAGATTTTTAATTGCGCACCCAAATTAGGTTTAAAAATGAGTAATTAAGCCTAATAAATGGCCTCAGCTGGACAAAACGTACGAGGAAAGAATGGTGGACCCTTTGTTTTGGCTTTACATATTATTGATATTCCACCCTACTTTTGATAGGTTGTTTTTGCTAATAATGCATTCTTTTCTAATCCATATCATTAATTACCTGTATTTAAAGTTTTTTATAACTTTATGTTAGATATTCATTCGAAAATTAAAAAAATTAAAAATAAATCATGAATAGTGCTATTTTAGGGAAAAAGTGGGAATATATACTAGCTAAAAGTTGCATTTATATACAATTAAAAAAAATGAAATTACTTTAATGATGGTAGCGTACAAGTTTCAATTATTATTCAAACAAAAAAAATCTTTTATGAAAGAAAATATGAAATGTTAGTACCGTAGGAACCCATATATTTATATATATGGGGTGTGCTGCCAATCGGATGGAAAATAAAAATAAAATATTATTTTATATTGATCTGATAATGCATATATGCATATTATTGCACGTAATGTAACAATAATATTAAATTATATTTTTTGTGCAAAAATGATTTATTTTCTGAAAACGGGAAAAATAAATAATGGAATCATTTAAAAAATGGATAAGAGCGATTTTTGCTCTCAAACTTTAGTAAAAAAATGTAAAAATATCCTTAAATTTTTTTTATCGAATTTTACTCCTAAAATCACTTTTTTTGTTGAAATTTGTCCTTATTTTGGATGAAAAACACACGTAACAAACGAACTTAACGGCACCCAATGAAGACGCAACATATCAGCATCCGCATGGCACCATTTTTCTTAGTCAGCATTAATCAAAAAATTAAAAAAAATATAATTAGATGTGACAAAAAAATTTAAAAGAAAAACAAAAATTAAAAAAAAAATCCTCTCTCTTTCCTCTTGCTCTTCCTCTTTCTCTCTCATGTTCTTTCTCTACAACCCAGATCCAAATTCACCAATTATTGTTTGATCCTTATATATATATGTTTGTTAAATTCAGTTTGGGCATGGACAATCGAACCCTATGTTTTTATTGGAAGTGGGTATTGGGGCCTCCCTGAAACGCTACGTTTTGAGAAAGAAGCCTCCTAGTAAATTACTTCAATTTGCTCATGATGTGTAGTGATCCAAGTGTGATTGCAACTGCATTTTACATTATGGAGTATTTGGAAGGACACATTTTTATAGATTCCAAATTACTGGTTTGGTAACTTCTCTCATTTTGCTTTCTAAATTTGTCAATTTGGTGATTGTAGCTTTCTTTTATAGTTGTTCTGAATCTTGTGATGTTAATTGGAGGGGTGGAAGAAATTGAGCTAACAATTTATTTTTGATATGGGTGTGGCACCTTAGAGGAGGAGGGCAATATATAGAGATAGACCAAACAATTTGTTTCTGTTTTGAATCTTTTGATATTAATTTTAACTATGGAGGTCGTAAAATTCAACTGAGGTTGTATGGGAATGGACCAAACAATATATTGCATTGATTGGTGAGGGTAAGTCCCCAAAAAAATCCAAGGATGAAGGAGGACGAATTTGGTGGATCTAGATCTGGGTTGCGGAGGAAAAACATGAGAGAGAAAGAGAAAGAACAAGAGGAAAGAGAGGAATTTTTTTAGTTTTTGTTTTTCTTTTAAATTTTTTTGCCACATCAGATTACTTTTTTTAAAAAAAATTTGGATTAATGCTGATTAGGAGAGATGGTACCAAGTGGGTGCTGATGTGTCGTTTCTCCATTGGGTGTCGTTAAGTCCATTTGCCATGTGTGTTTTTCGTTCAAAATAAGAGTAAATTTCAACCAAAAAAGTGACTCTAAGGGTAAAATCCAACTAAAACAAAGTTTAAGGGTATTTTCACCCTATTTACAAAAGTTTGAGGACAAAATTCGCTCTTATCCCTTTGAAAAAATAAATAAATTGAAGAAGAAGAAGAAGAAGAAGAAGAAGGGAATCGTGCATAGTAGAAAAAAGAGTAAAATTGGAATCCTCGAACTCAAGTAGGGCGAGGCTGAAAGTATCAGTTTTTTTCAATTATTTTAAAAAATGATTTTTTATAATTAATTTTTTAACAATGAAAGTGGATGAAATTTGAATTTAATCAACTATAAAAATAACTATATTTTTGCCTTTTTTTAATTATGACAATCAACCATGTCTCTTGCATTTTAAAGGCAATAAAATTTAAAGATAAGTATCTATATGTTAATCAGTGTATTAGTAATTTTTTAATCAATCTATCAATATCTATTTTTTAAAATAATTAACTATTAATCATTACATTAAATTATATTAATCAGTCAACTATTTTTAATTTTTTGCAGTTTGATTACTTAATATTGTTCGATTAACTACTAAAATATTTCATATGTAATTATAAAAAGAAACATTAGACAAATTTTAATTTCATTTAAAATGTTCAAAATAATTTAAAATAAAAATTACAAAGTAAACATAATACTAGCCAAAATTTATGTTTTACTTTTATTAATTTTTATTTTTTATGATTAATTATTTCAGTAAATTTATAGTTAATATTTATAAATTGAATTTAATAATTAGCGTGCTTAATCTAGGAAAAAAGAAAAAGCTTGGACAACTTATATAAATGAAATTAATCCTTTATGTGTTATTGCTTCTCAATCTATTAGACAATGCATTTGTCGAGCCAGTTTGGCTTTTGATCGAGACAGAGAATTTCAAATAGGGGTGTTCAAAACCTGACTCTACCCGAATAACCCGAACCGAACAAGGAATTTGGGTAGGGTTATTAGGGTTGGGATTTTTTAGTTTTTTGGGTTCAAGTCAGGTTAGAACCCTTATAAACCCGACCCATCCAAACAACATTTCCTCTTAAAACTCACCGTTTTGATGCGGCACTAAAAGGCCCTCTCTCCTTCTGCGATTTTACTGCCCACAGTGTGTAAAAATCCCTAATTCTCCTCGCTTCCTCCTCTCCTCGTTGCCACCCTTGCCTCTCGTCGTCGCCGGCACCTAATCTTCCACCTTCATCGTTGCCGGCGTCAGCACTTCATCCACGGTAAGTTGATTAGTTCATCCACGACAGCCCATGAATTTCTTTTTTAATTTTCTGCGTATAGTAGGAGTAGGGTGTCGATCCAAAGGGAACGGGATAAATTTTGTATTGAAATCACAAAGACTGGATGGATAGGTACCGAATAAAATAAAGATCATGCATTTAACTAAATATCTAAACTACTTTGGATATATTAAATTAATTTGGATTAAAGATGACTTAAATGATGGTATGAACATACATTATAAATTATGAAATAGTAATTCATCTAAGAACAAGTTCTAGTAATTGTATAAATAAAGTGACTGGAGAATTTAGCAAAGATTCTTTAAAGCAACTCTCGTTGTCAATAAAGGATATTCTTATTTAGAGTCTATAAGCATTCTCATGTCATTATAGAGATAAATAAGAATCATGAAACTCTATGCCAATTCTTTAACCCCTCAAAGTGAATTCCTTAAGTCACATGAAAGAAATTCAATGCTTCAAGTACATTCATTTGTTATTCCAACTCTCATTGCGAACAAATTGACTAACATGCTAAATATGGTGGCCAATCATACAAAGCAAATCAAAGCACACAAATGGATGTAAATCATAATTCATGCATAATAAGAATAAACATATCTTAAACAAATACTAGTGCATAGTTATAATGTACAAAGAAAACTAGCCAAAGTATATAATTGAATTAAAGACAAACAAGAGAAAGAGAACTATCTCATGTTCCTTTGGCTTTTCCCTTTGTAATCATCTAATAAAAACTAAGTAAAAATATTTATCCAAAATAATAACTAGAAACTAAACATTGATTGATCTCCCTCTTTCTTTCTTCTTTAATTAATGCCATCCATATTTATAGAGAGAATACTCTATAGACATGTCTCTTCATAATGGTTGTCAATGTGAAAAGTTGCCATGGAGGGTCACGATGGTTGGTTGAAAAATTAAGTTCAAAAGACATAATGTTTCGGAATTAGTTGCCTTATCCGACTCGTGAATGACTTCACGAGTCGTGATTCCCTTGAATTCTTCTGAAGTCGTGAGCCTCCTCACTACTCGTGATTTCTCTTCACTACTCGTGATCCTCTTCACTACTCGTGATTCTCTTCACTACTCGTGATCCTCTTCACTACTCGTGATTTCTCTTCACTACTCGTGATCCTCTTCACTACTCGTGATTTCTCTTCACTACTCGTGATTTCTCTTCACTACTCGTGATCCTCTTCACTACTCGTGATTTCTCTTCACTACTCGTGATCCTCTTCACTACTCATGAACCACTTCTTCGAAATTTCACCATCTTCTTCCTTTTCTTCACACTTCACCATGATTTGACCTAAAAACAAATATAAACACATAAATGGGACATAAACACATAAAAACACATATAATATTACATACTTACTACATAAATAAGAGAAAAATACACATAAAAACATAGACATTTTACATGACATCACTGCGGTAAACTATTTTTGTTTCTAGGAAAATGCATTTAGATTATCCATGCACCCGAAAGAGAAAAGAAATTTCTAGTTAGGAAATAAAGTGCTTAGATTGTCTTTGAAATCTGGTCGAAGACAAATTGATGAATTTTGGGAAACTTGTGAGAAAACAAAAGAAGAATTTGTATTCTAATTGTGGTCTTGTGAGAAAACTCATTTAGATAATGTTGGTACCTAAACAACCAAAAATTCTGTCAACCAATAATTATAATGAACATGGATATTTCTGTTTCGATAATCATATGTTTACTGTCTTCAGAAGGAAAATTTTTATTGCCAGCCAGTGAAACATAAGGGACCCGATTATTATTATTATTATTATTATTATTATTATTATTATTATTATTATTATTATTAATTTCAAATAATAATGTAATGTTGGTGAAAATGATCCCTACCCATTGACCCTCTTTTCACCTAACTCTAATCGTTAATTAGTCATAAACTGCCAGGAATCAATTTCTAATCATCTTCTTCAAGTGATAGAAATTTAAGTGAGAATTTAGAAGTCAAATATAATTAAAATCTAACTTATAATTAATCTTGCATATATACGAACATACCTAAGATTTAAGAGCCATGTAAAATTATCATTATTTCCCAAACTTTTGTTTTCAATTATAATCATGATGATTACCGGATTGGATACAGCATTATATATTTAGTATACAACAACATCTATACATTACTTGGTAATTTTTTTTTCATTCATTAACAGATCTCACATGGATTTATTATGAGATTCTATGGCATGATTACTTTGATATCCAATTTAATTAGCCAATTGATTAAGTAGAACTAGTGGATTTAGTCGTACTATCAAAGGCAATCATGTAATTAATCACAAAATCAAACATTCTAATTATATATTTGCATGGACGGATTCAAGATGAAGGGATAGAACTATATATATATATATATATATATATATATATATGATAATATCCAATTTGAATGCATGAGTGCTCTTTTGTTTTAATCTTTTTTTTTTTTTTTGCAGAACTTTCTTCTGGATATAAAAGGACCTACCTTAGCATTCTTGCCCGTGCTTGCATTTGAGGGTGGCACAAGGAGAAACAGAGCAATACTTGAGGTGTGTACTTGCGCTTATGTAATCTATTCTTTTATTTTTTTACTATATATATATATATATATATATATAGAAGTATTATGAGAGTTTTCAATGGTTTTTGATGATGGTTTGAACTTAAAAATCTGAAAATACCTCAACTTGGTTAATAATATATTATTATTATTATTATTACTAAATTCTATATAGAAAATATTCTTAATTGAATGGATAGATCATAATTAAACTTGGGATCTTTTGATAAACTCAAATCGCAAATTACTTCATTAATAATTTTATAATTATTATTTAATTTTCATGTTTATATTTTAATAATTCATTAATAATTCTAAATTTTTTTATGTCTTAAATTTGTAGATGTCTCAATCACATGGAGACAATGCCTCAGCAACACAGTTCAAGACGCCTGCTCCACCTAAGCAATAGAGCAATACGTGTGAGGTGACAAGACAAACACAATTATCTTTACAACCCACTTCTTTTGTTGATGGTAGTTCTACTGGGTCACTAACTAATTGAAAATTTGATCAAGAGTACAACAGAAAGTATCTTGCTTTGATGATTATACTTGATGAACTTCCTTTTAGTTTTGTTAAGGGAGAAGCATTTAGGAAATTTTTTGCTAGTTTGTGTCCTTGGTTCAAAATGCCATCTAGATCGACTGTGACACTTGATATTAATCAGTTGTATATTGATGAAAAAAAAATTGAAAGCATTTATTAAAGAGCATTCTCATTCTGTCTATATAATCACCGATACATGGACTTCCATACAGAATATCAATTACATGTGTGTGACAGTTCATTTCATTGACAATGATTGGAAGTTGCAAAAAAAAATCTTAAACTTTTGTACAGTCGGTAGTCATAAGGGTGAGATGCTTGCACATGATCTTGAAAGGTATTTTAAGGAGTGAAAAATTTATGATAAAGTATTTTGCATTACCGCAGATAATGCAAGAACAAATGATAAGATGGTTGAAACTTTAAAAAATAAGTTTGTAGCAAAAGGGATATCTGTTTCAGAGGAGAAATACATTCATGTGAGATGCATTGCTCACATACTTAATATTATCGTTCAGGAAGGATTGAAAGATGTTCAACTTTCCATCAGAAGAGTTAAGAATGCTTGTAAATATGTTAGATCTTCACCTGCTAGATTAAAGAAATTTAAAGAATGTTATGTGACTGAGGGTGTTCGGTGTTCAAAATCATTGTATTTAGATGTGTGCACTAGATAGAATTTCATGTATTTAATGTTAAGCACTGCATATGAATATCAAAAGGTTTTTGAATATTTT
This sequence comes from Excoecaria agallocha, assembly GCA_037975025.1. Lineage (NCBI taxonomy): Eukaryota > Viridiplantae > Streptophyta > Magnoliopsida > Malpighiales > Euphorbiaceae > Excoecaria > Excoecaria agallocha. The sequence goes on along the minus strand of CM075816.1, from coordinate 16,806,589 downwards.
GAGACCGTGAATCCATACTTTAAAATTGAATTAGATGCATGACTATAAAAGGAATATAATAGTAACTTGGGTGGTATGCCTGATTATGTTGATTGGAAGATTGTATAGAGAATTTCAACCATGTTGAAAAAATTTTATATAGCTACTTTGTGCATTTTTTGTTCATTTTATGTCACATCTAATGCATACCGGACTAAAATCAATGATTTATATGCTAAATTATGTGATTGAAAAAGTAGTAGTGATGTTAAGTTGAAGGAAATGGGACAGAAAATATAAATTAAATTTGACAAGTATTTGGGAGACTATGATAAAATGAATAAAATTATTTACATGGCTTATGTCCTGGATCCTAGGAAAAATTTTGAGTACATGGAGGATATTTTTGTTATGATTTATGGAGATCAAAGGGAGAAGTATCTATTTTATGGTATAAAAATTGCCATGTACAAGTTGTTTGAGGAATATAAGAAAAAATTACAGCCTGATTGTAATCAAGGAGTTGAAATTCGAACAGACTCAATTTCAACTAGATCCAATATTAGGAAAAGTGGAATTTTAAAACAAAGAATCAAGCGTGCAAGGGTAGAAATTGGTATTGCAGGGGATAGAAAAAGTGAGTTGGATTCGTATTTAAATGAAACAGTGTACGACGATGATAAGAGAGATTTTGACTTTTTGAAGTGGTGGAAGTTGAATTCAGAGCGATTTTCTATCATTTCTCACATGGCTAGAGATATTCTAGCAATTTCAGTTTCTACAGTAGCTTCTGAGTCAGCATTTAACACTAGTAGAAGAGTACTTGATCCATTTAGGGGTTCACTGACTACTAAAATTGTTGAAACTTTGATATATAAGCAAGATTGGCTCCGAGGATCTAATGAACACATAAAGATCGAAGAAGATTTGAATGTCATTGAAAAACTTGAGGATGGTATGTATTTTATTATTTATTTTTATTTAATATATTATATTATTGTTTATTGATTATTGATTTTATAATTATTTATCTAATTTATAGAGTTGGAGAAATTTAATGAGAGTCAACTTAAAGCTAATCAGGAGGGTTCATCAAGTGCTAATCAAAAAATATCATCAAGCGTTAACCGAAGAACATCATCATCAACAAATGTGGAGAGTATTAATCTAGATGATTGAGTCATTAATAGTACGGTAAATTTAATTTAAGCACAATTTATGTTTCATTTTGTTTGTTATTTGTTATTAATTTCATATTTTATTTTTTTCATATATAATTTATGTATTAGGTGGACATGAAGAAATTGAAGATCGAAGATTGTAGCTTTTCTTTATGATAAATTTTATCTTTGCGTTTGGATAATTATTTTTGAATTATTATATAATGTGTGTTTGAAGAATTTTTAAATTATTAGTGGTTAATTATTATATAATATGCATTTGAAGAATTTTTAAATATTTTATTTATTGTAATTTTTATTTTATTTTCGTGAACAATGATATTTTTATTTAATTATTTATTTGAATTTTAATTTAATGTAAATTGAAATAGAAAACATTTATTTTTTAATTTAAAAATTAAGTTCGGGTTATTCGGATGGGATCCAAATTTTTTAGGGTTGTTCGGATAGGGATCCGAACTATTCGTAGGGTCGGGTAGGTTGGAATTTAGGGAAAATTTTGGATTGTAAGTTGTTCGGATCGGGTTGGCCCAAACCCACCCAATGAACACCTCTAATTTCAAATATTGGGCAACATATATAAATGAAATCAACTGTGTACTAATAATTAATTAATACTTAAAAAGTAAAATTAAATTTGATAATTGAAATTAATAAAATTCGAAATTGAATCTTTCAAATCAATTAATCAAAAAAATAAATTCGATTTTTTACTAATTTTACAGATAATAATTTTTTTTCACACTCCCCTAACAAAAATTGTTAGATTTGGATGCAGCAAGTCAATAACTTAAGAAGCTTTCTCCGCTCCAATATGCATGCATCAGGCGAGCCTGACCCCGGTCACTATCGGGGAGATTTATCAAATCTAGCAAGATGATTCTCGTTAGCAATTAAAAATATGTCCCACCATTCATATAAATTTCTATTTCCTTACCGACAGTTTGGGAAATTTAAATTTAAAGTCCAGATAGAATTTAATTTTAAAATATATATACATGTATTTCTACGAGCTTTAATTTTGTTTTTGATACAAATTTAAATTAAAATTCAATTTCCATTATCTTTTAAAATATATTTTACTTCCTCAAAAAAAAATTTCCTTTATAATTTTATAAAACCAAATAAAATTACAATCTCGCACTTTTTCAAATAAAAACGAATAGAATATTTGAATAATAGCTTACGAATTCAATATCAAACGCCAAAATGGACAATAAATTCAATAATTAAGCTACAAAAAATACACTCAAATACTACAAAATTGAATAGAAAAACACAACCACACTTAAAAATTAATGAACCCTTTTGCTGGAAAAATAAACTAAAATATTGATTTCTACATTATATATTTATTAGACTTTGAAAATACCCAAATTATCATTTATGAGATTCGCCCAATAGCCTCAAGCCCATCTCAAATTAAAAGGAATTCTCCATACAAACAACTCCAGGTCCGGCCTCTTAAAAAAATTATATTCAAATAACCAAGTAGGTGCAGGAATCGAAAAGATAATACAGTCCGATCAAGGCTCGGTCTATAATGATCCATTAACACACGCTACGGTCCTATCCATTATCTATTCAGTATGACATCACCGAATACCTATTCTGAAACTCGAATAGACTCTTTAAGTGGCTCTAGACACCTCCTATAAATATCAAGTTTCAATTCAAGCACGACAGATTGAACTATCTCAATCTCTCTCTTCCTCTTTTACACTTTCCTTATTCAAGTATTTTTAACTTAAATTTCAAAGTATTAACGTTTGATCTGTCCAGACTAACTATTTTTTCCCTTGCAGGACTCACTCTTGCCTTAATTGATCGGATACCTCGGGCAACATCTCTTTATCATGATTCTTATGCGACTCCTACCTAGTAGCTTGTCTCTTTTATTAAATTTCCGGATTTATCAGACTGATTAAATTTTAAAATGATTTGTGAACCCCATTCACATGATCTGTAATTTTTTTATCCAAATCTGATCTAATCCATCATAACTCGTTTATATTCTGAACCATTTGACTCACCAAATGATCCAATCAAATATATTATGCGATCCGTTTGGATCATGTCTCAACTCTATTATTTTATATTTTATAATTTTATAACTTATTTATATTATATAAATATAAAAAAAAAAATTCATAGTTTATAAATGCATAATTTTTTAATTTTAGTGAAAATTTTTAAAAAATGAAAAATAGTGCAATAAACTATGATCCACTTGCCATTTATAAATTATTTATATTTGTTGATAGTATAAATTATTAATAGTGATATGCAAAGAAATAGCAATTTTTTATTTTATTTAAATTGTCAGATAAGACAAATATAAGAAATTAAGACAGCGTGTAAAGTCTAATGCTCACAATAATGCAACTCCGGAACAAACAATGAAGTGCACCCTAAGAAAATATTTGCTCCAATAATAGACCCTTTTTCCTTTCTTATACTTCTTCCTTAAGGAAGTTGCAAATTATATATATATATATATATATATATATGATTTTAATAATATATAATTATTTTTTTATATTTAAAATGGATATAATAGAATAATTATAAAAAAAATTATTTTTAACTACAATAATTAATATTTTTCAATTTAAATAAAAATAATCAACTAAAATTATGAAATAGAAAAGCGTATTAAACATTATTTATACTTTGAAAAAAAAATTAATTAGAGACAGGGAAATCAAATTCAATATTAGTGATTTTTTTTTGAGTTTCCAATTAAAATTAATTAATTATGTATTTATCAAATACCAATATCGTATTTATTAATTGAACACTTAATTATGTACTTATCAAATACTAATATCGCATTTATTAATCAAATACGAATATCGCATTTATTAATCAAATACTTAATTATTCACTTATCAAATACTAATATCGCATTCATTAATCAAATACTAATATCATATTTGATTTCATTATCTCCAATTAATTTCTTTTTTTTATGTCAAAGTATAAATAATTTTTAGTATGCTCTTTTATTTTATAATTTTAACTGATTATTTATTTATTTAAATTAAAAAGTGTTAATTATTGTAGTTAAAAAATAATTTTTTTTATAATTATTCTATTATATCCATTTTAAACCTAAAATAAATAATTAAATATTATTAAAATAAAAAAAAAATATAGAGAGAGAGAAGGGGGGCACTAATTGGAGAGAGAGAGGGAGTGAGTGGGGTCCAGTTCCATTTTCGCAAGAAATAGTTGCAGAAATGAAAAAAATACCCTCATTTTTTCAAATAGTTTGAAAAATATCCCAATTTTCAAATTAATTTTTTTAAAACACACTAAAATTAAAAATCTCCACCCCCACACTAAAAAAAGTTGAATCTGAAAAAAAAAATCCAACTGCTAATAAATATTGCCTTTTTTTATCTTTTCAAAAATATTTTTTTTTCTCTTACAAAAAAATTTAATATTAAATTTATCACTTTCATTTAACATTTAGCAAATTTAATATTAATTTTGAGCAAAATTTGCCCTTTAATTTAAAATTCTCTTATATTCTTAAAATTAAAAATCTCTCACAAATTTAACTAAATGTTGGATATATACCAAAACTAGCAGTTAACAGACTCTTTTCTTTAACATACAATATTTCTTGAACAAAATAAAAATTGGTTAGTGTTGCATTAGTATATGTTGGTGGTTTTTTTTTTTCATAATTGGCAGAAAAATGTAAGGAAAAATATTAATTAGACTGATGGGCCATGTCAAAATTATGAATGATTCTTGAACATAAAGGAGAATGTATGATTTGGTTTCATCACATGTTTGGTGATAATGTTTCGATATTAAGCCATGGCATGCCAACTCGTTCATGCCATATATAGTCCAACTCCTAGAAAAATATTAATTAACTCTTATACTCAAAATCATTCACTACCTGAATGCCTAAAATAACTTATTTATATATTTATGAGACGGGATTTACAAGATTTTTCGAATGATTATTATAAAATTTGGGGATTGATTCATCCACTATTCTTAAAATTTTTACTTCATAACAATAATGTTAATGAAATTTAATTTATATACGTGTATGTATGAAAAATCCGTACATTTTAATTTTGTTTACTATATAAAAATATTTGAATTTGATTTATAATTTATTTAAACATTTAAATTTTAATAATGACTTGTTGAACATTGATAACTACAGAAAATACATTCTTAAAGGTCCAGTTAGTCTGGCCCAATAACATATGGGACGGCCCAAAGTCCATTAACAAAAAAGCAAAGCGTGAACTGGAAGATAACACAGGAAAGCATGGTGTCCGATCGGACTGATGGGACAGCCCATCCTATCAGCCCACTGACACAAGTCAGCGTCCATACTCTCCATCTACTTCCTGTCATATTGCCGTTCACCCACTCTGATTGCCGGTTATTGCCCCCCAAGATACTCAAATACCTCTCCAAATATCGCCCCTCAAGGTATTTAAGTATCTCTCCAAATAACTCCTATAAATAGTCCAAAGCATGATGGCATCAGGTATTGAACTCCTGATACTTTCTCACTCTTTAAGCACTCTCTCTAAAGATACTAATTTAAATTTCGGAGTGCTAATACCTGGGTCCAACCAGGCACTCCCTTTTACAGGTCCAGCCATTCGACCGACATTTTAACTGTCAGTTCTCCTCTTATAGACAATTCGATATCCAATTACTTATTGCAACTTTCACTCTCTCTTTCACAGATAAACTACTTTAGGGTAAAATGACCGTGATTAGTTGATGGTAAAATGACACTTAATTATAGCAAAAAAAAAATTTGCTAAGATTGAGGGAGATTATTAAGATAAAATGTAAAATGGGGAGACATTTGTTTGTTTGAAAAAGAAATAATAATAAAATCATTATTTTCTGTCTCTATAACTAGAATACACAATTTTTCGAATAATTTTATCCGTAATCATTTAATTTTAATTCAAATAATGTTATGGTTATTAACTTTTTCATTTATAATAATGAAATCATTCAAGGACAATTTTATAATAATAAAATTAAAAATATCATTCGAGTGGAAAAAAATAGAATTCAACCAATATCAAAATTTTTAAAAATGACAGAATTGTGCATTTAAAATTATATTTTTTGGTATACTTAATTTTATTATCATAAAATTATATTTAAATTATTTTATTATTATAAATAGAAAAATAGTGATTATAATATTATTTAAATAAAAATTGAGGGATTAGAGATGAAATTAACCGATTCTCCCATTAAAAATAAAAATAGTGATTATAATATTATTTTCATTTATATATGTGCATATATATATATATATATATATATATATATATATATGTATATGTATGTACATAGATAGATAGATAGATAGATAGATAGATAGATGGATAGAAAGATACATACATATATATGTATGTGCATACATATATATATGTATATGTATATGCATATGTATACATATATATGCACATATATATATACACATATACATATGTATGTGTACGTATACATATGTATGTGTATGTGTATGTGTGTGTATGTACATACATATATATATATATATATCCATATGTATGCATGTACCGTATATACATGTAATGAAAAATTTATTTTCTATTCTCTATCTTAGAAAACTGACCAAAATAAACATAATTTTTATTTTCTGTTTTCTGTAAAAAATTTAAAAAACCGAAACAGTTTTCTATAAATGAACAGACCCTTAAACTCTTATATATTTTATCTTCAATGTCATTTATTAAAAAATATAATAAATAATTATTTTTTTGTTATCTTTTTTTTCAAAGAATTATTTTTATTTTATGAATTTAAAAAAATAACTTTTTTTCTTTTTTTTTTAAGTTATTGGATAAAAAAAACTCGTTGAAATATATAAATTGTGCAAATTTATTTGTCCAACGATGACTCCTACTTTCATAACTAATATATCATTATTTTTTTTTTAATTTAAACTGTGCAGAGACTACCTATTGTTTTCAATTGACTAAGGTTCGAATCTCACCATTTCCGTCCAAAAAATATAATTAAAAAAAAAACATAAAGGAATTTTTATTAATAATTGTAATGCCCTTTTTCACTGATAATTTATATCAAATTTGAACTTCTCAGTAGGGGAAGTAAATAATGGAATTCAATTCTCATCCTCTTAAAACTTAAGTTGTAAAATAATCCCTAAATTAGAAAAGCTTTTATATATTTGTTTAAGGAAATGAAAGATACTTAATAGAAACATTCAAAAGCTATGATAGTGGGCTGGATCTGGTGGTCAGGACCCATTACTTGTACAATTCCATGAAACACCCAACAAGCCTGGCCTTGCTGCTCTCTGGAAATTTGATTAATGTCTTCACCTTTAATGCGATCAACCCCAAAGATGTGCTTAGGCATCGCTAATTTAAATTACAAAATTTAAGATTTCGGTTATAATTTTTTAATTCCACGAGTAGAATCGATTTTCCTGAACTTAAGAGTTTGGGGGAATTAATTAGAACTTACAGAAAGTAATATTTTTGGAATAAATTGCAAAATCAAACATATTACATTTTCTTCTAATTAACTTGGATTTCTTTGTCCATTTCTAATCGAAAAAATAATGACAAACAAGCCGAACTAATTGTAAAAATAGGGGCAAAAAATAAAATAAAAAAAACAATTCTACCAGATCAGGTGAACTTTGGGAATCAAGTTTGTGTCTTGTCATCACGTGGATAGGGGCGAATGAAAGCAGAATTCATTTGCCAGATCTGTAGTGAAGCTTTGACATTAGCCTCAATGGCATTGTTGAACAAAAATAATTTTGCAGCTCCGTAGATTGCCCTTGTTGGATATACTCTTGAGGTTATGCATGTTCTTCCTCCTTGAGCAAAGCTTTCGATTACTGAATGATCCACCTGGTATTAATCCAAATATCAATTACATTCTCACGTCATATTAACCATCATTGTTCAATAATTATTCATTATTAAGCTCAACTCACCAATATCCTTAAGGAGAATTTTTCGCCCTCCAGCACTGGAACATAGCTTCCATATATTTTTTTGTTTACATCATTTGCTACCGTTGATCTGCAAAGATGAAAAGTTTTATGTCATAAAGAACATTAATCCTTAGAGGTGAAACATGATTATTTGTCGTTGGATTGGATTAGTAACCTTGATTGGTCTGTGCAGAAGTGAGTCCTGAGCGTGCCATTTCTTCCCCTAGCAACATAGAAGTAAACAGGAGTTTGCTCAGCCCGGCTTTCATCAGCAAGGACCAACAGACCAAACGGTCCTAATGCGCTGCGGTGAGCAGCTCCATTACTTTTACTGCAGCTGAACTCTTCATTGGATTCACCAATTCTCTCAAGAATCTTCTTGTCTATCTCAAACTCAGCAACGATATCTAGCTGAAATTTGAAGTTCAGTTGTGTTAATATCCTTCACGTTGCTTGCAAGTACAGAAACAGAACAGAGCAAAACAAACCTGTGTGGCTGCTTCAAGAACAAGGGGCACAACTGACCCTGGCTTGACCTCTACATTTTTGAATTCTTTACTTCTTAATCTCAAACTCTCCACTTCTTCCACTGGCCATTGAAGCAGATTAGTTCCTGTCTTGGTGTCTAGTGAAACTGTTCTTGGAATTCCCTGCAGAAACTAAGTTCATTAAAATCAAGAATCTTTAAGGTAGACAGTCAATTGGGTCAGATCAGATTGGCTCAGGACAGGTAACATGGAAAACAAAATATAATTGAACATGCGTATACCTGAAGAGAAGCCCATCCTTTCTTGACATCAGCAGCTTCGCTATCAGCTTCACCAATCCAACCCCACAACACTCTTCTGTCCTTATTCTGATCGAAAAACGTCTTCGATGCATAGAATATACCGTAATCATATCTAAGACCAATACCGATATCAATGGTTGGATTGTCAGGATACCATTTAGCCATTTTCTCATGATAAGTTCCAATTGCATAGTAATCGTGCCTATCATCATCAAGACTTGCCTTAACAACATGCTTAACTTCAGGGCCATTAACACTAGTGTCCAATCCATTCTTATTAATTTTGGAAACAGGGTAAAAGTCCACACATTCCCACATGCCAGTGCCATTGACACCATGAAGCAGATCCTCTTTCAACTCATAGTTCACAAAATCTTCAGTGTCATAAATTAAAGCAATCCCAGTCTTACCAACTTTAGACCCTATGGTGATACGCCATTTGCCTTCAGAAGTGTACCAAGCTGTTGTTGGGTCACGGAAGTCCTTGGCACCGATCCCAGGTGGCGGGACTAGAACAGGGTTGCCGGCAAATTTCTCCCATTTGATAAGTAGGGGGTCGTTTTCGTCGGCCGGAAAAGCAAGATTCTGGACCTGAACTGACTCGTTGGTGGATCCTGTGTATAGCATAACAATTTTGCCATTTGGCAGAATTGTGGCAGAGCCAGTCCAAACTCCATTAAGGTCATACCATTGATCATAAACCATTGCCAATGGAAGGTGAAACCAGTGGATTAGGTCTTTTGATACAGCATGGCCCCATACTATGTCTCCCCATACTGCTCCATTAGGATTGTACTGGTAGAAGAAATGGTACCACCCCTTGTAAAACAATGGACCTGCAATTGTATGCAGACTTTCAGTTAAAAACTTCAAATTTTTAAGCCTGATATTTCAGAAAATAAATAAATAAATAGATTCTGCATATATCCATAAGGGGAAAGCTGTTTTTTTTCAATAGATGTTCAACGGAAGTTATCTGTTTTTTAATTGTTTATTGTTATGGGTAGATCAGCCACATGTTTGATCAGCTGGATGGATAGAAATTTTGAACCGGTCATGTTCAAATTCAATGAATAAATTAATTTATACTGGTCAGATTCAGAGTTGGATCAATTTTGATTTTCAAATTAAAGAAAAGAATAAAATAAAAAATAAAAATAATAACGAAAAAGAAATGATCTTACCATTAGGATCTGAAGCAGATTCCCCCACCAAAGCAATGACAGTGCATGCATCCAATCATTATGGAAAATGAATCAGCTTTTAAGAAAAGGATATAAATAATATGCATACAAAACAATTTTGAAGACTAAAACGACGCAGTATAATAGCTGGCAAAACTCCAAATATATTATTTGACAACCAAACAAAACCTTAGGGTACAGTTTTGCTCGTGGGATTAATGTAACATCCGTGTGCTGTAACAGCTTTTCCAACGAAATAAAAACTGGGTCTATAATCCAAATTCATTTAACATAACCTTTAAGTTTTAATTCAAATAATTTGGTTATAAATGGATTTCTTTTGTTAACTTTTTATCATTGCATGAATAAAAAAAATAAAAATAAAAATAAAAATAAAAAAGAAGAGTCCTATATTGAATTCTGATATTTTGAAACCACTTGAAATTTACACGTTTTTGAAATTATTAAAAGATATTGTTTAATAATAATAATAATAATAATAATAATAATAATAGTAAAGAAACTAGCTAGGAAGGTGATAGTCTTGACATTTGTGACGCTAAACTTTGATTTGAATGACCTTTTCATCATCTTCAAAAGTTATGACTCTTTTTTTTTTCATAAAAAATTATAAAAAAATGATAAGAAAAAAAAACAAGGGGTGATTTAGTGAAGCATTGCCATTAACCTTTAGTTAAGAAGGCAATTAGATCTAATGCCACAAATAATTAATTAATTAATTAAATGACAAAAGTGAGATTTCTTTTTTCTTTTCCCCTTTAAAAAAGAAAAGTAAGCCATGAAAGGAACGTACCATTCATCCAGTTCTTCTCTGGTTGGAAATGGAAAGCTGTTCTTTGCCATGATAACATGCTGTTATTCCACGGATACGCTGTCGTTTCTGGACCGGTAGCAATCAAATTGACCTTCTCCGAAACGCCAGCGGAGACGCCGCGGGACGTCGGTTTCAAAATCTCCGGCTTCGCCATCTCCTCCGACTTGCTTACTGGAACCACATTTGCATCTTCTTGAGAATGGATGCTTTTCCGGGATTCCTGAGGGCCAGTAATTAAAGCCACACCTAACAGAACCATTAATAATCCAGAAAATACCATGAGGAGAATTTTCTTGGAGGGGCGGCGGTGGGTCGCCGGAGATCCGGTGGGTTGGGTTTCATCTGAGATTGGAAAGTAGCTATTTTCAGAAACAGGAAGAAATGGATTTGGGTCTACCATTATCTGCCGAATTACAGAGAAGAATGATTATAAATATATGATCTTTTTCTTTGTTTTTGGATAAAAAATATATGACCTCCTTAAGTAAAAGAATGAGTAGAGAAATCGGAGAGAAAGAGAGGAGGGGATGGGTAATGAAATCGTATGGATGTGAGGAAGAGAAAATGGTGGCTATATATAGGAAGTTTTTCAATGGAGATCGAAGGTCAATGAGAGAGAGGGTAAAAAAGAAAGATGAAAATTCTAGAGAGGGAAAACAAATAATAAAAGAAAAAAGAATTTCCAAAACTGCAGGAAAAAAATATGAATTTTCTGATCTAAATTCCACAAATCTTCCAATTAATTTATTAATAGATTATTGCGCCGCTTTAGGAAGTTTCTTTACCTATTAATAAAACAAAATTAAAGATCCTATTGAAATTTAAAGAGAATTACTCTTCATAATGGGAAATATGAGTTAAAGTTGGATTTGAATTACCAATAATTCAATATATAAATAAAAATTCACTGTTTAGCAATGGTAAAATTCGATAAAAATTACGAATAAATTATGGGAAAAGGGGCAAAATTGCCATCCAAGTTTATCAATTAGTTCAAATATGCCATCCAAATATTTTTTCTCATAAAAATGCCATTGATATTATACAATTGGTTTTATTTTGCCATTTTAATCTACATCAGCAAAAAAGAAAAAGAGCTGGCAATACTTTAATTAACAGATCAGCAATACTTTAAGTATTGCAGAGCTTGATTTGTAATTAAAGTATTGCCAGCTCTTTTTCTTTTTTGCTGATGTAGATTAAAATGGCAAAATAAAACCAATTGTATAATATCAATGGCATTTTTATGAGAAAAAATATTTGGATGGCATATTTGAACTAATTGATAAACTTGGATGGCAATTTTGCCCCTTTTCCCATAAATTATTGGAATAGTTGTTGCCAATGTTATTAAAATCGGATCGGACCGGTCGGTTTAACTGCGAACCGATAGGCCAACAAGTTGGTTCAACTATACAAAATTGGATTGACAAAAACCGGATTGGACCGTAAAAAATCGGGTTGAACCGAAAAACCGGACAAAATTGGATTTTTGGCTGAAAATTGCAAAAAATTATATTTTTTCACCCCCCATATATATATATTTTATTATATTTATTTGAGAAAATTAATATTTTAAATTATAAATATGTCACTTAATAATTTAATATACTTATTATATATATGGTTTATTGTAATCAAATATATGTATGTGTATATATATATTAAATTTTTATTATTTATTTATTTAAAAAAATTAGTATTTTAAAGTTTAAGATATCACTTAATAATTTAATATACTTATGATCTATTTGTTTCATTATATATATATATATATATATATATATATATATATATATATATGAAATTTTCATAATTTATTTTTTTGAAAAAATTAGTATTTTAAATTCTAAAGATGTCATTTAATAATTTAATATACTTATTATCTATTTGAATTTATTGTAATTAAAAATAATTATACTCATATATGTAAGGTTAATATTTTCTGTATTTGCTTCATTAATACTCCATCTAAAAAGGAAATTTTTTTCATAATATGATTGTATTTTTATATTTCTAATATATAATATTCAAAAATTCATAATTAATTACTTGTAATAATAAAATTAAAATTATGTTTTGTAACTTATTATTATGATATTTGTGATATATATTAATGTTTGATGGATATTTTTTTAATTTTTATACAATAGTATTTATAAAATTATAATATTTTAAAAATAAAAAAAATCGATTAAATTCGGTCGAATCGGTCGAATCACAAACTTTCAGCCTCGTCGGTTCTTTATTTGATCCGATTTTAATATCATTGGTTGTTGCTGAGTGGGAGAGTTTTAAATGGCATGCAACGCAATTCTTTAAATAGGAGGAAGCCAACAATTTACATGTGACTGCTGCAAAAGCCGCTTGCCCCACCCATATGTATGTCCCTCAGTCCCCACCAATAATTTTGTTTACGAGTTTTTCATTTATTAAAAAAATAATTAATTATTAGTTGCGATTAGTAACGTGCTATGTAATATAACTTTTTTAACCGTTTCACTTAATGCCGTATTTTTCCATTAATTTAATTTCCTCTATAGATGGATTTGGATATGTTAAACCCCAATTATTGTGTACTATGTATACTAGAATTATACGATACTCGATCAAGGGCATCCACTCCTCATTGCACAACTCATTGTAGAGGAAAATGATGAGTGGAGGAGATAATAGATGGATAACATAGTTAGATAGTTGTTAGTTGGCAATGTCAGCATTCAATCATCGATCGATGGGCGAGGAGCCATTTTTATCTTTAAGTTCCTCAATCTATTTAATTACACCAACAATAAATTTAACTTGTTAAAGTAGTTCAAATTTGTCAATTTTTTTTGCAAATTCGAGCCATTTTTACTAGTTTTACGGTATTCTTTTAAGATGATTGGTCTTGTTAATTCCATTTTATTCTGGTAAAAACAATTTTTATGCAAATCATGCCTACAAATAATTATGTGAATTCGTCCACAATAACTATTATGTTTGAAACATTTGCATATATAAGACTTCTATTTTCTTGCAAGGCCTGAGTTTTAAATTTGTTGCAACGGTTAGTTAAAATTTTCATGTTTTGATTGGATCAATTTCACCCTTAAATAATTAAAAATTATATTATTTATGCCATTTCTTTTTCTTTTTTTTTTCAATTTGGCACATTTTTATTCATTTAGTTGATTATTTAAAATGAAAATGGCTCAATTGAAGTACGAGATACTTATTTAACCATGAGAATATGAAAAATAGAATAAATCTTTCAGCATTCTTATAATTATAATTATTTAAAATGAAAATGGTTCATTAATCAATCCGAAAATATTCTGATATTGATACTAGACCATGGGTCATCCTGCCACATGGCATGCCTCATTGGACAGTCCATTTCCTTGATGTATTAGGCATCAAATCACAAAAAGGATTAGAAACAAATAAATATATATTTTTTTTATTGTGTGATTGCATTTGCTTTTTCTACAAGGCTGTGATTAGGATTCCAATTAACTTCTAAATTCCAATGATGTTAATATAATAATTAGTAATTACATAGAATTTTTTTTTTTAAGAACTATAGAAATTCAATTATTGTTGTAGAATCTTGAACAAATTGTACGTATTTGGATTAGGATAATTACCACTTTTTCGTCTTGTTATGCACTCATAATTGAAATCTAATCCAATCTTTTTTTTTTGTTTTTAAAATTTTAATTTTTGAGTCCATATTTGATACCATATATCTTTAATTAAATTTCAATTCAATGATAAAATTTGCCAAATAACATAATTTTTTTTCCAAAAAAAACCATAAAATTAGATATATTTTAAAAAGATAAATTTCAAAATCAAAGTCGTGAATATTTGATAAATCACAAACGTATAGAAAGAAAACAACTGGTTAAATATTTGAAATTATAGTATCCTTATCCTTTCGTATACATTTAATCATTTAAGCTAACAAGCAAAAACCCCACGAATTAAAATATTTAATCTGTAATCAACATCTTAATTCAAAGTAATTAATGGCGTTCAGTACGTTGCATAAATATTTAGGATTTTGATTTAATAAAAGCATACAAATTTTGAATTAGGCAGCCTTACAATCAAATTAACCTAATCAATATTTAGGCATATTTTACACTCCTCCTTCCCATTTTAAAAATTATTATTTTTTTATTTTTTATGAAAATTAAAAAATAATTAAAATATCTCAATTTTATATAAAAAAATTATAATTATTGATAAAAATAACTTTTTATATTTTCAAAAAAATTTATTTAATCTTAATTAAAAGTAAAAGGTGATAATAAAAAGAAATATTTAATAAAATGTATATTCTATTTTTATGTGTTACTATTAAGTAAAATTTAAATTTTATTTATATGTCATTTTTAGATTTTTAATGTAATTTAATTTTTTTTTAATAAAATTAGATCTTATAATTTAATGTTAATTATATAATTTAATACTAAATTTAAATATATTTATTATTTTTTAATTTTAATAAAAAATAAAAATGATTGATAAAAAATAAAAAAAGAATAATAAATAAAAATATATATAAATATATCTCTTAATTTTAAAATAAAATAAAAAATTTAAAAATAAGACGAAGGTAGTAGTAATTTTAAGCCAACTATACTCCAATGAATGTTAGTTAATCAATTAATCTGGAGATAGCCATCGTATTAATCAAACATACGGAAACAAATTACCGTAATGCGGTACGAGACGGAGAACGAAAGTGGAAGGAAATTGCAAGGAATAAGCAGGACTTCCAAAAATTCAAAATTATATAATTTTCAAACCGTGAAATTATTGGAGACGTGTCAATTTAGGGATAATCTCCACAAATTAGGGTACTCTAATCAAGGATTCGCCACGTCAAAAGAGGAGGAGACGGATGGAGATAGAAAATAAGGAAAAGGCAAAATGACGTGGCAAAGGCAGGACTATTCAGCGAGGAAACTGATTGATGGGCCCACATTATTACATCAGAGGGGTGGCAATTATTTTTGGCTAAAATATATAATAATTGACTAAGTGCTGACTCAGCTTTAGAAAGTGATTGCTTGCCCCTCCTTCGCCACTAAAATTTTGATTTCTCACCATAACCATGGAAATTAGAAGATCAGTATTTCGAATTGCCAAATTGCACAATTATTACATGGGAAATATTATCGGCCATGTGTCGTGATGACTCAGCTTAATTATAGGTGGCTGCATGGTTTGACAGGGATTTGTCAACTCTTAATCACTGGAGTAATTATTTAGAAGAAAACAAAACAGTTAATAAACCAAATACTCTCTTCCTTCCCATGATTTTAGTTTTCACACGTATGTAATTATTTAGAAGAAATAAGATACGCATGTAATTAAAACCATATGAGCTTAAATTTGATTATATAATAAGTTTTTATTTGCCCATCAAATTATAACTTGTACTAAAAATTTATAATATAAATAAAAATTTATTTATTTATAAAAATATAAAATTGTGTTTTTGGCAATAAAATTGATCCCATCATAATTGTCGATGAATTTGGTTTGGCTGTTACACGGATTCCGATGCATCTTCCCACATGGAAAACCCATATGACTTCGCAGTTTTGCACGTGCATTTGCTTCTAAGCAATCGGATATTAAGCAAAGGGTAATATTGTCAATTTCTCTTTATTTTATTTTATTTTGTTTTGTTTTGTTTTGCTTTTATTTTATCACAATTCATAAGAATATGCATCTGGTCAATTACTTCTTATTATGATATTTTTATTCGAAGCATAATGTATCCACCGTTATGCCTGTGGTTTTTTATTTGACCGGCCATAAGTTATTATTGTTATTTTTTGCACTGCCGGTGAATTATTTGATTGTTTATTATTTTCCGAGCAGAAATGAATTATTTATTTATTTATTATTTTGATAGAAAAAGTTCTTCAATAAGATTGGGAAGGACAATGGTCACTGCCCAGCGGATTGACACGTAAGTAGGGACAAGCAGACAAACATGTCCCGTGTTATTTAACATAAAACAGAGAAAATCGTATATTATTATTGACACGTAAGTAGGGACCCATGAACTCCATTTTCTTTTACCCAATTTATTCCATTCATTTTTTCTTGAATTTTCATCAACTTATCTACGCCACACACTTCCATACAAGTTTTTATTTTCAAATAGATACGAATTAGATGTTTAATTAAACTATACAGTGCATTCAGATTATATAAATATAATTCCACCAGTAAGGATGGGATAATGTTTATTTAAAAGAAAATGGTTAGATAAAATTGAATTTAGTTGAGATTGAGTGCAACGGAATTTAATATTCAATAAATTTAATGTTACTGGATATTACATCAATGTAATTAAATTTTATGTAATTTAATTGAAATATTTTATTTATTATAAGGCAGGAAATCTCCTCAATACTCCTCCAGGTCACATAACTCATAATGAAATGGCCAATCAATTGGGTGGATGAAGAATGTTTGTTTCAGTGAATATATGTAATTTGGTGAATGGACATTGGGTTCTACTTCTTGCCAGCACACCATGTGATGTTGAATGTGATCCACATTTTCATTTTTTCAATAATTTTATAATATTTTTATTTAAAAACATTACAAGAAAAATGAAAATCGACTAACAACAGTTAACCTAAACAAAACATTTGTCTAAATGCTTCAATCAGATACTCAAACTGTTGAATAAAACCAGCCACTCTAAGAGATTAGCATCTGAGAAATAAAATTTATATGCAATAACCTTCTAAAAAAAATAAATTTTCAAATTTAACTATTTACTCGCCATATGTGTTACGTTTCTTTTTATATTGTATTATATTTACTTATAAATGATAATTTAATATTTTTAATAAGTTTATAAAATAATCTAACGCTCGATTAATTGAAGTGTATAAATTTATTGTTTTTTTTTGGAAATTTTTAGATATTGAACCTTTTATTAATAACAACTTCCTGATTCATGTTATTGTTATGTATATAGTGACTATTTCAATGATATAATATAATTATATTGAACTTTGTGAAAATTCAATTATTATCAATCAGTTATTAACCTTATAAGGTAGCATTAACGTGTATATGGTAGCTTGGTAATCTTGACTATCTCGCCATGTTTTTGTTGAGATAATATCTCAAACAGCACAATTTGTTACCATAAAGTAATATCTTTTTCCTTATATTTTTTTTGAAATTTTTGAATTATTCAACTGATTTACTGTTATTATAGGTATTTTATTAAAATCTTCCATATTTATTAGCCGTTTTAAATTTGGTCCAAAACTATAAAACATATCAAATTTGACAATTTTAATTCAAATTCTTCATTAATTTTTCTTTCAGTAACTAATGGTATGTTAAGTTGGCTTTTTTAATTCAAATTCTCTATTAATTTTTTCTATCAGTAACTAATGGTATGTTAAGTTAGCAGCATTAACGTTATTTAGTAATGTTATTAATACCTGGAGCCATTGCGTTTTAGGCTATTTATAAGAGTTATTTAGAGGGGTATTCGAATACCTTGGGGATGATAACTGGCAATTGAAGTAGGTGAGCGGCGATGTGACAGAGAGCAGGTGAATAGTATAGGCATTGGCTTGCGTCAGTGAATTGACAGGACATACTGTCCCATTAGTACGATCAGACATCGCGCCTTCCTGTGCTATATTCTAGCTCACACTTTGCTTTTTAGTTGGGGGGCTCTGGGCCTGACCAAACGTTATTGGGCCGACTTGATTAAGCCTTGAATATATATATTTTTCATAGTTATCACTTATCCTCCTTTCAAATGATCCAATCGGACGGTTTGAGCCTTTTGATGGGATTTTAAATTTTTGGGAGGTGCCCGTTTGAGGAGATATGTCTATCCCTCCTGGATAACCGTTATGCATTTAATGTCTGCACACGCGCCGAGGGTGACGCTTCGTTCTCCGTTGTACAATTAACACCTGCACATGCATCGAGGGTGACGCTTCGTTCTCCGTTATACATTTAACTGATTGAGAACATGTGGGGATTGTCCAACAGAAAGGCGGTTAGAGAATTCTAGAAGTTCGGAGCCTATAAATAGATGACTTTGGGGCGACTTTTTCTCATTTTTCAGTGATCCCTAACAGAACTTTGTCATGCATTTTTTCACAAACTTTGTCATTTTCAGTTATTTCGAAGTTTTTTGTAAGATTACCCGAGTAATTCCTTATTCTCAATATCACTTTTTACTTCTCCCCTTCATCAGAGATGACTTCAAGTAGCGTTAAATCTACAAGGGGAAGTTTTCTTGAGGCTTATAAAGTCTGTGAGACTGCGACTCATCCTTCGAAACTCATGGAAGCGGAGGTGGCTGAGATTCCCGCACAATACGATATGCCTGCTGAGGTTCATGTGATGATTTGCCCACATTTCACGACGATGAAGGAGGTGCATAGGTGTGGGAGCTGTAAGACGCTCATTCGCCATCTGCGGACACAACCTCAGAAACAATGTATCATACGTTTTTTTCATATAATTGGAAGTCGTAACAACCTTTTGGACCATGCCTCTGTCAGCGTACTTCAATTTTATACTATGATCTTGATAAGATTCTGTGCACTTTCCAATTACTGTATAAACTGGCATTAATATGAGGAAAACCATCACCATTAAGGCTGTCGACATGTCCGATTTTGCTCAGTATTAGCCTCAGAATTTGTGTCGTTGCCAAACTTTTGCCTTTGATTGTCCGAGCACGAGGTGTTTGGGCACTGGAATCCTCATTTCACGTACCCGATGGTGAGGAGTCCGTTTGGGCTTTCACAAATATTGTCCGCTTTGTTCTTAGGGTGCTGGCCCAAATGAAACATTAATCGCTGCGATGACATTCTGTCCTCATTTGGCGTACCCGATGATATGGGTTGATTTTGCGCCTTCATGGCGTATCTGCTTTCTATCGAAGGAAATGTGCGGATTCCGATCGGCACACAGGAGAAGCGAAAGCTATTACAGATATAGAAACATAGGTGTTTGTAATAATTTATCTTTTGTAATGGTTTTCTCCTTCGCCTTGTAACTTGTAAGAATTCTTCATATATGACAGCCGATTAGCCTTTCAATTGTGTCTTCGCACTGCAATTTATATTTTGGATAAAATTTTGTCATGATAATAGTTAAGCATTATAAACCATGGAGAACATATGAAATCAGTCATGGGGAATGCGCATAATTGACTAAGGAGAATACTTCCTGAATTTTAAAGTGTTTTTCAAGCATTATAATGTACGACTATTTTAGATCGACAATCTTTTAATTCGATCGAATTTAATCTGCCTGATTGGCATTGCAAGTGCTATGATTTAGAATTATCGCCTTAAGAACAACAGACAACGTTTCAGCCTTTAACTTAATTGAAGAATTATCCGATCGGATATTATTCGGAGAATCATGCGCAACGAATGATTTTTCTATCTCTCATTATCTTGGGCTTGGCATGGACATCGGGCCTAATGGAGGGACTTATTCTAAATGAATAGACTTCAACTATATCTGTGGCCGCATTAAGCCTAACAGATAAGTTGCGCCATATTGATTCATTGATTGGGATGTATCATCTATCGAAATTAAGTCTTCAATTTGATGATGGATCGTTCACTCATTGATTGGATAGGAGGTATTCGGGCATTGATGCCCTTGTCTCGCGTACTCATCGGTGGGGGATTCATTCGGACTATGCAAAAATTTTAAGGAGGTTATCCGCTAGGAGATATTTTGGCCAATCAGTGGCTTTATGGAGATTATTCGCTGAGGGATATTTTGACCAAACAGTGACTTTATGGAAATTATCCACTGAGGGATATTTTGGCCAATTAGTGGCCTTATGGAGATTATCCGTTGAGTGATATTTTGGCCAATCAGTGGCTTTATGGAGATTATCCGCTAAGAGATATTTTGGCCAATCAGTGGCTTTATGGAGATTATCCACTGAGGGATATTTTGGCCAATTAGTGGCATTTTTTGCATTTACTTGCAGACTTTCGTATTTTTGGTTTGGGATAGACATCGAACCTAACGAATAAATTGGTGGAGATTAAATGAAAATGTCTTGCATTTTGGGTTTGGAGCAATATCAAACCTAGCAGATGAATTCGGAATGGAGAGAAGCTTTTCAAATTTTTGGCTCGAGACGAACATCAAGCCTAGCGAGTGAGCTGTGCTTGTAATACCACGATCGGATTATACCTATCGAATTTAGAAAATTAATTGGGATTTTTGTCAACTGGAAAAAGACAATCAACCTGCAGACGAAAAAACAAACCTAAAAATAAATAAATGAAAATATACCTTTCAAGGGTCCTGGATCTATAAATATCGAAGCTGAGGACTTTGGAGATTTCATAGGGCGCCTTCCCAATTTGGACTGAGCTTTCTGTTTCTATCATTTCCCATGCCTATATTTGCTTTTCTGGGCGCAAGATTAACCATATTGGGGGGTTTTTGCTTCTTTGAGTTGCAGTTTTTAACGATTCTTTATTTGTATATTGCAATCATGGCGTACGCATATTTTTTCTTTTCTTCTAATAGGTCCAAATCTTGGCATCTATCCAGGACATTCATAGGGTCGGGATAGAATGTTGTACAGTTGGACTAGAGAAAATGGCGTTTGATGGGTACCAACTCTTAGAGAGGTCCTGTAAGATTATAAGACGCTTTACAGTTCTTCAATCCAACTGCCTTTGGCCTTGCCGAGCCATTTTTTCAAGCCTCTCGAGCGTGTTCGATCGGACTCGATGACGGAAGTGAACTTAAGGCCAATATTTCAGCAAAAAAAGGAGGCGGTTTAGTGTTTTATCATTTTAGCGGAATCTTTCGAATTTGGCTTGAATCTGATAAGTCGTGCCTGTTCATTTCAGCCGTTATGCATTTATTACTGACACACGTGTCGAAGGCGCTGCCTCATTTTTCGAAACTGCCATAATGACTTGGGGATGCGTGGCGGTTATTCAATTTTTGAGGTGTTTGGAAAGTTCCAGAAGCTTTTGAGTCTATAAATTGGCGATTTTTGGGCGATCTCTTCCTCCTTTTATCGATTCTTAACAATACTCTACCAAATTCTCTTTGTGAAGTTTGTTTGTAACGTTTCTGTGCAAAACTTTTTTTGGCTTCATACTCCAAAGATTCAGAGATTTCAGTATTTCTTACAAGGATATTGTATTTCCCAAGTAAGTAGATAACTTTTGCCCTTTTAATTTTCTTCATTTTTCGTAACATCACCATTATCCCTCTCTTCTCGTGAAAGATGATTTCGAGCAGCAATCAATCTATAAACAGGCAGTTTCTTGGAGCGTAGAAAGGTTATAGGACCGTGGCTCGTCCTTCAAAATTCACGTAGGGGATGACTGAGGTTTTTTCTCGATATGATTTCTTAATAGAGACCCATGTGATGACCTGCCCTAAGTCCAAGATGATGACCTAGGGACTTCTTGGTCGTGAAAACAGTGAGTAGCATGAGGAGATATTTGCCATTCAAAAAGGCTGGAACACTCGTTGTGTATATAATCTGATTGGACATAGCTACTGCCTTTGAAGGACAAAACATCCAATCGGTACTTGTAGGGAGGGATGTCGAATACGCGAGAAACCATACAAATTTTGATTACCTTCTTGGCCATTTGATGTCAATATTGATGCAAATCATGAGCATTATGATTAAATGCATATTTGAACATCATGGATTGCATGTTGATGAAGTCTGCATTGGCTGGAAAGTATTTATCTTTTGTTTTTATAGCTGCAGGCATGATGACAAAGGGGGACACTATTGCTAAGCAATTGGTTGACCGAGCTAAGGCAAAGATGGAGGCAGAACGTGCAGCCAATGAAGAGAGGAAGTCGAAGAAGAGAAAGCTTGTGTCTTTCTTAGAGGTGCAAGCTTCCACGCCCTCTGGCAATACTCTGACCTCTCTTCCCCTTCAGCTTCTTTCGGTGTCTATTGCCGCACGACCTTTATCAGAGGGTCAACCCCCCTACAACATTTTTTTATTGAGGAACGAAACTGATTCAGAGGGAGAGTATCTAGTTCTTCCTCAAACGAGATCAACCAAAACCAATACGTCCCCAGTAGGTGAAACTGCACAGAGGAGAGTTGAAAAGGTAGCCAAGAGGAAAGCTGCTGAGCTGGTGCTGCTGCAGACGCTAGGGTTGCCGCAAAGGGCAAAAAGCCCCTCGATATGAGTTCGATCGGAGTGTTGCTGCCAGAATTTCCAAAAGGCATGCTACATCGCTGGGAGAAGTTCTAAAAAATTAATTTGGCAACGGCTGGTTCATTGAAAAAAAAGTTCGTGTCGAGCTTTTAGTGCCGAGGCATGCTCTAGGAGGGCGATTTTAAGGCAATGGGAGATCCCAACACACTGTTCCGAGAATGCAGCCTTTTTCAACAATAAATTCTGGAGATATGTTTTTAGGATTCTTATTCTAAACGTCCTTTCTTCCTATTATCCTTTAACTTCTTGATTACTCAGGCCTTCCTCTTCTTCTTTTTTGAATTTTAGTTGATAAAAAGGGGTTTATGTTTGCATGGCATGGCTAATTTTTGCTGAAGGAAATGGAAAGAATTTGATCGGGTTAGGAAGGAAACAAAAATCAAATACGATTCAACTAGGAAGGAGTTTATGCTTACCCAATCAGAAATTGAAAAGCTGAAAAAGGAGTCCGCTCTTCTTTCTCAAGATCTGAAAGCTCGGCAGAAAGAGGTTAACCATCTCAAAGGAGATGTAGCCCATCTGACAGCTGAGAGTGCCTTAGCACAAAAGTTCGAAGAAGAGGCAATTAGACTGAGGGGCAAATGCACCCGTCTATCTGCTGAATGCTCCAAGACTAAATCCGAGCGTGATTTTCTGCGTGGGGAGTGAGAATCATTGCAAGCTACCTTGGAAAAAGAAAAGGCGCAGAGAAAGAAGCTTGAGGGAGAACTTTCTTCTCAAAAGGAGGAAATCTTGGATCAACTAAGAGAAGCCCAAGGAAAATTGCTGACTCAACTAATTTATGAAGCTGGCAAGCATTTCCCTGAAGCTGATCTCAGCTGGATGGATGATCCGGGTATCTTACCCGATCCTCCTACTAGCAACGATGATCATGAAGTCCCTCGAGACCCTGTATTGTCTCAATCAAATGTCGGTGCAAAGATTAGATCTGAGGCTGCAACTTTCTTACTAACAGAGAATGCTGCTGGGGAGATAGCGAAATCTCCTAAGCCTCCTACCAATATTTCTGCGGGGCCTTCTTCTAGTGTAAAGATAGTAGACATAGAGGTGTAATTTTTCATTGTAATGATTTTTTCCCCACTTTATAAGAATTATTCATATATAATATTGGATCTTCTTCTCAGTGGCGTCTATAAACTGCAATTCTTATTTGAACAATATTCATCATAAGATCAGTTAAGAAGAAAATATTAGATTGACCGAGGAGAAACGAGTAAATCACTCATGGAGAATATATGAAACCGGCTAAAGAAAGTACTCCCTAAACTTCACCATGCATTTCAAGCATTATAGTGCGCAATTCTATCAACAATTGCTTAGTACGATTAAATGTACAAAATAAACTGTTTAGTCCAAAATTGTGACTTAGATTTATTACATCAGGTGCAGGGGATGACGTTTCAGTCTTTAACATTATTCTGATATGATATTTGAGAGAGTTAGTTAACTCAGCTATCGGCCTTCGCATTTTGGATTCAGAATAGGCATTGAATCTAGCGAATCAATTGATGGAGATTAAACGGGCGTGGATGCACTTCGCATCCTGAGCTTGAAATAAGTATCAAGCCTAACGGAGATATTTATCTTGCTGATAAATGGACTCCAACTTTCGTACTATTAGCTATATCAAGCCTAGCAAATAAGTTATGCCAAGCAGGGAATTTTGACCCTAAAAGTTCAAGGGAGTTATCCACTTGCAGAGAGTTATTTATTTGGATCAGGATACTTCTATCATCTGATCGTGATTAAGATGGAGATGTCGATCATAATTGGATTCAACATAAACGCAAAACTTGGCGAACAAGTCAATAGAGATCGAATGGAAGCGTCTTGCATTTTGGGTTCAAGAATAATATCGAACCTAGCAGATGAACTTACAATAAAAGAGAGATTTCGTATTTCACGCTCGGGATGGACATTGAGCCTAGTGATGGAGTTGTGCCATTGAAAGATAACAACCGATCGGAGTGAGGTCCACAGCCCTTGTGGCCTTCATCTCGAACTCACGATGACAAAAGGATTCGATCCAAAAACCGGTTTGCTACAAAGTTAATAAGTCTGCTTAAATGACAGGTATTAAATTCATGAGTTTTGAACACATACCTATTTTTTAAGTTATTTTTACATGTGTGGAGATATTTATTTTACGCGCGTCATGGTGTTGGAACTTTCAGCAACTTTTTGCATGTTGTAGCCCCCCTCCCCCCCTTTTTTTGTTGCCTTATTAAGAACTCAAAAATATATCTTTAGATAGCAAAACGAGCAATATTAAGACAGACTGGTATTCCAGCGCTTATTACAGGGGAATGAGAGAACATTTAAATTCAGTACAAATGCTTTTTTAAGAACTCAAATTATGACAATTGCACCTGATTTTGTCATTATTTGCTGATCTCTTCGATTTGTCCGTCTTGCTTTTCGTGCTGAACCAGACACCTCATTTCTATCGTTGGACAACTTACAGGAGCTTTCTCGTTCGTTGGTTCGAGCATCTGACATGACCCATGACCTGCATGGGCCACCATGATATAGCTCATGACTTTTGTTGCGGCCTCCACTATTTCTCCTCATACTTGCTCCTTTTGGGTCGGTTAGTTTTTTCATATTTTCTCTTGGCACTCATTGGTGTATGGGAGGAACCAGCATTGAGGAAAGTGGAGGTCCCAACAGATCAATTATTACGATGATCAGTTTCATTCCGTTCGTCCTCATTTTCCCTCTCCGTAATCTTGGAGAAAATCAACCTCTTAAGCTTCCCTTCTACTCGATTGGATGTAGAGGTACTATTGAACAGTCGACCATCTAGATATTGCAGTCTTTCCATCACATTAGTTTTTTCGATTCTGTTGGGCCTGAGGGCATCATCTAACTGGATGCGCCGCCTGACCTTATCCATCAGGTCGGAAAAATTACTTGGTGGCCTTGTTGTCAGTGATTCAGCAAATGGACGATCCGTGACTCCTTTTACCAAGGCAGTTGATACCAATTTCACACTTAAATCCCTTGTTTCCAAAATTGCAGCTTGAAAGCGAACGATGTAGTCTTCGAGACTTTCATCGGTTCTTTGGTAAAGGTTGCACAGGCTATTAACTGACTTTGATGCTCTTGTTTGCACATGGAATCGCGTCACGAATAATTCTTTGAGTTGCTTGAAGGAGGCGATTGATGCATGAGGGAGTCTAAGGAACCATTTCAAAGTGTTCCCTCCTAAGGTGGTTGGAAAAACTCTACAAACAATCTTTTCGTCGAAGGTGTAGACCTGCACTTTAGTCAAAAATTTTGCAAGGTGAATGGCAAGATCGGTTTTACCTATATATTTATCCATCTCTACACCTCTCCATCTGGAAGGTAGCTCAGACTCCGTAATTTTCCTACAGAAAAGGGAGGTGCTGTTGCAAGCATTTCCCCCAGTCATCCCTTTCAATGGCTCCACCAAACCAAACCTTTCAAGTTTTTGCTTAAACCATTCATCCTCTCTGCTCATTGTCGCAGAGGTGAACTCTTCTTTTGTCTTTTGAAAGCAATTGCGATTTGGCGCACGGTTATAGGTCAAATCATCACCAAAGGGCAAGGTGCATGATCTATTGGGGATATATGGAGAGTATCTCTGCTCAGGAACATTGTTTCCTTCCCCTTTATCATATCTGTTGGTGATTCTAGCACCTGCGCTTTTTTCGTCATGAGCACTTGGCTCTCTGAGGGAAATCCTTATGTTCCTCCCTCTTTCGAAATCTTTGGCCATTAAAAGCACCTCCTGGCTGCTTTCGGAGGTTCTGGGCGTTCTTTCCATTTCCAGGGCTTGGACCACACTCTCAGTGAGGTGACCAAGAACAACACACATATCTCTCATAGTAATAGGGGCGTTTTCCTGCTGTCGTGCAACCACATGCTCAAAGTTTAGGAGGGGTTCGCACTCGATTGGTGATCTGAAAGATCTCTCTCTCAGTCTTGAGGATTCGGATCTGTCTTGGTTGTTGCGATTATGCTCTCCATGAACCGTACGCTCGTAAGATCTTGAATCCGTTATGCTTTCAATGAAAGCACCAAATGATAAAACAGATTTTGGCTTTACTTGTGAAAAGGAGAGCTGGCGATTGCTGGTCCGATAGGGTGGAAAGGCCTGCAAAAGGAAGTACCCGGTCAGACCCGGGCGTTAGTACTCCAAAACTTAAGTTATTAGCTTTTAGAGAAAGAGTGCTTGAAGAGAGAGAGAGTCTCAGTTGTTCAATACCTGGAGCCATTGCGTTTTAGGCTATTTATAGAAGTTATTTGGAGGAGTGGGGATGATAACTGACAGTTGGAGTAGGTGAGCGACGATGTGATAAGGAGCATGTTGAGAGTATGAGCGTTGGCTTGCGTTAGTGAATTGACAGGATGTACTATCCGATCGGATATCGCGTCTTTCTGTGCTATCTTCCAGCTTACGCTTTACTTTTTATTTGGTGGGCTCTGGGCCTGATCAAACGTTATTGGACCGACTTGATTAGGCCTTGGATATATATATTTTCTATAGTTATCAATTATGGACAGTAAATTTTACAGAGAGTTCAAGTCGAATATATGTAAAGAGTTAACGAATCAATTTGATCTATTTTAAAAAATAAATGAAAGTGAAAACTAGATTATAAATTTGAAGAATAACAAATTTTATCAACTAATAAAACTAAACGCGTTTGAATTTGAATAACAAGGCATAATTCTCCCATTGAATCGCGCAGTTCCAATTATTGTTGAGTTTGATAGCAACTTCTTGTGTGAGAATTTGCATTTGCATTTGCTGCATTTCAATTTAAATGTTTCTTTTGACTTTTACAGACACATATTAAACCAAAATTTTATGGTTTTAGTAACAGTATATCAACATGATGTTGTTAAAAAAAAAAAAAGGCTCCATGCATGAATAAAATCATAGGCAATAGAAGGGCATAAAAACTCAGTTTTCCTTTTTATTCCATCAAGTCTTACATTAGCTCATGACAAGTAGAAGTTGATTAAAGTTCTATACATTTGGCGGTGGCCAAATCTTGGTAAATAGTTCTGAAGTTATAGGCAGCAGCAGATTGTGGTGATAACCTCCGAACAAAGGAGTACTTCTCATCAGGAGTTGTGACTGAATCATTAAGAGATTGCAATATCTTCAATGGTGCAATAATATAATCAACCCTGATAATAATGGAACAAATAAGAACATTGATATCAAATATTAATCTTAATGCTGTACTGTATCAAAATTCACGAGTAAATATATATTTACCCCAGAAGACTGAACAAATCCTGTTTGTTACAAACGGCTGCTGCCATTAATTTTGATTTATGTCCACATTTGTGGATGTAGTTATAAGCTTTTGTCACCTACAAAAAGAGAAAGTAAATCTAGATGCCTTGGCATTTTCAAAAGCCCAGTAAAGGAAGCTGCATCATATTTTTTCGCCAAGTCAAATTGCTTTCCCGGGACTCTAGATTGGAAAAAGCTCACAGTTAGGATGAAGCAGCTTCAATAAATAAACAAATAAATAAAATGAATAATAATAATAAAAAAGGCGCAATTTGCCACAAGCAAGAAATTGCTGGCCAAACAGGCCAAAGTGACTGAGCGACTACAATAAAGTTATCAAGAGTAACACAATAAGCAGTACATAACGTGAATTATAGTTTCACCATCATTATATCGAGACAAAAAAACACAGCAGTGCAAAAAATATACGCAGTAAATCATAAATGCTCATTTAACAGGAAACATAAGAAGTTTGTAAGGCAGCCCAAATCAGGTATGAGGGAATTCAGTTCAGGTGGTATGCATATTGCTCTAACCAAACAACATCACCTAGGTGAGGGTCAAGGAACTTGGCCACAAATCTGTCCAGTTGCCACTTCCACATGGCATACCTCACCAATGTCACCAAGTGAATCCAGCATATATAACATACTGCACACCAAACTCATACAATTACATTATATTATGTTCCACAAACTTAAAATGGAATAGAAGTAATCCCTCATCATTGATGCACAATGCATTGCAGCAACAAAACCAAGACTGCTAACATCAAGAGATCGTTACTATTTCCTTGTACGAGTATGTGAAACATAATATAATTTCAATTTCATGTTCATTGACAACTCAATGTTCAATAGCTGCATGATAAATAGTATTCTTAAAGCACCGGATTACATCAGATGTTGAACCAACCATATGCAATTATTAACGGCAAAAAGTACTGATATTCTGAATAACATGCACCAACAGGGAAAAAAGGTTTGCTCCTAGAAATAAACCTCTCTATAATCTGTAAGCAAGTAAAGAACCTGGTATTAAATAAATTAGCTGTTAATAAGATAGAATTATATAAAAAATAAGCATATCAAGTCACTCAGCCAAAACCTTACAGAACGAATAATCAGAAAGACAAATGCGATTTGACTAACCAAAGACAAACCAGGATCCTCTCCTCTTCTCAAAGCAGCTTCTATTTCAGGATCGCCGGAATGATTGCGTGCCCAATCCTGATGCAGAAAATAAGCACGTTTTCAATGACCATTAACTATGTATTTTTCCAGGCTGCTACTAATTGTAAAGGGGCATAATTACCCTGATGCATCCAACAAAAATCTGAATAACAGAAGCACCAGCTTGGGCTGCTGCTGCAGCTTGAGCAAAGCTGAGAAAGAGAAAGTATCAAAAAAGTCCGAAAACGGACAGAAAAATTGATAATTATTAGTGCTTGTCTAAGTTCACCATTCATATTAATAAGTTCCTTTGTCCAAATCATAGCAGATGGGAGAAGGTATTACAAAACATGAAAATGTACATTTGAAATAGGCACCTAATATGCTGAAATAATTTATTCAAATTGCCAGACCAGCCACACAAATGATATGTGATTCTGTTTCCCGCTTAGATAACAGAAAAGCAACTTTGATCCTACAGATACTTTAATCATACTATATTTTAGATTATAGTTTGGCAAAAACTATTTGTAATTTCTGCAACTACAAACACAATAGACAGGAGTCACCTAAAATTAGAGAAATTACCCAGTAAAGATAACCATATATTGCTGCTCACCTCTTGAGTGCCTCAGATGATGCATAGACTAACCCAATTATATGAACAAACATGTTCTTGAAAAATTAATATTAGTGACTTAAAAAACCTTTCATTGCAGTTATTCTCAACACATACATATTCACTGTAGTTTCTCTGCTTAATTCAGGTAACGTCACTGAATTTACCTGTAAACAAAGGTCAAATGAGTCTGTATGCCCTCTGATTCCAGCAATCTTGAGGCCTCCATTCCCTGAATAAAATACCAAGTGTTTCAGCAACAACAGAGTAAAAAGGGTCATTCAGGGACCTCTTCGAACTGTCTATGGAACTATTAAGAATGCTAATGTACACATATTCTACACAGTGACTCACTTGCCAAGTTGAATGAATTTTGAATAACAAACGTTCTGGAGGAACATTTATTTCATTGTACAATTTCAGCAGCGCATGCACCTGCGTGTCATGGTAAAGAACCAACGTCAGATCTCATGTCAATAAAATCAGCAATTTCAGTATTAGCAATAAGCTACTTAAGTATTCAGGTTTCAAAAACAGCATGTCATGCAATACAAAATCCATGAACATGGAGAATTTCTACATCAGATACCTACAAACATATTGACATAAGTAATGAGTGAATTCCATATGATGATTGGTCTTCCATTTTGAAGCACTAGACAGATACCATTAGGTTGCCATGAAAAAATGCTAAAACAAAGATTAGTACCACACTTGTTGTCTTAGAAGTCCTTAGAGACTCCGGTTTTCGCAACCAAATAGTATTTTGTTGATTTTTAGGGTCTACTGTGGCTAGAGAAGATAGCTCAAGTCAAATTCAAGTCCAAGAAATGAAAAGAGTATTATTCAATAGTCAGTTAACAAAACTACTATTTGAAATCTGAATGCACATTTCTTATTTTCAATACACTGTACAGCCTTGTTAAAGGAAAAAAGGAAAAGAAAAAAAGAAAAAATAGGCCTTCATTTTTTCAAATGCAAATGCTAATGCGAACGAATGGATTTATATTCCAATCATATCAAGTCTACACCCCAACAAATCCAATAAGCTCAATACAATCAATGACGTGAAGAAGACAAATTTTTAAAGAATTACTAAGATCAAACTAATGCCTCCACATTTACTTTTAAAATGAATACCTTCTGAATAATGCCATGAGTGTCATAAGCCAACCTTGCATCCACTTCAGTTGAAACTCGTCCAGGTACTAATATCGTTAAATCACCTCCAACATTCACTAAAGCCTACATCAATGCTGGCTGCATCATCAATCCAACTATGCAAGGATTAAATCCATATTCTCGCAAACAACAGTAAAGGTCAGCAAACTAAACCTTGTTAGCAAAACAAGACAGTCTCAAATCAGGATTTTCAAGAGCAGCACACCCTGAATCTGCCAAAGCCATATCCACAGCATTATACGAGAAAAGAAGGAACATTTGATTTTCAAAGCAAAGAAACATTTAATTCCATGGCTTAGATGGACCAAAACATCGTTCTTACTCTGAATATCGTATCGGGGAGACTCATTATTACCAAAAGAAGCGACGAGCTAACAGTAGCAGCAGTTGGAGGAAACCTGCATTATAGACAATTAGCGAACAAAAATCACCAATCAGACAACGACAACTATAGAAGATTAAATTGAATTTAAGATAATAAAGAAAAAACCCACTTCTCGAAATCATCGAAGATAACAGTATCAGGAACGATCTCGCTGAAGCTACACAGCATCCAATTCCGTGG